>ML776848.1:5240412-5302586 GCA_009831015.1 Picea engelmannii | reverse complement strand
TGTCTAATCCAGTCCCAACAATGTTGGATAGGGTGAAGTGTTATCCACTATTTCAATAACTTCAAAGTATGCCATGGTGCACACACCATATATATCTATTGGTATCCCCTTCAATCTACCAATTGGCACCACTATGTGTTGATTTTATAGCTTCATTTTTATAGGTGAATACCCCAATGTAGGTTTCCCCATAGCTCCCCATGTCTTCTTTGGCATAACATTTACTTCAGAACCTAAGTCTAATATAATATCCCCATACTGAAATCTACAATGTTTCCATTCAACCTAAACTCTCTACTCATTCTTCTATTCTTACAGACCTGATTCACTGTCTTATATTCTAATTTCAAATATTCTCCAGAATTGCACTTCTCTAATAGAGTCTGTAGTACTTGTCAAGAGTTTCTATCATTCAACAATTTTACACAAGACCCAAAAACATTTCTTAAGTTACTTTCTTTGAAGGCTACTCTCAGTTGGTTTGATCAAATAAGGAAGGCATGCCATACACTAGTACCTCATATCATGGCTTTGTTCCTGAAGTAGATGAAATATTCTCCTTTAAAATCTCTTGCCTAGCTGCTTTGGAGGTCTCCTTCTCTTTGTGTGCATAAAAAAAAAATTCAGAAACTATATTCTTCCTGACCCACTGGTATTAATCATGATTCTTCTTTGTTGGATCTGCTCCTGTCTTAGATTCGCCTCTAGTAACTATGTTGATCTTATTCCCATCCTCTTCTTTGTTTTCCACAATAATCCATTACACATTTTGATTGTTTTGATTCCTCTTCTCATGTATATTTACCAAAAAGTGTCAGCCAATCTTCTATATCATGGTCTGATGCATGACAATACAAACATTTCGCAGGTGGTTGTGGACAATATATTGCATAGTTCCCGAGTTTCTGATAGTTGTGAAAAACCAGTGGTCCTCTTCCTCCACAACCTCCTCCTCATAAGTCTCTTATGTTACCTTGATTATCTTCATGCGGTGTATTGTATTGTGGTGCCTTATTATACTACGGATACACATTGTTATAGTGTGGTTGCACATTATTATACTTTTTTTGTGCCTTAAACTGCAACACATTATTATACAACTACTGCAAAGGTTTTGTTTTCATCGATTCAACCTGCACCCTATATGCATCTAATGTTCTTTCCTTCATTATTTCCAACGTTCTGCAATCCTTGTCTTCATGTCCAACTGACTTGCAAAAATTTCAAAATTTAGTCTTGGGTATTTTCCGATACTTATACATCATGGGACAATGATAGGTTTCATGTCCATTTGTTTCGCATATCTCGCACCATGTTCCTCCTATAGATAACATATTTGGTATGCCTACTCCCAAATACTACAAAAAATTGGGACACTCATTCTTGTGATGCCCTTCTCTTCTACATAACGTGCACACGACATGTTCCCTTTTTTTCTTTCCCTTTTTTTGATTCAACTGAAATGTTAGGTTCTTTAGATCTTCTCTCACCTCTTCCACAACTGGATCTATTTTATTATACTAATTTTCCTCTAATTGTAAGGTTTATTTAAAGCCTCAACCTAACTTCGGAACTTCTTTTGTCTCAAAGGATACTTCACATGTGGAAATAATGAGTTAGAAAATAAATTTCTATATTGCATGTCACTAGTAGGGTACTTAAACTTACCTTTTAGTCTTTTGAACTTCTAATCAACTTCCTAAACTGACTCACCTGGCTTCTGCTTGATTTTTATCATCTTGTTCATCAAATGATCCTATGAGCTTGGTTTATGAAACTCATTGATTAATTCCTTCTTCACATATGTTCCAGTTGTGGGAATTCCTTGTGGGATATTTACTGTGTGGCCCATGCACCAATATAATGTGCAGTCTCTAAATGTAATTTCCAACTACGTAAATTTTGTATCTTCATCTGTAACCTGCTTGGCTTCCCAAATATTCTCACAAATGAACATATGCTTTTCTGGGTCCTCTGACCCTTCTCCTCAGAAATCTGGTTACCTAATATTTGGATCTACTCCTTCCATTGTGATTTTTTTTGTGATATCACCTTCTTTCATTGTATATACTTAAATTATACTAGCTAAACTTATACTTCTTCTTGAATTTCAACTAGGCCCATGACCTGTAAAAATCCTTATACCACTAATCACTTGCTACTTAACAATTTTTCTAGTTCATATCTTTTAGTTGCACATGGGGTTGTGGGTTCCACACTAATTCATATCTAGAATGAAGAACCTTAATCTTCATCAGACCCTTGACCTTTTGTTTTCCTCTCATATGTGGTTCATAGGATTTCCTCAATCTTCCCCATCACACAAATATCCTTTACATATTCCTCATGATTTTCCAAGCCCTCCTACTCGTCTAATGCCCTCTTCTTCCTATTGATATTATACTAGCAGGGTCGTTCACTGCGCGTCACTCCCACTCTGCTCAATATATCCTTGGTATGTTCCTCATCCATCATGATTGGGTCCATTTCTTCCTTCTTCTAGCCTCTCTCCAGAGCCTTCTCCATATCTCAGATATTCCTTAGTGTTTCCCCCAGTTCCCCATGCACGCAGAGTGATTTAGCTATCTGAATCCATTGCATCACTCCTTTGTCATGCAATAAGATCTTGATAGTCGTGTAAAGTGACCTTGTCTACCTCCCTCTTGGTCCCTTCAAGAACTCATTCTCTGTAACAGTGTATGAATTCGTTGTATCTACTACAAATCTTTAATAAACCATGCAATAATAACGGCTAACCAGAAATCCAGTGCGCACGTCATTTTTTTATTAACCCTTTCCAACTATGCAATGTTCTCAGTAGTCCACTCTACTAGTCTAATCTAATTCTTTGGGTGAGTATCCTTCAACCTCAATATCCACTCTTGCAACAAATCTAGGAAATAAAAGAAAAATGATTCGTGGAAATCAGTAAACTCATACCTCTGCAAATATTGGCATGGTGTATACCTGGAACTTATGCTATGTTTTTGCACAAAATCGAGTTGTTTTTTCTCCAACCATATTTCAATTTCCTTCTTAGTCGGATTATGTGGCCTAAACATCCCTTTATACCACTACATTTTATTCACTTTCCTTCCCATCAAATCCCTTCCAGGTTGTTATTTTGAGATCCAATCGGAAACATAACCATTTTTTGGATGTATGGGTTGACTTGGGTTCTACCTTAGTTCTCCAACAAAACCCTAGAAACCATCAGTGCCTCTGGTAAACTAGAAGGCAATACTGTGCACAGAGTACACAACAGAATATCACCCGAGATGGATTATGGGTGAGTGCAAGACCCAAATTTCTACAATCATGGAAGGGATGTTTCTCATTGGGATGTCAGGCATACTACTCTTCTTCACCATTCATCAGATCTACTATTTTACCATCATATTCATTCAATAACATTCATTTTTAATTAAACATCATAATAGATCTAATGTGAATTGTAAACTACCTCTAACAGATTCATTTACTTATTCATTAATTTATCATAATAGGCATTGAAACATATAAAAGAGACACATTCCATAAAATTGACACAGGTGTTATTATGCTTCACCTCCCCTAGGCTTTGTCCAAAAATATTTGTCTTCTTTATTCATATTCAAAAAATTAGAGTGCTACACGCATTACATCATAATTCTATCATACTCTATGAGGATGAATAGTGACACACCAAGCTCCACAACTCGTGAGATGACCCTCAATTACACTCCATGATTCCCCAAAAATAAAATAATCCAAGCTCCACAACTCTCAACCAAAAACTAGTACTATGACTCAAACTCAAAAAGGTTCTCAAGATACTTCTCAACATACCAAATTTGTCCCCTATATACCTAAAACATCTTCTATTTATACTACAAAAGGTGGGTAAAAACCCATTACATCATAACCCAAAACCCTAACCCTAGTGGATTAGGCTTGTCCACATAGTAACTTCCTTCACGCAGTTGGTCTTCATTCCTTGCTTTGATTTTACGCTTCTTCTCCTCAATTCTCGATGCATTTCTTGCTTTTCCTTCTTGAACACTACTTTCTCCTCATTTCCTAGCATGTGTTGCTTCCTTGTTCCATTCCTTATATTCCTACCTCATTTGTTGCACTCTTTCCTCAGACTTTTCTCCCAAAACAGCCTGCTCCAATAGTAAGATCGTTTCATGTTTCGTATTCAATCAGATTATATCCCGGTTCAAAATATGAAAAGATATTGTCACTAATCATGGAAGTCACTTCTAGAATGAGATGATTATATATTTAACATTGAAACTTGGGTTTACACAGGATCATTCTTCCCCTTATTATCCCCAGGAAAATAGACAAGTAGAGGCCTTAAATAAATATATAAATACCATTTTGCAAAAAACTGTCTTCCAGAGTAAATATGGTTGGTATGTGATGCTTTACCCTACACTTTGGGAATACCAAACTATGGTGAATACTTCCACCAGTTTCTCACCATTTCAGTTAGTACACGGTGTGGAGTTGATTCTTCCTATTGAATGTGAAATCCCTTCCCTTAAGTTGGAAATCAAGCTCCTCCTTGAAATGACCGATCTCGAAGAACGACTTATACACCTAGAGAACCTCGATGAGAAACATCTAGATGCCTCTATAGTTATCGAAATGAATAAACAACATTTTAAGGTCCAATATGACAAGTTTGTTTGTCCTCGAAAGTATGTTGAGGGTGACTTGCTTCACCTTTATGACCAAGCCAAAGAACCCATGGGGGAAGGTAAGTTCAATCCCATGTGGAACAATCCTTATATCGTGTGATGTTTCCTAGAGAAATGAGCCTATGAATTAGAATACTGTGAGGGGAACGTGCTAGACGAGCCCATAAATGGGCTCTACCTTAAAAAAAAATATGCTTGAGCCCTCAAACTCGGGCATGACCTTTTTATATTAGTGTATCTTAGTGTATATACTTCTTTTTTATTTTTTCTTTGTGTCATTGTCTTTCTTAAATTGAATTTTCCCTTGGTTGGAAGATGTCAATGAAATATTTGGTATACTTGGGATTCATGGACTGTTCCAGTCGTCATACATGGAACATGGCTTCCGCCACTTGGGTTATCTATTCACCTGAGGGACAACTCATGTATTCAAGTGGCGTTGTATGGAGCCATCAATGAATAATGTGTCTGAGTATAGCGTTGTTATAGAGCTATAATGTGATTCCATTTCACATGGTGTTTACTATTTATAAGTTCTCTTGGACCCCTAGTTAGTTGTATGTCATTTGAACGACAGTTACTGTGTGCGAGATCCTACTTTACTTCGATGATTCCTATGGGTACGACTTTTGGAACGATACTTTGATTTTATTACTTATAGTCACATCCCTAGAAATTCTAATCAAGTATCTGATGCATATTCTAATTACATTTTAGATTAACATTTTTCACATAACTAAGTAAAGAAATCACATTCACACATTGATTTGTTGTAACATGTATAAGTAAAGACAAATAATAAAGGTTTTTTATATTTCATAGCTAGCATATTGGATAGCCTATCACCCCTCTTTTCATCTTTGCATCGTCCTATGACCATGATCCACATTCCCTAGGTATGAACCCATTTCTTAGAGACATATAATATTCTCACTACTACTAGAAGTGTTTTTATTAAGTTGTAGAGACCTACCAAACATGGGTTCCCTAGTTAGAACACTTTTGTCATTTGGTTCCCATGCAAAAGTTACTTCATAGGACCAAGAATTCCTTATAGTCCCAATATGACATTTCATTTCAACCTCCTTTTCTTACTCAATATCATTTTGACCATTACCTATGGGATTCCCCCTGAGTCTTGGTTAAGCTCTTTTCTAACTCTCAAAAAAAAAAAAAAGATTGTCCAGTGAACTTGTCTCTTTCACACTCGTTAAATGGTTTTGAACAGAAATTTATTTTGGTATAAGTTTAATTTTTTTTCTGCACCAAGTATAATATTTATGAAAAATGAATACTCTAGTCACTATTGGCTAGAAGAGTTCTCCTGGGTATTATTTTATAATTTTTTGGGCCTAGGGGACTAATATCTACAAAAAAGGACACATGCGGAGTTAAGTTGTAATCTCATCCCATTATCTTGCTTTCATTGTTGAGCCTATTTTTTTCTCCCTCTTTCTCGTTCTAATCCTTTTTCTTCAACAATTCTCATCACTATCCAAGCAATGCCTTTAATATATCATTTGCATCTTGACACCCTTTACCCGTAGAGGAAGCACCCCCCCAAGTGTCCATGCCCCGCATGTGTTCCCTTTCATTAAGCATAGGTATATTCCACTAATTGGAACTATTTTCTTATTTGCGAAACTTGTTTCCTCTCCTATATAATAGTATTTAGTTTACTATGAAAAAACCAAAAAATATGGGAGAGAAAAGAATATTACCTCCTATCGGAAACAACCATGTCTCCTATGAACTTAACACAAACTCTTCAGTCCATTTCATATAAGGTTTGAGTTTAGCATGGCCTTAGGAATCTGAGCTCGTTACTTAGAATCTACTCCTCTGACTGATTATTCTTCCAGTCCCTATGGATATTTTATCAACACCTCCTACATCACAAGATTTTATCGATGATCAATGTTAATTCTATGTTGCTTGAGTTATCTATCCATCTCATGCTCTTGTTCAAAGGATGTATAAGCCTGTGTCGGCCATTCCTCAGAGCTCTTGACTTTGCATGTCATTCGTACCCTTAGTGAATCTAAAAATCACATGAATTTGTCGTCCTACCTCTCACCCTGGGCTTACTTTCATCATTGGTAGGTAACCTTGAACCAAGCATATTCCATCTCCTCATTGGTCACTGACTGGGGGGTTTCCCTTGTGTTCGATGATAAGAAATCTATTCACACATTGGAATTTTTGCACTGTCTTGGATTCCATTATCCCTATTGATGTTTTCCTATCCTTTGTCAACAAATTTCCTCATTGGTTGTTATTCAAAGGGTCTATTTCATGTACTACTTTCATTTGTTGCATGCAAGAGACGCACATGATCGTTGGTTCGTGAATATATTATTATTTTGAGCTTCTCCTAATTGTCGAAATATTTATTTGTACCTCGCCCTGTATGATGAGAGATTCCTTAGTGCTCTCCTTTCATTGGGTCTCCTTCCATCAAATTCATCTCATATGTTTTGGAATCGAGATCTAAATACCCTACTCATCGACAATTGGGAATACATCAATGTCTCATGATCAATGGATTCTTCAAGTGTTCAAAATCAACACCCTTATTCACACTTGTTAAATGTACTTGATGCCTTGACACCTACTTTCATTGTCGGTGGGTTGTCTCGCGTTTGTTAATGGTATAACTTAATGATTGGTAATCAAATGAAGTCTCATTGTGTTCGACTTCAACTATTCTATTCACGTAAAGTAGACTTTCAGCATCGACGGATAGTGTAGAAGACATCCAGTTTACAGTGGTAGCACCTCATATCTGTTGTTCTCTTTCATCGGACCAGTACCTATATGACTTCAGTAATCATGGAATATCAGATTGTACTCCATTGTATACATATATCTTCAGTTGATTTTGAGACTGGACTCCATTATGTATTGTTTGTGACTATGATACTGTATGGCATATGTCCACTTTGCATTTCCTATTCATGGCCATGAACAACTATTTGATATATATTCACATGGATCTGCAATGTAATTCATATTAGCATCCATGTGTATAGAGTCAATATGAATTATGATATTCTCATGAGTAATTATTAATTCCAGTTGAGTCTTCATTACTCTACTTCTTGGAATTATAATGTATTTTTTCCATCGTGAATACTCCTCTGACCTCACACATTAGGGGGCATCTGTTATAGCAATTTTTTCCTCACTCCATGCATATTTATTTGATGGCCTTCCATTTTCATCTGCAGACTTCATTTCCCCTTTTCTGATCACTCCAGAGATAAAAATACACATTTTTGTACATGTACGCAAGCTAGAAGCTATACATAGCGTGTATATGCAGGATTCTCCACTACAACCCATGTACATCGAGTTTGGTGCTCGTAAATAAAAAAATGCGTCGGGTTTCCATACCATGTCATGTGATCCATGATCCTTGACATTCCATATACTGGAAACTCTTCGAATTGACCCTTCAATTCCATTTGGAGGCTATAAATTGATCCATATCCAAGCCTTGAAGACAATTGAAGATTGAGAGAAAAGACATTGTGAAGAAATTTCACTTCATATTGAGTTTGCATCCCTTTTTCCTTGAAAGTATAAACTTCTTGTATTTATCCCCCAAGCTCTTCTTATCTTGTAATGGAGAACTTCATTGACTCCTACTTGTGAGCTTTCCTTTGTGGAGGATTGAAGTGGTGGAGGCCCAATTAAAGGGACTTAGTTTCTCGGTTCTGATATGTGTCATTATAGAAGTTTGTCACCTATGAAATTATGTTGATTACATTATTAGAAATACTATTTTCTTGTCCAATTGATATCTTGCAAATATTTGTATTTCTTTCAATGGGTGTATTTCTTATGTATGTTAATGGATTATGTTAATTTATATCCTAACCTTGTATATCATTCCCACATGCTTGCATATCTTGGTTGTTGAGGACAAGTTGTAGGTATAACACTTTGGGTCATGTGCTCAATGGTGGTCTTCTTCTGATCCGAAATATATTTGAAAAATGAAATGAATACAAATTATCATCAAAAGCTTATTAACAAAGAATAACGAATATAAGCTGAAACTGTAAAATGCAGTGGAAATAAGCTTGCTAGAATGGTGGTAGCTTATCTCTGAGAAGAGATGTGACAACTGCACTCATTCACAAGAAGATGATTAAAATGAGGCTCTAAAGGCCTTTTTATGATAAACAGAAATGTTGAAAACCCTAGGCATCCAAAAAAACTAACCTTAGGAGATGAACCACCAAAATTTATGTGGGCCCCGTTTGGGTAAGTTAGTACATCAACTTCCCAGGGTCGTAACGTTTGCATACAATATTCATTTTAGGAACATGATAGCCCATTGGAAAGGTATATCCGAGGACTACATGAAATACCATTGGAAAGGACAACATTTCTAGTTGTGGAGAACCCTAAAAAACATTGTTTAGGGCCTCAAAATGACCCCTCAAGACAGGAACCCAAAAACTAGGGAAAAAAACTACCAAACTGGAAAACTGCCAAAATGAGCTAGTTGAAATAGGTGGGAGGCCACCGACATCCATATGGATCAATCCTCCCCCCTTAGGAAGAAATGATTTCCATTGCATTGATTTCCCCCATGAGATGAGGAAATTTATGTTGAATTTGGCCCTGGGTGAGCCACTTTCCTTGGTGCAGGAGCTGCCTTGCTTTGACAACTCGATAAAGTTGAATCCTTTGTTGGCGAGTTCCCTTGATATGTTTGTACACAATATGATCATTGGATTCCTTTTGTATGAATTCGGGGTTGAGCTCTGTTGTTGTCAGTTGTTTTTTTATCTCTGAGGTTTCCAATAATGGTGGGAAATACGGTCGAAGGATATCCACATTGAACACTGGGTGCAAGCCACAGAAAGGAGGAATGTTGATATCGAAATAATTATCACCCACAACCTAGGTGATGGTGTACGATCCATAACAGAGTGGGAGAAGCTTCTGATGGGGTACTGTAAGGTTCTCTTTCTACAAGTGCAACCAAACTTTGCCGCCCACCTGAAACTTATGTGGCACCCGATGTTGATCATAGTGTTGCTTGTACTTTTCATTGGAATTCTTTAGGATATCCTGAACCTATTGGTGGATGTGATGGATCCTCTCAATGAATCGAGTGGATTTTTAAACTTTATTTGTATTAGGAGATGAGTCGTTCTAGGTGACCGCAAGGGGTAGTGAAACATCTATGGGACCCAATGGTTGCAATCCCAACCCCACCGAAAAGGGGATGTGGTCGGTTGAGCTATGTAGGACTTGATTGGAGCTATGATGAACATATGGGAGACTCTCATCCCATGTGCAAGGGTGCTTGGAATTATACATGTGCAATATATGCACCATCATTCGATTTATGACCTACGTTTGGCCATCTGTCTGGGGGTGGAAGGTCATGGATTTAGTGAGCTTGGTGTCCAGCAATGACTAGAGGCTTGAACAAAATGTGATGAGAAATCAATTGTCCTGATATGATACAATGGTTTGTGGGATTCTAAAATGTACCTAGACTCGTTTAAAGAAGAGCCTGATAGTGGCATCTGTTGCGATGCTCTTTTTGCAGGCAGCCAAAATCAACATCTTAGAAAAGCAATCTGCAACCACAAAAACAAAGTCATTTCTCCACTTGGTGGATGGGAGGCCCAACATGTCGTACATTGAGATAGATTCCCATGGCCTGTCAGGAGTGGGAAGAGGGGTGTATAGGTATTTTTTCTTAGTGGTCGGTTTAGAAATCACGCAGGCAATGCATGACCTTATATACTTGCTGACCTCTTATCAAAGTTTTGGCCAGTAGAAATTTTTTTGAAGCATTGTCACTGTCTTTTCAACATAGAAGTGTCCTGCCACCTAACTATATTGGCATTCCCAGATTTTCTTCTCTCTCTCACTTGATGGAATGCAGATATGGCCCAGAGGACACAACATCCCATCCTGAATATGGAAATTAGTGACAATTGCATTTGCACCAAACATTTGATAAGTAGTGGAGAAGTTCGGGTCTATCTCATAGAGTTGGGTCCATCCAGAGGTCTCATGGCCGCAAGATTCTAAAACTGTGGTGAGTGCCAAGACCGAAGTTTTGCTGAGGCATCAATGACGTGGTTGGTGCTTCTCATTTTATACTTGATGTTGAGGTGGAATTGTTGCAAGTATGTGGACCACTTCTGATGGCGATCATTCTTTAATTTGCCTTGTGTCTACATGAACTGCAGTGGCTTATGATCAGTGTGGATTACTGTCTCCTTCCAAAGAATGTAATGTCTCCACTGGCGACATGCTTGCACAATGGATTTCATTTCTTTGTTTTAAGTAGGGTAGTTACAGACAACATCTAATAGTGTCTTACTATGATAGGCCATAGGGTGGCCATGCTGAGTGAGAATGACGCCCACAACATATTCTGAAGCATATGTCTCGATCTCAAAGGGTTGTTTCAGGTCTGGTAATGAAAGTACTAGGGTTGAACACAAGCATTGCTTCAAATCATCAAATTCTTGTTGTTGGGGTTTTGCACTCCCTATTCACTAAAATTAAATTAAAACTTTGTATAACAGGGATTAAAAAATAACACATTGATAGATGATAGCTAATATGTTTTGATTTATTTTTTACAGTCAATTGTTTAATGAATTGTTGAGCAGTAATTGTGTTCTTACTCCCTTCATTTTCTCACTTTTTCACTCAATACAATCCCCTGAGATATCCCTGAACCTTAATTAACCCCCTGCTCATTGACAATTATTAAAGGAATTTTATGGATTAGATTGCATGGGTCTGATGTGATTGTTGAGACAAACTTTGTTTCATATTAAGAGAATGACATGTATGATCGGTTTAAGAAGCTAGTTGTTAATAATTGTTGCATACAGGATGAGCTTCTTCAACCGAGGAAGTTGTGGCTGAAATAATAGGGGCAGAGTAAATTGAAATAGAGGGCCTAGAAGGTCGAGATTCTTAATACATTTAGATGCAGATCCTCAAGCGTTAAAATATCTCTTACAAGATGGATTTTTCAATTGGATTGGACAAGGGGTAGTCTAGCCTAGACTAGAGAGCCATCCCTTCCAACCCCAACATGTCCCTGGTATCCATGTTCCCCCTCATGTTTCGTTGCAACCTGGAGTTCCCGAGAATGACGGATGGCAAGAGATTGTTCACCCAGCAGTCTCCCACCATCGCGGCTGGAAAAAAAATTCTTTACCTCCTCCTCCTCCGCCTGTTAACCCAAATGTCCATATTTCCCCTGCACACTCACCTGTACAATCCTCCCACACAATAAAAAGACTCAAAACCGAATCCCACCACATGCATGACAAAGGAAAATTTGTTGTTGCCCCCTCCTCTCCCTCAAGTGATTCAGCCAAATCTATATCATCCTGTATGCACTTGAGAGATGATTGTTCCCATGTGCTCAGTGAGATCAAGCCTCAAGGTTCTACAAATCCTAAGGCTAATTCAGGGAATTCAAAAGGGGATAGAAGAAACAAAGGAAAAAATGTCTCTCAAAGTGGCAAATACAGTTTTTTGTTATGTTTTATTATTTTTTTATTGAGGACAGTGGATTGTTGAAGGTTTTGAACAGCAAACTATTTTTGGATATTTTGGATATTATATGTTTGGATATGATTTGAAATATCATTGATATTTAATTTTCAAATTATGGAAATGATTATGGGAGCCACAAGGAGGGATGTGTTATTTATTGTCTAGCTATGTTTATTTTTGTTAAGAAATTAAAGGGAGTCACAAGGGGTCCCACATACTAGTTATTATTTATTAAAAGACCCTTATTATTATTATTATTATTAATTATTCCCCTAAAATAAAAGTTAGTTGAGTTTTAGTTAACTTAACTAAATGAAGTAGTTGAACTACTTCAACTAATTTGGAATGCATAAAATCCAAATGAGAAGGAAGAACAAGAGGAGAATAGAAGGAGAAAGCATACTAAGGTTTTCTCTTAAGTTTTATTGAGATAGTTCAGTTTTTATTCATTTTTCAATTCATCAAAGTCCTAATTCTCTTTTATGACAGCAAGGTCCTATTGTAGACAGCAAGGTTCAAAGTTGAATCATATCATTCAGACGCTTGTTTTCAGAGGTGTTGATCTATCTTTGATAGTCTGTGTATACTTGTCTTTTTATGAATTAAATTTCATGACTGATAAAGGATATTGTGCAGAGTCAAGTGGGCAGTAATTTGTGGCAAGTTGATCCAGATTTTAAAGTTTAGTTTTTACTTCTTGTCAGAGTCCTTTTGTATGGTTTTCATCGGGGATATCTAAGTTTGACCTTGGTCCATGCCCCCCATAGGGATTTTGTAAAGAGAACAATTCTTTTGATTTCTTGGAATGAAATAAAGTGATTGCTATTATGTCTCATCTGTGTTCATATGTTTGGTATTTTTGCTTTTGATCTCCACAATTTATTTTGCAATCTAATATATTTAGAAAATTGTATAAAAAATATTATATTTTTGCAACAATCTTTTATTCAAAAAATCAGCCTAATCCCTTGTAATTAATACTTGTATATTGGGAACACTTTTGACGCTATAAAATAGAGTAACATTCCTGACTATCTTGCCTTAGCCAAGAAAGATCCAAAAATGCGTGATTAAGATAATTTCATATATTTTCTTCAACAACATTTTAGGGGGCATTTGTTATACAATTATTTTCCACCTGATCACGTGATGGGAATCATCTAGGGGTCAATTGTCTGAACCATTGAATGAGGGAGCTCTATACGTTAGTGATCTTGAACCTATTTCTAGGGATGATATTCCTTCATCTGATTATTTTTTCAGTAAAAAGAGGAAGGCTATCCTGAAACAGGAGATGCATCCAAGAGGAGATATGATGATTAAAAAACACAAGATCATTATTGATGGACAATTTTAAAGAAGGAGAATTTGCTACAGAAATAGCGGGCACAATGGGAGCTTTAGCGTCGGCGAATTTATACTCTGTGGGCAATTTGAAAACTATGTTGGAGCAGAAAGATCAGAGGATAGCTCAATTATAGGATCAATTAAAAGAGACTGAAAGAAATATCAGTCAGGAGATAAAAAAGGGTCTAGAACAAGCTAGATTAAATGACATTCAAAAAATTCAAAAAATGAAAGCAAGCTTAGAGGAAGCAAATCAGAAAATACAGGTCACTCAAGCACAAGTCTTACAGCAAGAGGAAATAAATAAACAATTACAAGATAAGATTAATTCCATTTCAAATCAAGTGGTAGAGCTTGAAATCTTCCAGGCCCAGGTATTAGAGATGAAGATAGAAAAAGAACAACAGGGAGTGTTTTTTAATTTGGAATTTGTCCAGAATTACTTTCAGGAAACAAGTAAATCATTGGAGAATATTCTCCAGAAAGAAAGAGAAGTGAAAGTAGCCAGAGCAACTTTCCAAAAAGAAGTGGTTCTTTCAATAAAAGAGGATTTCGGGGAGGCTCAAAAGCTATCTGTTTCAGAACAGATTAAAGGTGATGTAATACTCAAGGTATGGGAGGCAGACATCACAAAAAAAAAAAGAATAACCAGAGAAGTTAATGACAATTGTCAAGGAATTTTTTACCTTTTAGAGAAAACTTCATTGAACATTGGAAAAAACGACTGTCCCGGGCAGGGATGATTTTAAGGATGGAAATTTATTTTAAAATGTAGAAACCTTGGCAAATATTACTAATCCTTCATATGTCAACTATAAATGTTTGGCGATATTTTTTTTTAAATATTCAAATTTCTAAGTATTTTATATAGTTTTTATAAAATTTTGGCGATTTTGAAGGTAAAATAATTTTATCCTATAGAATTTGGGCGAATCATTTTTAAAATAACGAATCTCATTTTTGGAAAAACCATGGAAAATTAGCCCTTGAGCGAAATTTAGCCCCTAAAATCATCTATGGTCCCGGGTTGTTAGGAGAAATTAACATTGTCAAGAATTAGTTAAGATTTAAAGAAGAGCTGGAAGAAATTCAGGCAGAGATTCCACAAATAAAATTAATCAATTTTACTCAAATTGACAAATGGATAGTAATGCCTAACTTAAAGCTACAAACTATTAAGTTTATGAGGAAGATAATCGAATATCGTCTGCCAGAACTACAGAAAAAGTTTTTCTTATTTGAAGCAAAAGATATTCTAGAAGCTCCCAGAGTTTTAGTGCAGTTTCTGGGAAAATGTATTCGTTGTCTCAAAACAGAAAGAGGATGTTCATCAACACAGACATGAAATTCTATTTTGAATATTTTTCATCATTGGAATATAAAGCAATTAAAATAGAAATGTAAATGGTTCGACATTGCTCATTCATGTAACCATTAGGCTTAGGAAGTTAGTTAATCACCAACGGGAAAAAGGTTTGGTGAATCATGTATAAATACAACTTCATAAGACTGAGAAAGGGATTTTGGTTTTGGGGGAGCCAATTGTATTATAAGTTTTCCAATCTATAATAATATAGATGATGCAGATGAGATTCTGAATTCTGTCACCTTGAAGCTATGTGTTCCTTCACTCTGTTTTCAATATCTTTCAATATCTTTTATTCCATGTCTTTCTAATGAATGATCAATTATAGTTTAATTCAAAATTCTACTGTAGTTTGAATTTATTTGATTATCTAATCATTTACAGATTTTCCTCTGTGATTGATATCAGCAGTTTCAAGACCTGTAGGTCTGTTGGATGGTTATATCTTATAATTCATTAGAAATTGTGTTTTTCTTCCCTTCTTTTGTTATGATATGAGATTCTTTCAATATTAAAGCCTCATATTCTCCAATAGTATTTCTTTGTGTCTATTTTAATATTCTCAAATTACTTCGAGTACAATAAATGGCCTTTACTGTTATCATGTTATTATTTTGAGTTCCAAAATTCCTTTTCATTTTCATCCCACAAAACTGAAGCAACAAAATTTCTAAAACCCTTTTATAATTTAACAAAGTTTTAATCCTCATGGTTGTCCCAAGTAATAGACAACCTAACATAGAACCCAACCTACAGGATCAAACTAGCATTGCCTTGAACTTATTTAATACTATCCTGCAAACAACAACTACCCGAGTTGAATTAGAACGTTCATGGGCAGTTATTGAGAGAGAAATAAGCATCCAAGAACAATGGGAAGCTAGACAGAGACAGTTGAGAAACCAACTCTGATTCACCCTTCGCAATTGATTCTTACTCCCTAATTCTCTTTATTTTTCAGATGCCTTGACAGTATACTTTAAAGCCTTAAAGTATAAAATCAGGAAAAACACATACCACTTTTCCCCTAATATTATAGCACTTTTATTCCTGGTCGTTGGTTTCCCTTTTACATCCCGTGATCAGAAAGTGTTGGTCACTCCATGTCCTCTTTCAAGGAGCGATCAGTCGCTCCCTGGAAGAATACAGGGCGTGATCAGGTATGTTACTCCCTTTCTAGGATTGGTTTCGTGAGATAAGATTGAACCCCTAATTATTTGTGGTTCGACCTCGAGAAGTTTTTCATCTTGGTCATGGAGATATTATCCAAACTACCCTTTGATCATATCTCTACTATCCTATAAATAATGGGGGTTTCTCATGGGAAAAGGGGGGGGTGGGGGGGTGAAGAGAAAGTAACTTTATGTTGGTAGATTAATCATGGAGCTTGGGCAAGGAATCTAGTTGGAGTTTCATCAGGGTATCAAATTGTAAGTTGTAAATTGTTTCCATTTGATCAATAGAAGATGCATGTGACTTTCCCTCTTATTTTATTGTACATGATTGTCATAATATTTGGACATAATTAGGATGTTCATGTCATATCATTAGATCTGTTATAAATCTATACATGACATACTCAATATTGTGAAAGGAATTTCCTTGTATCTTCATGTGTGTATATGCACATTGACAAGAGAGAAGGACACCTTCGAGAAAGAAGATAGCAAAGGAGCATGCAGGGAAAATCGTTAGGTGACCGGGTAAAATCTTTATTCCATTCCCTTATAGATCATTTCTATGTATGATTTAGATCTAGGAAGGTCCACAGTTTGTATCTCTACTCTGTCTTAGGTCTAGGGAGAGCCTAAGGGAGGTAAATCCTGCAGGGTGAAAATATCTACAACAGTGAAATTAGTTACAATTGAGTTGTAGAATGCCAATTTTGAAGAGAAAACAATATACATTGAGAAAACCCAATAAAATCAAGACATGTGTCTTTTTTCATCTTCACATATTCCATATCATTGATAGTATCAAACATGTTGAATCATAGTTATTTTTTTGCATTCATAATGCTATGTGTTTGACTGTTAAAATTCATGGCATGGTTATATCTTTGGTATCTTTAATATTATTATTATTATTTAAGACATGGTTATAGCTTTGGTATATTTAATATTATTATTTAAGCACATTGGTGGGCCTCTCAACCACTTAGTATGTAATTCATTTCATCCCAACTAATGTATAAGATAATGGGAACAAAACACATAATTAAGAATTGAATGTAAATCTCTCAACATTCCAACGATATGGTACAAGTTTGGTCAAGCTCATCATAAAAACAATGCATAGTTTTTCTTTCTTTCATATAAAAATATTTAACGATTATGTTTGGGATTACAAATTCTATTAAGCATGGTGAAATTTTCTAACTTCTATGTTATTGATTAAGTTTAGATATGAACTTGTACAATATGAACCTTGCCAACATCATAAAACCTTGTTGTGATTGTGTTCATTCAATTTATAGCATTATCAAATCCTCACTCCTTCGTTCTCCAAAATGACCATTCCTCTTTTCTCAATTCCATGAATCATTATCTATCACACATTTTCATTTTCTTCTTCTTGTTTCTAGCAAAATGGACATTACTGTGATAATACTTTGTAAATATTTTGAGAATGCCCCATAGTTATCTTTACCCTTGCTTCATCCCAATCCCAAGATTAAGGAGATGTATCCTTTGTAGAATTAATGTTTGGAACAACATTTTTTGAAACTCGGTGGCATTCTTAAGAAATCTAGGGAGAAGGTCACATAATTTTTATTATCATCAAATTTATGCATTAGGGATTATCATGCATTTTTTCATGGTTTGAGAAATAAAGTGAACAATCAATATCCTCAATAAAAATAACATGATTGGCGATCATCATGAACAATTTCACTTAGTTTTGTGTTTCTATGCATCAAGTGGAAAGTTACAAATCCTAAGCATCTTAACTTAAATAATAAGCAATGGATGGAGTCATTCTAGATTGTCATGTTCCTAGAGACCTATAATCCAAGGAGGGTCTATGCATTGTTTTATAGTATTTTGATAGAATTATCACCCTTCAATGAAGGACTCAAGATCAACTACAATTCCTCTTTCTAATGAGATCTAGATTAACATGACTCCCATGGTTAAGTGGGCATGCTCAAAATATGAATATAAGATGCAATGCTTATGCATCATATGGATATATAGATTGCATCCTTTAACAAAAATGTTTCATTTTGTGATTGTGTTTAAAGTTTTATATTGTTGTTTTGAACATTTTGAAATTCCTCCAAAGAAAAAGTGGTTCAATGGTTATAAATTTTTATTATTATTAATGTATATATAATCCAGCAGAAGATTATATTTGAAATTACAAAGTATGTTTATTATTACTTTGTATTGAAATTTCAACTTATATCTATTTAGTTATTAGTTAAATTTTACCATTTTAAATAATTAGAAGGGCAATATTTTATTTAAAATAGTTTTTTTAAGTGTTTAAGTTAAAGTTATTAGTTAAATTTTAGCATTTTAAATAATTGGAAGGACAATATTTTATTTTAAATAGTTTAAAAAAAAAACTTTAAAATTTAATGGCTATCATTTTAAATTCTATTGAAGTATACATACTCTATCCCCTCTCAATTTCGATTTGTAACCTTTTAGAAGGAAACACATGTTCTTAACCATTAATCCTAATTGATATTTTAAAGACCTAATTAATATTTTAAAATGATAAATTTTATTCAAAACTTAATTTTGTAAAGTTTCACCTATACTTGGTTGAAGTAAAAAACTGTCACTTTGAAAGTTTGGGTAAAAAACTATCACTCCAAGACTTTTGGAGTAAGTTTTCCATCACTCTCTCCAAAATATTTTGAACCGATCGTTGATGTTTATGCGCTCCACACACGGCCATGTATGCGAAACATGCGCAATTTGAGCAATAGGATATATCAGCCACATATATGAAACATGTTAATTGAGAAAAATATCCTAACTGTTCATTCTAATCGTTTTTTTATTATTTTAGGTAATTATTGGAATCTAGTGATACAACTTAAATTGCACTTTTCAGCCCCGGATGGGGTGCCATGCGGCCATGTGGAGACAGATGGAGGCGCACTCGGCCTCGGCTTAAATGCCAAGGGCCGCCACCCACAAGACAATATTAATGATGGGGGACGGCCTCTGCAGTAGACTTAAGTTGATGGTACGCCCCCCTCGCGCGTTCATTTACAACGCACTCGGGACGGGAGAGGTTAAGGGTTGGCAAATGGTTTTGGATTTTGATTATATGAACTCTTTCACGACAGGGCAGAGCAGGGCTGTACCTGCCTCGACTCCAATTCATGCTGGATTGCTATGGTGCAGCTCAGCTCTTTTCGTGCTCAGACTCTTATCATTACAGGTGGACCCTTTTACGTTTGATTCAAAGCAGGTTAAGCCCGCCTGCGCCCTGCAATTCAATCCAATTGTGTCTTGGCTCACCTGTCTTCTACGCTACTCGTTCAACCCGCTCCCCATGGCTAGGAAAAGAGGCAGACCGTGCCGTGGCGCGGCCTGGGATGCTCGTAAAGCATAAAGGCATCGGAGAGAGCACCTAGAGCGGGCCTTGTCTCTGGCGACCTCTATCCTAAGGAAAAGAGCAAAGGAAGAGAAGTGGGCGCTCCTCGCCACCATAGCCGAACCACGAGCCGGTTGCAGCCGAAACGAGCAGGATGCTGGCTTGGAGGAGGTTTTTCCACCCTGTGTTGTGGTGGAAGACCCAACCATGGAGGACTTGACGCTCGTGGAAAGATATGAGGCGACTCTTCAGGAGAAGTGCACCCCCACTCCGGTTCAGGATGACTACATCCCCGGCTGTATCGTGGAAGAAATTCCATGGCCTGGTGATGACAATGCTGGCAGCCATGATTCTTAGGCGAAGGAAGATGGTGTGGTGGGTGCAACGGTGGCTAGGGAGCAGCGAGAGTGTGAAGTTGGTGTGGAAGTGGCGACGGGCACGGTGGATCCGAGTGGCAGCTTGCATGGGTCTCTTCTCCGGAATGAGCACCTGGCTCTTGTGTTTGACCTTCGTGTCCACTTATCTGATTTGGAGCTCCGGGTGTGCACCATGGGACAGAGCATGGACATTCTCCTTGACTCTTTCTCCAACGTGCCAGCTAAGCGGAAATGCCCCCTCTGCGCGCAAACTTTTTCCATCTCGGTTGGGTTCATGTGGCAGAAGGATGAGGACGACAGACCACCTGACACATAGGTTTTTATGCTCTTGGTTCCTAGTTTACTTTGTTAATGTTTTATGTATATTTGGACTGAAGGCATCTGTTCTAGTTTCCTTCGGGCAGGACAGATGAAACAATGTTTAAGTTCTATTTTGCTACTTGGTTTTACATTTTATCATGCTACTCTGTTTTACCTATGCTGGTTTCCGATTAGCGGCAACATTTTTGGTAACTCCAGGCATACTTCTCTGTACATTTTGCAAAAGTTTTTTGCCTATATAATATAGCAGGGTCTACCCCTTTTTTATTTAAAAAAAAAAAATTGCACTTTTCAGTTCTTTACTTAAGGTTTATTTATATTTTTGGAGTTTTCCGTTATTTACTTAAATTAAATTGCACTTTTAAGTTATTTACTTAAATTTTATTTATATTTTTGAAGTTTTTTTTTATTTGATTAAATTAAATTATCTTTATTTACTTAAATTTTATTTATATTTATATTTTTAGAGTTTTTAGTTATTTACTAAAATTGTATTTATATTTATATTTTTTAATGTAAAAAATGGATTTACTGCTCTAAAAAAATTTCAACATATTTTTTTTGTTTGCTAGTTTGTCTCTGATTTGTTGGACTAACCTGTGGCTAAGAAACTGCTATTAGGGTATCTAAGTCGTCAAAATTATCAGGGATGGCACTCAGCCTTAGCCACACCAACCCTTATGGCTGGATTTTTTATCCAAATTTAGATGACTTTAACATCACTGAGTGCCTTAACAGAACACTTTGTCATAGATTATATTGCACAGAAACAAAATATTCAACATATTTGTATTATTCAAATTTAACAATTAAAATATAAAATTCAGACAAAATCATATGAAAAAAAAATCAAAAACAAACATCGATCTCAGCCACATATATTAAACATGCCCCATTTGAGCAATCGGATATCTGAGCAGATATGTCACAACCACATATCACAACCAGATATGCCCCATAGATGGTCGTACCCATTTAACAAACATGGGAATATCGTCTAATTACTACTATTCATTGTCCCATCATAGGTGTGGTAATAGAAGACTACTACTAATCATTGTCCCATCATAGTCTACCAAAATAAACCAAAGTTGTTTTTGGTTTTAAAAGACTTTATTGGGTGGTCCTTTGCATGCTTAGTTCTAGCACTACTCATCTTAGGCTGAGTATCCTCTGAATGTTTCCCCCCTTCTCCCTTGTTAACGAGCGTAAGTGACACACCGTCTACTGGGAGGTGAAATCTGGACTAGGGTTGTTTAAATAACCAAAGTCGTTTGGAATGAAATGACCCAACGGGTTTAATGGCTCCATTGGCCAACTAAAGTCCTAAAAATACTAAAAGAAATGAAACTAATCTAAAAGCTATGATACTAAGAATACAAGTTTACTAATTACAAGTGTTCAAATAGAAACATGAATATGTGCATATGATTATAAACAGTCTATATACAACATGCAAGATTTATTTGACATCTTGCAAAATGAATGTTCTTAAAAATGTTTCTAAAAGAGATAAAAAAGCACATACATTTTTTTGTTTTCTTTTTGAATGTTTAAATATTTAAAACTAATAATAATAAGCAAATATAATTGAAATAGTGATACATAAACAATCAAAGCTAATTCATGTTATCCTCATTTCATTAACAAATAATTTAACTAAATAACAAGAAAACTAACCTGTAACTAATCGATTAGACTGAGTTTATATTCCTGTGTAATTCAAGCTTCTAATTGTCCTGCATATGAGGGAAACCTGTGACAGAACAGTGCTAATACTCCCAGAATAAATTCAAAGAAGCATTTGATGTATTGGAGTAAGAATATAACAATATAAAGATAATTGTAAAATATCTGGTGATCTTATGATAACCAATGACTTAGAATGAAGGAAACTCAATTCAAAGTATTAATATAATCCATCATTTAATATGTAGAATAAATCAATAATAATCAAATGGAAGATTGATCACAGATACTAAATGGGATAACAAATTATACACATCATCTTAAATACTTAAAATTATGAAACGCCATATGATGACAAGGCTAAAGTTGCATCAAACATAACAATATCTCATAAGATCGAGGAAATAAAAGAACATAATGGAATAAGCATCACACAGGTCTAAAGACAATGGTGAATAGCTTCTCCATATCAGTTCTCAAAATCACATATCCATAATGTATCCCAGCAAAAGTTGTCTTTACCACTAACAGTGATCACTATTTAAACTAGTTTTGAATTAACAAACTCTTATCGTGCAAGATAGAGTGCAATCCCCAAAAAATAGATTGTTTAACAAAAAACGTACAACAGGAAACCATTCATGTAGGAGTTGGTTTATCAAAATTTATTACATAATGATAAGTTTTTATCAAACAAAAGGAAACTAGTAAACTATACAGCACATAATCTGAGATGGCTTATCCTTGTGAATAGCACCCTGATTATTATTTTCCTGTAGATGAAAAAATGAAATTGATATTTAGAAAATAATACAAACTAACATTCAGAAATAGATTGGCTACAGAATCATGAGATTTTGTAGCTAGTCTTATATTAACAAAAAAAATCAAAACTAAATCTTCCTATATGACTTTCTAAAAGAATAAAATGAAATAAAATCAAAAATCACTTTTACCATTCTAGAAATTAGACAGTGAAGGGTCGGACAGTTCTGAATTAATGATGGCATTGAAGTTGGTTTCATTTTTTATAATTATGCTACTAAATCTTTTGAGCCTTTTACTTGCCTGATCTATGCATGCCTTCAACTCTTGATTTTCTCATTCAAGCAAAGAATTGCGAGCAGCCAGATGTTTTAATTGTGCATGTAGATATGGTATGTCCCTGTAATAGTGTTCTATTCAGTCCAAACAATTGTCACAATGTATCGGTGCTATAGCAAGCCGAGGTTGAGTATACTCAGCAATGGATGCTTCAGCTCTTCCTGTGGCTTGTTTCAAATCATGGCTAATGCCATCAAAGCCCTCTTGGCCTTTCAAAAACTGGGGTTGTTGGCACAGGGGCAGAACCAGGGTTCAACTCCAAGAGCGCACCAACAAGCCCTAACTACTGACTCTTTCGGCAACACCTGCAAGACAGATGCAGTTTCACTTGAAGCAGTTATGAGGGGGTTGCATGATAGGGATGTCTACAACCAAGGGGAATATCAAGTGGCTCTAATACAAGAACAACACATCCTTCATATATCACCTATCAGCTTAGATCTATTCTGCACATCTACTTATTAGATCTAACATAATAATGCAATCACAGTATATTGAGGATAGAGACATGATACCAATCACACACAACACCAAATATACATGGTTCACCCCCTCTCTAGGGCTACGTCCACAGAACTGTGCTTTATAATATATTATGATGAAGCATATAGTTCTTGTTTGCACTCTTAGCTAGCAGATCTTCACTCTTCTCCTCTCTTTCTCTCCTCTCCCTACACACCCAACTGCAGGGTTGATCTTCGCACCCAA
The DNA here is from genome assembly GCA_009831015.1 of Picea engelmannii. NCBI lineage: Eukaryota > Viridiplantae > Streptophyta > Pinopsida > Pinales > Pinaceae > Picea > Picea engelmannii. The sequence continues at coordinate 5,278,869 of ML776848.1, read as the reverse complement.
TTGAAGATCTTACAATACCAGAAGGCTCTCACACTTAACACTTCTCGCTCACACAATAATAATCTCTCACAACATACCAACAACAACTAGATCGAGTAACTCAAACCCTAAATGAACCCTCTTCCCTCATATGGGTTCTTATTTATACATTACAATCACTTACCGACATCCTTAGGTCAAAACCTAGGTGTCCAAAACCCTAGATACCAAAACCCTAGGTCAACTTGACTCGTGTTTTCAAGGCTTTTCCAGCCTGACTTTCCTTCCTTCTCGCACGGTACTCCAAGCATCTAACGGTGGATTTTTCCACTTGTTGAGTTGTCCATGATCCTTCTTCCTTGTTGATATTTCATCCTCAAATTCCTCATCCAACGGATTTATTTCTCGAGCTTCGCTCCATCTTTTCTACTCTTTTACTCACTTTGACCCAGCAACAGTCACTGTGTCTTCCACATAGTTTGCATTTTGCCTTTTCTTCCTTGATCTTCGCTCCCTTCCATAACCAAGGGCCAACAGGCCCCCAACACTCACCTGTGACTTGTCCTGAGGCACTTCATATCAGAGCTTCCTATTTTACTTCAACTTTGAACTGCACAGTGTAGCCTTTGCTTTCTACTCTATGCCTCCTCTCCTTCCCTTGTGCAGACTATTTTTTCTATGTCTAGTACCCATTTTCAACTGCACCTGGTACCTAGACCCTTTTCCTTATGCTTCTATTGAGAACTGCGAGGCAGTTGGTTGTGATACTACAACTTCAGTCGAATCCTGTTCACTAATCCTTCCTTCCACTCCCCATTCAGAGTCTTCAATTGTGCAGCTCCTCCCTCTGCAACATAAGCGATCTCATATGGCCCTAGCCAATGTGTTATGAACTTCCCAGGATGTTTAATGAACTTACTGTTGTATACCAATACCAAATCACCTTGTTTAAATTCCTTCTTCTTGATGTGCCTATCATGGTAGGCCTTTTCTCTTTCCTTCTGAACTTCTTGATGGAATCCTGCAACAAATTTGTCTTCTTCCAATTTGATCAACTGTGCAAGCCTCTCTTGAGTAGCGCCAGTGTCATCCATGTCTGTAAAGGAATTAATTCTTAAGCTTGGCACCAAGTATTCCATTGGAACAACATCTTTGAGACCATAAACCAACTTGAAGGGGGTCATGCTAACTTCTTGCAAGTGGTTCTATAGGCCCAAAGTACTGTTGGTACTCTTAAATCCCAGTCATCCCTATTCACACTGAAAATCTTGGTTAGTGTTGTCTCCAAGATCTTGTTGAACGCTTCCACTATCTCATTTGCTTGTGGATGGTAAGGTGTGCTCTTCTAATGGCGGACTGCAAATTCTTCAATCAAGGCTTCAATAGTCTTATTTATGAAATGTGTGCCTTGATCACTCATAAGGATCTTGGGGCATCCAAACCTGGTTATGATGTCATAAAATATGAAGTGTGCAACTATGGTTGCACTACAGTCCTTGACTGCTCTTACTTCATCCCATCTAGTCAAGTGTTTTGTTGTTGTAATTATGTACCTTGATCATGTACGCTTTCCTGGTGGGTTTATAGGTCCATTGAAGTCAATGGCCCATTTCGCGAATGCTTGGAGGGTCAGATGTGGTGTTAATGGAATTTCATCTCTTCTGGATGGTTTCCCAACTCTTTGGCATACGTCGCAGGCTCTGGAATAGTCTTTAGCATCTATGTGTAAGGTAGGCCACCAAAGGCTAGCTCTAAGAACCTTTTGTGCATTTGCTTTACCTGCATAATGTCCTTTTTTGATGCCTTCATGAGATTTTGCGAGGATCAATGGTCGCTCTGCCTCCATAAAACACCTTCTCAATATCTCATCAAGTCCCATTTTGTATAGATGTCCAGCTATAAGTGAGAAGTCTGCAACGTGCACTACTAGTTATTTCTTCTAAGGAAATGTGTACTCACTGGGTGCCATTCTTGTTGATAGGATCTAGACTATCTCTGTGAATTGGTCATCAATATTTCTAATGGCCAGTGGTTGTGCATATGGTAGTGCATCTTCCAAATTGGTCGGCTCTTCACCATGTTCCAACCTTGACAAGTGGTCAGGACCTTTGTTCATTCTCCCTAGTTTTACTATGATCACAAAATCATATTCCTGAAATAGAAGAAGCCATATGCATATCCTTCCCCCCAACACTAGCTTGTTGACAAGGTATTTCAGCGCGGAGTGATCAGTAAACATTTTAAAGTGTCCTCCCAACAAGTAGTGGTGAAATTTCTTCAATGCATACACCATGGCTAACCCTTCTCGCTCAATGGTGGTGTAATTGATCTCAGTAGTTGATAGCTTCATGCTAGAAAAATCTAACAGGTGGTCAATATCTCCTCCTCCAGATTTTGCTAACACATCTCCTAAAGAAAGGAAGACGCATCGACATGCACATGAAATTCCTTGGTCCAATCTGGGAAAACCAGAATAGGCGTAGTAACCATTTTTTGTTTCAGTGTGTCGAAGCTCTATTGGCATTCTTCTGTCCAACTAAACTGACAATCCTTCTTCAACATTTTCTCCATGGGTGTTGTGATCTGGGCATAACCTTTAATGAATTTCATGTAATATCATGTGTGACGTCCCAATGCAGTGCGCAACTATTTGACTGAAGTAGGAGGTGGCAGATCAACTATAATGGTAATTTTTGATGGATCAACCAGTAATCCCTGCTTGCATACAATATGACCTAACAACACTCCAAATGGTGAGAAGAAGATGCACTTCTTCAGATTCAAAGCAATTTGACACTACCTACATTTGTCCAACATTAGCCTTAGACATTCAATATGATTCTTTAATAAACTAAAAACAGTCCAATCATCAAAGTATGCTTCTAGAAATTTATGCAAAAACTCCTTGAATGCTTCGACCACCACCCTGGAAAAGATGGTTGGGGCATTCTTTAATCCAAATGGAATCACTGTATACTAATAAGGCCCCCATTCTGTTGCAAATGTGGTCTTGTGGCGATCTTCCTTGACAATCTGGATCTGATGGTATCCTGAAAATCCATCTGTAAAAGAATATACTTCCTAGCCTCCCGCATTATCTAACACTTCGTCAGTGAAGGGTGTAGGGAAGGCGTCATGAAAACAAGCATCATTCAACTTCCTGAGATCTATGCATATCCTGATCTCTCTTGTCTTATTTTCTTGTACCACCATAGGGCTAATCCATTCTGACTCTTCGACAGGTTCTATGATCCCTACTTCCAACATTCTGTCGAGCTCAATTTTCACTTTCTCTTTGTACTTAGGGTTTAATCTATAGGGTCTCTGTTTGACTGGTTTAGAATATATATTTAAAGAAATCCTCATCTCTCCCATAGGCCCTTTAATTCCTTTCATATCAATGAACTTGATTGGAAACAAGTCCCGATAATCATGCAGTAATTCTGTAATCTTGTCAATAGTGGCAGCATCCCAATAATCTCCAACATTTGCAAGCTTCGGTGTCTGTTTTGTTCCAATATTGACCTTCTTAATCTTGATTAGTTGTCCAATGAATGGTAACTCAACTCTTGGTCCTTCCTCATCTCTCTGGCCTTCTGTTTCTGCAATGTTCACCTTCCTCGAATCATCGTCTTCATCAGTATTGATGTTGTAATAGCCTTGCGATTTTTGTAGAGGCGCAGTCCATTCATCCTTGTCTTGCTCTAAAGGGAGTCTAGAGGCCTCCTCAAATACTTTTTTTCTGATAATCTGTAGTGCTTGATCTACTCAAGGATATTGACTTTAAAATAAGAAGGTGGTTGAAAAATTAAGATTCATACCTTTCCAATCTTTAGTGATGAGGCGTAGCTCTGCTTGAAGGTACCAGTTGATAAGTGTCGTGTCCAGTGTGTTGATGAATTTGTGTACCCATTTTTCTTGAGGAACGTTTATCCAGGATTCCTCACAGCTTCGCACATGGTCCTTTGGGCAGTGTCGACTTGTGTATCGAACTTCGCAGCCTTCTATTTGTGTTGAAAACTGCACTGTCATCAAGGTACGACACTGTACCCAATTTGTAATGTTACTTTTGTGTGCCCCCAACAATAAGGAATTACATTTGAATGCTCAAATAGGTGAATATGATATAGACTATGTAGTCCTCGATTTAGGGTCGGAGGTCAATGTCATGACGAAGCAAACTTGGGAACTGATGGGAAAAATGAAGTTGATCTATTCCACTATCAGGCTTAGGATGGCCAATCAACAAGCTGTAAGTCCATTTGGAAGACTGGAACATGTCACTGTGGACATTGATGGAGTAATAACATTTGCAGATTTTGAGGTAAATGAGATAGTTGATGACAACTTCCCTTACCCTACACTGTTAGGAATTGATTGGGCCTTCAATAATTCCACTGTGGTTGATTTAAAGAAGAGGCATATGACTTTTGAAAAATATGTCCTTAGGGTCATTTCACCCTTAGATCCAGATGAAGGTCAATGATACACATAGCCCATTCGAGAAGAATACCCTGCATATGAACTGGAAAATATATACAAATTAATAGCCAGACAACATGATTACATTAATCCTACGCCTAATGGAAACTTAAGATGGCGAAGTGACAACGTATGCTCATCAGATTCAGAAGAAGCATTGGAGAATTGGCAGAATAAAATGTATGAAGTATCTACAAGAAGATGTGCTAGACTAACCAGAGAAATTCACTAGATCGAGACAACAGTAAGTAACTTACCCACCTTTGATGGTCTAAATCCTTTAGAAACCTTCTTGTTAGACTTTGAAGAGAGTGTACCAATGCAGCAAAGACTATTGGCGATGGATGAGGCCCTTAAAGAAACCCAAGCTGGTTGAACTTCACCTTCTTATTTTAAAGTCAATATCCTTCTTGTTGTACTTCACCTTGAATCTTGTATATGTCACTTGATCTTTCATGCATGAGATCATAAGCCCTACAATCCCTATGATCATGTCCCACGGACTTATAGAACATGCAATAAAAATGTGTGGGTGTCTGAACATATTTTTGCATGTAATAGCACTCACTAGGGAAATGTATATTTCTGCTTACCTCGCACCAGGGTAAGGTGACTTGCTTCAAAGGGCTCAGGGCACCAGAGGCCAAGTATTCATGGAATAGAAGAAAATTCTCCTTGTCATGGCCTTCCAATATGCATCTGACACATCAAATGTCTTCTCTTAATCTTTTCCCTTGTCTTTCTTCATATCTTCGACCTGCAAAGACAAACTAGTCAGCTGACTCAAGATCTAAATCATACCTGAGATGGATTCTCCCATAAGGGTTGATTCTAACTTCATGGAGATCTCCAACACCTCAGCCTATGAAGCAATATTCTGTTGCATCAAAGGAACTTTGATGTGTGGTAAGAGGGCAGCAATGAACCATTCCTTGTTCTGCTCATCTGGAATCTGAAAAGTCAATCGGCCTATTAGGGTCTTGAATCTCTGGTCGAACTCCCAAACTGTCTTGGCTACCTTCTTCTTGATCTCTTTCAGCTCTGTAATACATTGGGACTCTGACTTAGGTTTCTTAAATTTTGCAATTAGCTCATTCTTGATCCCATTCAATGGCTTAGGTTGCGCAAGTCCTTGGACAAGCTTCATGTACTAACTTAGTGCGCGATCTCTTAGGGTAGTACTAAACTGGGTTCTTTTAACTGCTTCATCGGTGACATTCTTAATATTCCATGCGGATTCACATAGGAACCAGTGTTGGTCAGGATCTTCAGATCCATCTCCCCTAAAGATAGAGAGTCTCATCTCATCTACCATAGATCTTCCTAGGTTCCCTGACTAAGTATGTGGTGGACTACTAGTGACAGTTCTCTGGATGCTCTGGTGGCTTGGATTACTCTGATTGCTTAATACTACTAAATCAATAGGAGGAATAATAGTACTTACTTCAATAGTCTGCGCAGTTCCTAAATTTTTTGGCTCGTCCCGCTGAAGTTCTTCGGCTTCCTTTTCCTCTTCCCTGGCGGGTTCTGAATTCTCTTCGTCAATCAGATCTGCTTCTTCTCCACTATAGAAACCCTTGTCTATGTAGTTCTGCTTGAACAGGTTCACAAGATGAACTTCTCTGAACACTCTCCCACGGCACGTATGTCCAGCCTCTGTGTCGTTGTCGCTGCATGAATTTTTGAACATTGGCCTTTTCAAATTCGACCAATATATTGTATCTTCAATATGTTCTTCTCATGCAACAACATATTTATTCTCAACTTCAAAAAGTGTACAAATTTTCCTCTAGGTTCCTTGAAAAAATATCTCTTGACTTGGCTATACGATTGTACTCTGTCAATAGAAAACTCTATGATGTAGCCTCCAATGGTGCTATCAAACCAGTGATCCACTTCTCTTGACAAGGTGTTATCAACTCTCTTGACCTTCTTGATCAACGTCGACGTCCAAACTACAGGAGGTCTAGATCTGACCTCAAACTGGGTATATGCCAACCTAGCTAACCACTCATATAGTTCCCGATGGATTCCTCCAAAGAATATAATGTGTATATCAGTAAACCTATGTCTCTCCAACCAATCCTCTGTACTCATATTAGGGTTCTTGTTATGGGATTCAGCAAAGTCCTTTTCTTGATCCTCTATCCACTTTTGAATCTTTGTCTTTGATGGGAACCACCTTAACATTCCCTCAAGAAGATTCTAGTCCCGAAAACGGAACCATTTGTTGGCACAGGGGCAGACCTAGGGTTCAGCTCCAAGAGCGCACCAACAAGCCCTGACTACTGACCCTTTCGGAAACACCTATGAAGTAGATGCAGTCTCACTTGAAGCAGTTATGAGGAGGTTGAAGGACAGGGATGTCTACAACCAAGGGGAATATCAAGTGGATCTAATACAAGAACAACATAGCCTTCATATATCACCTATCAGCTTAGATCTATTTTTCACATCTACTTATCAGATCTAACATAATAATGCAATCACAGTATATCAAGGACAAATATAGAATACCAATCACACACAACACCAAATATACGTGGTTCACCCCCTCTCTAGGGATACGTCCATAGAATTGTTCTTTATAATGTATTATGATGAAGCATACAGTTCTTGTCTACGCTCTTAGCTAGCAGATCTTCTCTCTCCTCCTCTCTTTCTCTCCTCTCCCTGGGCACCCAGCTGTAAGGTTGATCTTCACACCCAGCTGAAGATCTTACAATACTAGAAGGCTCTCACACTTAGCACTTCTCTCTCACACAACAATAATCTCTCACAACATACCAACAACAACTAGATCGAGTAACTCAAACCTTGAACGAACCCTCTTCCATCATATGGGTTCTTATTTATACATTACAATCACTTATCGACATCCTTAGGTCGAAACCTTGGTGTCCAAAACCCTAGGTCAACTTGACCCAAATTTTCAGGGCTTCGCTAGCCTGAATTTCCTTCCTTCTCGCGCAGTTCTCCAAGCATCTAAGGGTGGATTTTTCCACTTGATGATTTGTCCACGATCCTTATTCCTTTCTGATCTATCATCCTCGATCTCTTCATCCAACAGATTTCTTTCTCGATCTTCGCTCCATACTTTCTACTCTTTTTCTCACTTCGACCCAGCAACAGTCATTGTGTCTTCCGCACAGTTCGCATTTCCCCTTTTCTTACTTGATCTTTTCTCCCTTCCATAACCAAGGGACAACAAAGGTAGTCTAGAGACAAAGTCATATTGCACAGCTTGACCAACAGTTTTTTTCCTAAGACACTAATTATCCGTATCTTCCCGTGCAAGGAAATTGTTGATCTCGTCATCTGAGCAGTGATCATTGACCTCAATCACTGAGATCAATCTCAAATGATCTTGCTTTCTATTTCTCAAAGTCCTTGATATTAATCGACTATATCTCTTGTTAATAAAACTTAAATCTGAGTTATCTTGTTTCTTTCTCTTACGATTTTTCTTAGCAGTAGGTTTGTCACTAAATCCCTGATTCAGCTCAATAGCATGATCAAGAGAAAATTTATCTTTTAATACATCCACCACCTCTTCTAACGATTTCTTGGGTGTGAAAATACATCATGGTTTTTTACCCAGGGGGGTTTGCAAAGCAACAAAATTTGGTTCATTAAGTTGATAGCCATCATGTGAATCGAAACCTTGACTCTCGGTCATGGGGTTATCAAGATTGGGGATTACATTTAAAGGTGAGTTTATTGTGCTCTCGGGTTGGGAAAAATTGTTCCTAATCGAGAAGCTTTCCCAAGTGTCCCCAATTTGAGACAAGTGCGATAGAAATAGAATTATTATAAGTCTGTGGTGAAAGAGGCTTGACAGAGGGTTCAAGATCTATTTCTTATAACATTTTGACATCTTATACAAGCTCATCAACAAATAGAAAGGCATGTTTATTTTAAACCCTAGGAACAACATCAACAGTCAGATGTAGTATAAAAATACTAAACCATACCTACCCTCACACGTTATAAACTGTTTCAGAATCAAAATAAGGTTGTGCCATCGATTTTTCAAGAGGGTAATAGGAATACCTTTAGGGTAGCATGTATATTTTCGAGATACCATGAACAAGCTTCAAGGCACGTCTTTCAGTTTATCATTTTTGAACCATTTTTCGCCTTCCTATGACAGTCTTGTTTCCTGTGTTATAGAGTCCTATGTGACCTTGAATTGCACATCCCCAACTTTGGCTCTAAACCCATCAAATGTTTTACTAAAGGCATGTGCGACCACTAGGTTATAACCTTCGACTTTCTAGATCAATATATCCCAATCGTGAGCCTACAAATCATTTATGGCATCATCATGGGCAAGAAGGGCCTAACAACCATTAGGTTCAATTCGAACCATTGGGGCCATGGTTACTGTCAAAAAGACATAGTAGAAACAACAAGAGGGAGGCTTCGTCTTCCAATAGACAAATAATAAGGAGAGGTATGTGAAAACTGAAATGGCTTGATACCTACGAACTTGGGCGATTATCATGTTTGGTGATTTAAGTTTCGAGTGACAGAAAACCAGAGGACGCGCAGCCATTATGCACAATGAGGATTAAAACCCAACCGCTATCAAATGCCAATTCGAATAATGAATGAGGGTCATTAAATGTACATGACAGCAGGATGAGATGTATTTGTGGGTACATCAGACCTATACCAAGTGACATGAAAGCGATATGACTGGTAGATCAAAGAGAATATATCAATTGTTATTCCAAGGTTGCAGGACGATTATGGATATCAAATAATCAAACCATATAATCAACCATAGGTAATCCAATAATACATAAAAATGTGGCAGTCGATTAATCAATGAGCTTATGAAACTTAAACTTAGCAACATATAGGTTCCCTTAAAGTGTAATCTCTTTGGTAAAAGAAAAGAGGAATAACACTGACTGCAGAATGATTACCCAAGACAATTTTTTGTTTGAATTTCATGATTTCAGTCATGAAATTCAAACAAAACAAATGAAATCTAAACCAAAAACTCATAAAATAAGTTAGCCCAATAAATCGCCTTGAAACCAAAACAGAAACATTTATAAATGTAAGGAGGTAGCTACAAAAAAAATTTATCTCTTTGTGATGATTATTAATTATGATAAAAATTGACAGAATTGGTGGATGCCAACAATGGTGACACGCTGGGAGAAGCAGTTATCTCTGCATCACCAGAAAATTTATGTCAGGGGTACAGACAAAATAATTTTTTAAAAACAGTTAACGACGGATCAAGCGTTCCGATAATAACTCAGAAAATAATACAGTCATAGCATTGGATGCATTTCTGTCCAAAAATTGTAATTTGGCATATTGTTTTGATCACAGGTGTAGCGATGTTTATGTAGATGACTTCAATATCGTTGACAGGTCCACTACTACCAGCAAGTGTCCATAGCCTCAGCAGGGATATCATTTAACCCACTCTAGTACCTCTATCATATCCAAGAGTCGTCCATTCATGATAAAAAAATCTTCAATCTTGATCAAATTAAAAGACATACCTGAGGATCTTCTTAACCCCAGCATTTCTTCGATGCCAGCAAGCCTATTTAGTACCCCAATGTTATAACCCTAAATTGCACCATACATGCATACATTTCATTTGGCCCTCTTGCTATTTTTTCCAAGCCATCACTGAGAAACTCTTCTTAAAAACCACATTTTTGAAGATGCACATGCCCTGCACCACTACTGCTCATGTACACATGCTTGTTTCACCACTACATCTCACATACATACGCTAGTTTCACCATTACATCCCGCGTATACCCACAAATGTTGCAAAAATTAAAAATTTGCAAGGAATTCGTTGAGATTACGGGCTATTGGGTAATTTTCCAACTGTCCCACCGCCTATAGCCCATCACCCAACTGAATAACCATCCTTTTGTCATATAAAAGGAGGTTTTGCGGTCTTATTCCTAAGATGAGCATAAGAACAGTGAAACTCTTCCCGTTTCACATCCTTTCCTTGCCCCAAGAATTTGCAACCACCTTGTGAGTTTTGTGCCAGAATTGTCCATTCTTTCATTTTTCCTCCATTATAAGCCTATGTCATTTCCCTAGAGAGAAGTGTGAGAGGAGAAAGATATGTGGAAGTGTATTTGGATCTTGGTGAAGAGGAGCCCGGACCAGGTTCGAGGACTAGTCGTCGATCTCATTGTAAGTAAACTTTGTGATATCAATAAAAGGAATATTTTTTCTATCCCGCAATATGATGTGTTCAATCTTTATGTTTGATTTATGTTTTATACTAACATCTAACCCACTAATTCATATATGATATACATGTTCATAGTTTCTTGTTTGTATTTTTTTGAATGTAGGTCATCCTTGGGAGGAGACTTGTAGTCGAGGAACAATTGAACGTGAAAGGATCAACATCGGACGTGGAGTTTAAGGTAGAATTACCGTATCTTTTTACTTTGTATTTCTTGTATGAATGTGTGGTATATTTGAGGTAGTCTAAAGAGTAGGAGACTTTTATATGGTTAGATATTCCTACATGTTGAACCCTAGTGTAGTCCATAGGGGGGTTTTCCTGCTATAGCACTCGGCGAAGTTGCCTTGATATCATGTGTGCATTCACCCACTGCCAGTAGACCTATTCAGTGTCGTGGAAGATTTTCAAACATATCCCACACATTACAGTGCTTCCAACTCTCTAAAATTTGTTTATAATTTCCAGAACTTCATGATATTCAAGAGAGCCAGGTGATACTGAAGATTTCATAATCTAGTAATGAAAAGATTGATCATTTAAGAATCATTTTTCTGTTCTAATGACTTTTATCATGATTTGGACAATTAGGTTTATGTTAAGAAAACATCTATAGGATGTGAAAGAACAATTGATTTGTCCTCGTTAAAACAGGGATGGCCTTAGAAGTCTGTTAAGGATAATTGCATCTTCCTATGATTTTAAGGAGAAACTAGAAACATTGATTGCACAGAAACTTCCCTCCGTTGATCTGAGTTTAGCATTTACTGTCCAGGTGCTTGAAAAGTTGCCAACTGCCACTAATGAATAAAAGTTTTGATTCCCTTCAACAAATGAATGGTGATTCAAATATAATCATTTTTAGAAAACAAATCAAAATCAAGCAAAATCAAAAGACCCAAAATCAAAAAACAAAAAAGAAAATTAAAAATATTTACAAGAGGGTGGATCAGAAATCATCAAGTGAAATATCTCTTGAGAACCTGTCCATTCACTGGGAAAGTGTATGGATGCCCCTCCAAATTATGTAGACGAAAAGAGATAGGACCCAATTTTTCAGAAATTACGAGTGGTCCTAGCCACAGGTTTTGAAACTTGGTATGTTCCCCCTTACCCTCATGGGCTTTGTCCCACTTGAGAACCAAATCCCCAACATCAAAATTCCTATCAGAAGATGAATTTGCATCAAACCATCTCTTCACAATTTTGTTGGTGTTGATTTAGTTTATGTTTTTCTTGTGTTCTCACCTCTTTTATTTTTAACAAAGCATTTATCCGATTTTCTAAAGGAGAACACTCTTCTTCTTGAACTTTCTGCGATAATTACAAAGAAGGAAGTAAGACATGTGGGGGGAGGATGGCTTCTCTTCCGTAGAAAAGGAAGAAAGCGTAGTTACCAACGGAAGCTTTTGGAGTTACTCTATTAGCCCAAAGTGTATTATACAGTGCATTGTGCCAATTCTTGTGGTTTTCTGGAACTGTCCTTTTAATAATCTTGATTAGATTCTTATTTGTTGATTTTGCTAGACCATTCCCTTGAGGGTAGTAGCTGGAAGAATCCTTCAGTTTAATCCCTTTTCCAGAGCAAAAATGTTCATATCAAGGGATGAAAAATAAGAAGCGTTATTAAAAACCATACATTCAGGAATTTTGAATCGAGTGATGATATGGGAGTTCAGAAAAGACACTACCTGATTTTGTGATGATATTGGGAGTTCAGAAAAGACACTACCGAATTTATCTAAACCAGATCAACCATTCAATTATGTGGATAATATCCCACCATGTTTGAAATACAGCAAGAAATTTGCAGGTATCAAAATTGGTCAAAGGCCAACAGTGGACAGTGGTAGTGTTTTAACACACAGTCACACTCTTTCTCAACCGATTTCCCCTGTTGTACATTGTGAAGATTGTTTACATTGGATAGGTCAGTATTACAAAGACATCCTCGTCCTTCAAGCCAATATCAAGGCTCTTACGGCTCAAAATGACTCATTGACAAATGAAAAACTGTGTGCTCAAGATCAATGCACAAAGACAAGGAAAACGTTTGAAAAGGATAAGCAATATCATAATTAAAAATGCCAACAATGTCAAGGCTGTGATCAAATCTGAGATATTGTAATTCGATTTTTTTTTATCAGTTGAATGGTAAGATTGTTTTCTTATCTTAATTGTGTTGTTATTGTTATTTTTCTAATTAATCTAGATTGATTTGGATTTATGTTGCTAATAATAACACTGGCTACAGAATCGTGAGATTCTGTAGCCAAGTCAATTCTCATATAAAATTTGGAAAATGTTAGTTAAATAAACATCTAATTTTCTTATTTTGTTTTTCTTTCAGGATAGGATGTATCTTGTGGTGATCTCATAAGATGGAGCATGTTGGACTTAGTTAATTAGCCATCTCTTTTGGCCTATTTTGTAAATCAAAACAAAACTTTCATAATTTTGAAGATGCAGTTTGATATTAAGTGGTTTTTAGACCCTCTATCTTTGTAACTTTTAGATCCTTTTGAGATATGATCATATCTTACAATATAGGGTGTTTAGCTTACATGAACTCTTTAAATACTACATATTTTTGTAATGAAATCATCTTGGTTGAGAGCAAGAGATGGACTAGTGATTCCAGAACTTAATGAAACAACATTTATGCATTTTGGCTTTAGCCTTTTGTTTATAATGTTGTCATTTATGTTTTGTTAATCTTGCTACATGTATAGGTCTGATATCTTTAGATTAAATTATCTGTGATGTGTAGGATGTTATATTATAAATACCATCTATAATTTGGTTCTCAAAATATATATGTTGTGATCATATCTCCAGTTAAATTGATAGGATGTATCTTTGAGTTTTAATCAGATGATGAGATGCATTGATTACTTTCAGATTTATCTTATTGTAATCATGTGCAATTATGAGATCACGGGTTTATGTTTGTGTTTCCTCTTTTGTAATTGAAACCTAAGTTGTTAATACAGGTTCTAAAATTTATTTAGAACAGTCACAAGGTTCCTTGCATATTTCTCTCTTGGACAGAGCAGTTGGATGTTCTCCACTCATGAAGATACTTGGATACACATCACTAACTCACTGACAAGTTAGCTCCTTTGTATTTTTTTGTCATTTACTTATCACTGAAACTAGAATGTATGGTTCATATTTTCACTATCAACAAGTTTATGTTTCATTGTATTTTTTCTATATCAGTTTAGATTTATAAAGAAAATACAAAAAATATTTTTATGTGTTTTCTCTATCTTCTTCCTAGAAGCAATCATTTTTCACATTGATTTTCGTAAGTTTCGATTAAAACTTGCAGTTTGTAAATAATGTACATAAGTAAGATTTGTATATCTTTTGATTAAATATATCTACAACAATAAAATTATACATATGTACATATAGTGTTTAGTAATTAGTTATTTATTTCATTTATTTTATTTGTTTCTTTTAGGACTTTTAGATTGGCTAACAGAGCCATTAAACCCGTCAGAATGAGTTACACCAAACAGCTTGGCTTATTTAGACAACCTTGGACCAGAATCTCTCTTCCAGTTAACGGACGGTCAATTTTGCCCGCCAACAAATCATTTTCTTGATTTTGAATGAAGATAACAGAGAAAAATTGATCCAATGTATGGTGTGAATAGTGTTTGCAATTTCTCTGTTGTTGTCTTAATATTTTGAAGAATGAATGAATCTTGATACAAGTATATGTAGCTTTGAAATGCTTGCATAAGAATTTAAATCGCTTTTCTTTGTGAGTTGGTGCAAGGTGTGCACATAGTCCACAAGGAGTGCATTGATAGGGTCTGTTTCGACTTGTAAATCTCAAGAGAAATAGTGTAAGACTTTATTTGTAGGAAGTGTAGAGTGATTGCTGCAAGGAGTGTACAATCATCGCAAGAACTTGAATCTTATGTAAATATCTGTTGCAAAGAGTGCACAGACCTAGAATTTGACGAAGATTTGAAGCAACTCCGTAAAGAAGTCAAAGGACGAGGGCGGAAGAACACCAAGAAGGAGAGAAAGGATTTTTTTCAAGAATCTTTGGATCTGAGTTTGACGAATTTCCTAGAAAAGCAAGAAGTGCTTGGGAGATTGAAATATTTGGAGAGATCAAGCTCAGGAGGAGTATCACTTCCAAAGAAGCGCAACTGCGATCCAAGAAATGGAATCGCAGGAAGGATAAAGGTCAAAGCCTTTAAATCCTTTCGAAAATATTCTAAGTCTAAAGAAAGCTTTAGCTCAGAGGGAAGATCTAGACCATTCGATCAACGTCTAGACAACGAGGAGCAAGTGCAGAGGAGGAAAGATCTCAATCATTCGATCTGAGCGCAAACAGATCATAGTCGTCTGATCAAGGTAAAGTGCACTAACATTAAAGCTTTGAACATACATAGGAGGAACAAGGTCAGGAAATTATGAAATCATCGGAACTGTCCATCACGAGAGGACACGTGGCGGGAGATTAGCATTTCGCTGACTCGTAGAGTGGAAAGGTCAAAGAGAAGAGTTGTGAGGATTCGCGAAGTGTGAATTCATGAAAATATCACAGTCGTTGATCGTTCTGAAATCATTGAGACCGTTCGTTATCAAGGAGGAAACATGGCGAGAGATCATCATTTCGCTAACTCATGACTCGAAGGAGTCAAAGGTTGAGTCACGAGAACTCGCGAAATGCGAAATCGCGACATGATCTAAGTCATTGATCAAAGGGGAGATCTGGACCGTTGATCCAATGCCATCGTAATTTTGGCTATCGGGAAAACGAAGGCAAGGAGACACCAAAGTCGTGAATCATGAAATCGTGAAAAGATCATAGTCATTGATCGAAGGAGGGATTTGAACCATAGATCTGGTTTTGTCGAGACTTCGCAACTCAAGAAATCAGAGGTAAGAGTTCTGGGAACTCATGAAACTCGAAAACACGAAGACTTGATATAATTCGTCGGTTCAAGAAGAGATCTAGACTATTGAGCATCTAGGGGGATGACTCATGAAGTGTGAACCCACGAGATGAGAAGTTGCAAAACGCGAAATCACGAAGTGATCGAAATATCGGCCCATGATCATAGCGAAGGGTCACATCGGTGAAGGGGAATAGAGGGGCTAGCATGCGCTAGGCTCCTGTCAGGATTTTGAAAGTCGGGATATTCAGAGTGACTCGCATGCAAAAGATCGATACGCGAAGTTGTGACACGCCTTTCGATTAGGCGACTGGTCACATCCTTAGTCACATAAAGGGAGGGGCTTAACCAAGAGAGTTAGCTTCTAAACACGCTGAAGCTAAAAGGCGTAAAGGAGAAATCTGTGGGTTCCATATAACTTGTGATTTAAGGGAAAGAGGGCATGTTAAGTGGATTTGAGGTTCTTGAGGGCCAAACAGTCAATCAGACTTAGTTTCTTGATCGATCCTAGACTAGGAGTTCGCAAAATCCTTAGGAGAGAAGGGGGATCTACATCAAGTGGTATCAGAGCTGATTTTCATCTGTAGATTTTAGGTAAAGGAGAAAAAGAACTCAAAGTTGTACTCTGTGTGTAAGAGACAGTCAACACAATGCCGCCAAGGAGACAAGGGGAGCCACCTTTATCCAATTGTGTTGTATAAAGAGAGATGTGATAACTTTGTGCAAGGTTGGAAGCAATGGAAGCAACACAGAGAAGGGCACCTAATGCTGGAGATGTCAGCGATGCAGAGAGAGAATATTTAGAAACTGAAGAAGTTGTAGGGGAACAGGTTGTCGAAGAACACTTGCTAAGAGAAGTTGTTAGATTGGGAGCTAGAGACAAGATAGAGGTCCCAATGTATGAAGGAAATTTGGATGTTGAAGAGCTGCTCGATTGGATAAGGTCCATGGACAAATATTTCGATTATGAAGATGTCGATGGGGAGAAAAAGGTGAGACATGATGTCACCAGGATTAAAGGACATGCAACACTATGGTGAGATGAACTGCAGGCTGAGAGGAAAAGTAGAGGAAAACAGAAGATAAAAAATTAAGACATAATGGTAGCCAAGCTAAAGGCTAAATTCATGCTCAAAGATTATCAGATCAATCTGTTTAGGAAGCTTTAGAACTTAAGACAGAAGAGTATGACATTCAAAGAATACATAGAGGAGTTCTACAAGCTAAACATCAGAGTTGGACAAAGAGAGTGAGATGAAGAAAAAATTGTCAGGTATATGAATGGCTTGAGGTACGAAATCCGAATTGAGCTCAGCATGATGTCAGTAAGGACAGTGGAGGATGTTTATCAGTTTGTGTTGAAGGAAGAAGATAATTTGGCCAAAAAACAAATCCAGCGAGGTAGAGGTAAAATCCTAGCACCAAAAAGAGGCAAGGTAGTTTCCCATGACAAGGCGCATAATTCCAAAGATGAGCCTGGAACTCCACATAGTCACCCAGAAAGAGGAGGAAGTTCCCGAGGAAGATAGGGTGGTGGAAGGAAATCTTCTAGAGGAAGAGGCAGAGAAGGAATAAGATGTTATGCATGTAGAAAGATAGGGCACATGTCTTGGGAATGCCCCGAGAAAACGAAAGAAGGAGGAGAAGATCACATTTTGGAAGCATAGAGAGAGAATGTTGAAGCAGAGGGAGCAGAGGATGGAACATCCCTGATGATGAGAAAGGTTCTCTTAAAACCAAAGGCAGAAGTTAAAAATCAAGTACAGAGGAACAGTCTATTTAGGACAGCTTGCAAGACTAAAGACAGAGTATGAAAGGTGATAATTGACAGTGGGAGCATTGATAACTTAGTATCCATGGAGATGGTGAAGAAATTGGAGCAAGAGACAACTGCACACCCAGATTCTTATAAAGTCTTCTGGTTGTAGAAAGGACATCAGGTAATGGTTACTAAAAAATGCTTGGTTGAATTTAAGATAGGAGGATATAGAGATGAAATTGTGTGTGATGCAATTCCCATGGATGTATGCCATATTTTGTTGGGAAGACCGTGGCAGTTTGACAAGAATGTCATTCATGATGGAAGGAAGAATACATACACCTTGGAGAAGAATGGTAGAACACATATGTTTCTGCCAATAGAGGAGAAGAAATTGAAAGGGGAATCCAGCATAAGCATACTCTTAATGAGTGAGAAGGAACTCCTGAAAGAAGCCAAAAAAGAACAGGAGATGCAGTTTGTTGTGGTGAGGAAACCCAGAGTTATCCTTACAAGTACTTCAATGGATGATTTTCTTGAAAAAGTTCAGGAATTATTGGATAATTTTGCTAACATGGTGGTGGATGAGTTGCCTAACTCATTGCCACCCATCAGAAGTACCATTCATCATATCGATTTGATACCAGGAGAAATTATGTCGAAAAAAACAACATACAGACTGACACCTCGAGAGAATGAGGAGGTGAAGAACCAATTCTAAGAATTTTTAGACAAGGGTTTTGTCAGAGAGAGCTTGAGTCCATGCGCAGTGCCAACTGTGTTGAGTCCAAAGAAAGATGGTGGATGGAGAATGTGTATAGACTCGAGAGCCATCAATGCAAATCACTATCAGGTATAGATTCCCTTTTCCAAGAATAGATGATTTGATGGACAATTTAAGTGGAGAATTTTTTTTTTCTAAGATAGATTTTAAAAGTGGATATCACCAAACCAGAATGAGGGAAGGTGATGAGTGGAAGACAACCTTTAAGATAAATGAAGGTTTGTATGAGTGGCTTGTTATGCCATTTGGCTTAACCAATGCCCTGAGTACTTTTATGAGGTTGATGAATGAAATACTAAAATATTCCATTGGCAAGTTTGTGGTTGTGTCTCTAGATAATATACTAATCTTTAGAAAGACTAAAGAGGAGCATTTGAGGCGCCTGACATTAGTGATGAAGAGACTACAACGGGAGAATTTGTTGATAAACCTGAAGAAGTCCTCTTTTATGAAGACAGAACTCATTTACTTGGGTTTTGTGATCTCTTCAAACGAACTGAAGATGGATCCAGAGAAAGCGAAAGTAATCAAATAATGGTCGTCACCGAGGAGCATGTTTGAGGTAAGAAACTTCCATGGATTAGCGAGTTTCTATAGGAATTTCATCAGATATTTTAGTGGAATTTGTGCACCAATTATGGATACAGTGAAGAAGAGGCACAATTATTTTAAATGGATAGAGGAGGCCGAGAAGAACTTCAACAGACTAAAGGAGAAAGTAACAGAGCGACCAATTTTGGTCTTGCCAAATTTTGAGAAGATGTTTCAAGTAAGGTGTGATGCAAGTAGAGTTGCAATTGGAGGATTTTTTAGCCAGGACAATAGACCTTTTTCTTACTTCAACGAAAAGTTGAATGAGACTAAGGGAAAATACTCCACCTATGACAAGGAGTTTTATGCCATAATCCAAGCCCTGAAGAAATGGAGACGTTACCTTGTCCCACAAGAATTTGTCTTGTATAGCGATAACCAAGCTTTACAATTCATAACCAGACAGGAAAAATTGAATCAGAGGCATGTGAAGTGGATTGAGTATATGCAAAATTTTACTTTTGTCATAAAACATATTGTTGGGAATGTTAAAAAAGTTGTTGATGCATTGAGAAAGAGATGTTTGACTCTGTAGGAATTTCAGGTAAAGAACTTAGGGTTTGAACACCTTGAGGAAATGTACAGTGATGATTCATACTTCAAGGAAGCATATGAATCATGCACGAATCCTTTTATGAGAGATAGGAGCTAGTGGACAGAGTATAGGATTCAAGAGGGATTGTTGTTCAAGGGAAATCAATTGTGCATACGGAAATTCTCAATGACGGATAACCTTTTGAAGGAAAAACATAGTGGAGGATTGGCTGGACATTTTGGCCATGATAAGACATTTGCGCAGTTGAGCAGTTCATACTATTGGGTGGGTATGAGAACAGATGTAATAAAATTCATGAACAAATGCAGAATTTGCCAACATGAAAAAGGTAGAAGACAGAGCACTGGATTGTATCAACCATTTCCCATACCAGAGAGGCCTTGGGATGCAATAAGAATGGATTTTGTGTTGGGGCTGACAAGAACACAAAGAGGATGTGATTCCATATTTGTGGTGGTGGATAGATTTTCCAAGATGGTACACTTTATCCCATGTCAGAAGACCAGTGATGCAACACATCTTGCAAATCTGTTTTTCAAGGAAGTTGTGAGACTTCACGACCTACCCAGAAGCATTGTCTCAGACAGAGACATGAAATTTGTTGGTCATTTTTGGAGAACATTGTGGAAGACGTTGGTGACATATTTGTCCTTCAACTCAGCTTATCACCCTCAAACACATGCACAGACTGAGGTGATAAACAAAATTTTGGGAAACTTATTGAGGAGTCTAGTCACTGAGCACCATAATCAATGGGATCAGATTCTTCCACAAGCATAATTTTCATACAATGACTCACCAAATAGGAGCACTGGGAAGAGCTTGTTCCAAATATTGTATGCAAGGCAACCCAAGGGAGTATCTAAGTTGAGAGACTTGGAACAGAGTGAGATCAAGAGCGTTGAAGCAGAATATTTTGTTGCAAAAATGCAGAAGCTCTATAGCCAGATCAGGGGGCAGTTGCAGAATTCTAGCCAAGAGTACAAACGCAGAGCTTATCAACATTGCAGAGAACTCCAATTTGAAATAGGAGATCAGGTTATAGCACATCTCAAGAAGGAAAGGTTCTCTAGGGGGACATATAACAAGATAAAGATGAAGAAGATAGGACCATGTAATATCTTGAGGAAGTTTGATTCCAACGCCTATGAGATTGAGTTGCCAGATGATGTGGACATATCACCCAGATTCAATGTCTCAGACCTATGTCCTTACAGTAAGAATTATACAAAGGGATTAGAAGATCAAGGGAAGATTCAGTGGGAGAAACAAATGCCTATAGCAGAAAAACCACATATGGAAAATATCGTTGATCAAAGGATTAGTAAGAAGACTAAGAGGAAGACCTATTTTGAATGTCTCGTCAAGTGGAAGGGACACCCAATACAAGATGTCAGTTGGGAAAGTGAAGTTGATATCTAAAAGCATGGAAAGTCGGTACAGGAGCTCATGGACAAGAGTCCATGATTTTTTTTCTAGGGGAAGTATGATGCAGGAGCATCATCAGCAAGTACACGTGGCAGGACAACTCAGTGCCTGAGAGCCAATATGGAGTCTTGAATGCTAGCTAGTACTACAAATATTTTGAAGTGATAGAAAACAAAAGAGGAAATGTCATACGCATGGAGACAAAATGAGCACACGTGACTTGGGAGCTTAACCCTAGCCTCAATGTAACCGCAATTAGATAACAGTTAGTTTGTTTCTTTTATATAAAGAGAGATTTTGTACACCCAAAAGAGGGGTTACGAGAATTATGAGCAAGTAGGAATCTCAGAGAAGTAATTGTTTCCTTGATTTTAGTTGTAACTGTTTTCATGATTTTGAATGAAGATAATAGAGAAAAATTGATCCAATGTATGGTGTGAATAGTGTTTGAAATTTCTCTGTTGTTGTCTTAATCTTTTCAAGAATGAATGAATCTTGCTACGAGTGTATGTAGCTTTGAAATGCTTGCATAAGAATTTAAATCACTTTTCTTCGTGAGCCGGTGCAAGGTGTGCACACAATCCACAAGGAGTGCGTTGATAGGGTTTGTTTCGACTCATAAAGCTCAGGAGAAATAGCATAAGAATTTATTTGCATGAAGTGTAAAGTGAATGCCACAAGGAGTGCACAATCGTCGCAAGAACTCGAATATTGTGTAAATATATATTGCAAAGAGTGAATAGACCTAGAATTTGATGAAGAGTCAAAGCGACTCCATAAAGAAATCGAAGGATGAGAGCTGAAGAATGCCAAGAAGGCGAGAAAGGATTCTTTTCAAGAATCTTTGGATATGAGTTTGACAAATTTCCTAGAAAAGAAAGAAGTGCTTGGGAGATTGAAATCTTTGGAGAGATCAAGATGAGGAGGAGTAGCACTTTCCAAGAAGTGTGAACGAGATGCAAGAAATGGACTCACAAGAAGGATAAAGGTCAAAGCCTTTAAATCCTTTCAAAAATCTTCTAAGTCTGAAGAAAACTTTAGCTCAGAGGGAAGATCTAGACCATCTGATCAGCATCCAGACAACAAGGAGCAAGTGCATAGGAGGAAAGATCTCAATCGTTCGATCTGAGCACAAATAGATCGTAGCCGTTTGATCAAGGTAAAGTGCACTAACATTAAATATTTGAAAGTACATAGGAGGAACAAGGTCACGAAATTCTGAAATCATCAGAACCGTCCATCACGACAAGACACGTGATGAGAGATCAGAATTTCGTTGACTTGAAGAGTGGAAAGGTCAAAGAGCAGAGTTGTGTGTCTTCGCAAAGTGTGAATTCACGAAAAGATCATAGTCATTGATTGTTCCAAAATCATTAAGACCGTTTATTGTCAAGGAGGACACATGGCAAGAGATCAGCATTTCACTGACTCGTGACTCGAAGGAGTCAAAGGTTGAGTCGGGAGAACTCATGAAACATGAAATCGCGACATGATATGAGTCATTGATCAAAGGGGAGATCTGGACCGTTGATCCAGTGCCATCACAATTTCATCTATCGGGAGAATGGAGGCAAGGAGACTCCAAATTTGTGAATCATGAAATCATGAAAAGATCACAGTTGTTGTTCAAAGGAAGGATTTGAACCATAGATATGGTTTTGTCGAGACTTCACAACTCGGGAAATCAAAAGTAAGAGTTCTGGGAACTCACGAAACCCGAAACCACGAAGATTTGATCTGAGTCGTCGGTTTGAAAAGAGATCTGGACTATTGAGCGTCTATGGAGATGACTCATGAAGTGTGAACCCACGAGACGTGAAGTCACGAAACGTGAAATCATGAAGTGCTCGAAAGATTGGCCCATGATCATAGTGAAGGGTCACATCAGTGAAGGGGAATAGAGGGGCTATCATGCGCTAGGCTCCTGTCAGGATTTCAAAAGTTGGGAGAGTTGGAGTGACTCGCATGCAAAGGCCTGATATGCAAATTCAGGACGCGCCTTTCGATTATGCGACTGGCCACAGCCTTAGTCACATAAAGGGAGGGTCTTAATCAGGAGATTTAGCATCTAAACACACTGAAGATAAAAGGCATAAAGGAGAAAGTCATGGGTTCCATATAACTTGTGCTTTAAGGGAAAGAGGGCTTGTTAAGTGGATTTGAGGTTCTTGAAGGCCAAAGAGTCAGTTAGACTTAGTTTCTTGATCGATCCTAGATCGAGATGTCATGCAGTCCTTAGGAGAGAAATGGGGTCTACATCAAGTGGTATCAGAGTTGATTTTCGTCTGTAGATTTCAAGCGAAGGAGAAAAAGAACTTGAATTTGTACTCTATGTGTAAGAGAGAGTCAACACAATGTCGCCAAGGAGACGAGGGGAGCCACCTTTAGCCAATCGCATTGTAGAAAGAGAGATGTGAGAACTTCATGCAAGGTTGGAAGTGATGGAAGCAGCGCAGAGAAGAGCACTTGATGTTTGATATGTCAGTGATGCAGAGAGCGAAGATGTAGAAGCCGAAGAAGCTACGGGGGAACACATTGCCGAAGAACGCTTGCTAAGAGAAGTTGTTAGATTGGGAGTTAGAACCAAGATAGAGGTCCCAATGTATGAAGTAAATTTGGATGTTGAAGAGTTGTTGGATTAGATAAGGTCCATGGATAAATATTTAGATTATCAAGATGTTGATGGGGAGAAAAGGGTGAGACATGTTGTCACCAGGCTTAAAGGACATGCAGCACTATGGTAGGATGAAATGCAGGATGAGAGGAGAAGTAGAGGCAAATAGAATATAAATAATTGGGACAGAATGGTATCCAAGGTAAAGGTTAAATTCATGCCCAAATATTATCAAATCAATCTATTTAGGAAGTTGAAGAACCTGATACAAAAGGGTATGACAGTCAAAGAATACATAGAGGAGTTCTACAAGCTGAACATTAGAGTTGGACAAAGAGAGCGAGACAAAGAAAAAATTTCCAGGTATATGAATGGCCTAAGGTACCAAATCCAGGATGAGCTTAGCATGATGTCGGTAAGGATAGTGGAGGATTCTTACCAGTTTGCATTGAAGGCAGAAGAGAAGTTGGCCAAAAAACAAATCCAGCGAGGTAGAGGTAAAATCCCAGCATCGAACTAATTACAAAGACGAGGTTGGAATTCCACATAGTCACTCGGAAAGAGGAGGAAGTTCCCGAGGAAGACAAGATGGTGGAAGAAAATCTTCTAGAGGAAGAGGCAGAGGAGGAATAAGATGTTATGCCTGTGTAAAGACAGGGCACATGTCTTGGGAATGCCCTGAGAAAAAGAAAGAAGGGGGAGAAGCTCACATTTTGGAAGCAAGGAGAGAGAATGTTGAAGTAGAGGGAGCATAGGATGGAACATCCCTGATGATGAGAAAGGTTCTCTTAAAACCATAGGCAGAAGTTAAAAAGCTAGTACATAGGAACGGTCTATTTAGGACAGCTTGCAAGACTAAAGACAGAGTATGCAAGGTGATAATTGACAGTGGGAGCACTGATAACTTAGTATCCACGGAGATGGTGGATAAATTGGAGCTAGAGACAAATGCACACCCAGATCCATATAAAGTCTCATGGTTGCAAAAATGACACTAGGTAATGGTTACTAAACAATGCTTGGTTGAATTTAAGATAGGAGGATATAGAGATGAAATTGTGTGTGATTTAATTCCCATGGATGTATGCCATATTTTTTTGTGAAGACCATGGCAGTTTGACAGGAATGTCATTCATGATAGGAGGAAGAATACATACACCTTGGAGAAGAATGGTAGAACACATATGTTGTTGCCAATAGAGGAGAAGAAAGTGAAAGGGGAAGCTAGCACAAGCATACTCCTTATGAGTGGGAAAGAACTCTTGAAAGAAGTCAAAAAAGAATAGGAGATGCATTTTGTTGTGGTGAGGAAACCCAGAGTTATCCTTACAAGTACTTCAATGGATGATTTGCCTGAAGAAGTTCATGAATTATTGGATAATTTGTTGACATAGTGGTGGATGAGCTTCCTAACTCATTGCCACCCATTAGAAGTATCATTCATCATATCAATTTTATACCCAGAGAAAGTCTTCCGAACAAAGTAGCATATAGACTGACACCTCGAGAGAATGAGGAGGTGAAGAACCAAGTCCAGGAATTGTTATACAAGGGTTTGGTCAGATAGAGCTTGAGTCCATGCACAGTGCCAACTGTGTTGAGTCCAAAGAAAGATGGAGGATGGAGAATGTGTACAGACTCGAGAGCTATCAATAAGATCACTATCAAGTATATATTCCCTTTGCTAAGAATAAATGATTTGATGGACTGTTTAAGTGGAGCAAATTTCTTTTCTAAGATAGATTTGAAAAGTGGATATCACCAAATCAGAATGAGGGAAGGTGATGAGTGGAAGACAGACTTTAAAACAAATGAAGGTTTGTATGAGTGGCTTGTTATGCCATTTGGCTTAACCAATTCCCCGAGTACTTTTATGAGGTTGATGAATGAAATACTAAAAGATTTCATTGGCAATTTTGTGGTTGTGTATCTAGATGATATATTGATCTTTAGAAAGACTAAAGAGGACAATTTGAGGCACCTGACATTAGTGATGAGGAGACTACAATAGGAGAAGTTGTTGATAAACCTGAAGAAGTCATATTTTATGAAGACAGAAATCATTTACTTGGGTTTTGTGATCTCTTCAAACGAATTGAAGATGGATCTAGAAAAGGTGAAAGCAATCAAAGAATGGTCGTCACTGAGGAGCATGTTTGAGGTAAGAAGCTTCCATGGATTAGCGAGTTTATATAGGAAGTTCATCAGATATTCCAGTGGAATTTTTGCACCAATGATGGATACAATGAAGAAGAGGCACAAGTATTTTAAATGGATAGAGGAGGCTGAGAAGAGCTTCAATAAATGGAGCAACCAATTCTGGTCTTGCCAAATTTTGAGAAGATGCTTCAGGTAAGGTGTGATGCAAGTAGTGTTACAATTGGAGGAGTATTTAGCCAAGACAATAGACCTATTGCTTACTTCAGCGAGAATCTGAATGAGTCTAAGAGAAAATACTCCACCTATGACAAGGACTTTTATGCCATAATCCAAGCCTTGAAGAAATGGAGACATTACCTTGTCCCACAAGAATTTTTCTTGTATACCGATAACCAAGCTTTAAAATTCATAACCAGACAGGAAAAATTGAATCAGAGGCATGTGAAGTGGATTGAGTATATGTAAAATTTTAATTTTTTCATAAAACATATTTTTGGGAATGCTAACAAAGTTGTTGATGCATTGAGCAGGAGATGTTTGACTCTACAGGAATTTCAGGTAAAGACCTTAGGGTTTGAACACCTTGAGGAAATGTACAGTGATGATCCAGACTTCAAAGAAGAATACAAAGCATGCATGAATCCTTTGCTGAGAGATAGGAGCCAGTGGACAGAGTATATGATTCAAGAGGGATTGTTGTTCAAGGGCAATCAATTGTGCATACCAAAATTCTCAATGAGGGATAACCTTTTGAAGGAAAAATATAGTGAAGGATTGGTTGGACATTTCGGCCATGATAAGACATTTGCGCAGTTGACCAGTTCATACTATTGGTTGGGTATGAGAACAGATGTAATAAAATCTGTGAACAGATGCAGAATCTTCCAACATGCAATAGGTAAAATATAGAACACTAGATTGTATCAACCATTGCCCATACCACAGAGACCTTGGGATGTAATAAGCATGGATTTTGTGTTGGGGATTCTAAGAA
Source organism: Picea engelmannii (assembly GCA_009831015.1). Lineage (NCBI taxonomy): Eukaryota > Viridiplantae > Streptophyta > Pinopsida > Pinales > Pinaceae > Picea > Picea engelmannii. Next base: position 5,252,350 of record ML776848.1, on the reverse strand, counting down.
CACAAAGAGGATGTGATTCCATATTTTTGGTGGTGTATATATTTTCAAATATGGCACACTTTATCCCATGTCAGGAGACCAGTGATGCAACACATGTTGCAAACCTATTTTTCATGGAAGTTGTGAGACTTCAAGGCCTACCCATAAGCATTGTCTTGGATAGAGACATGAAATTTGTTTGTCATTTTTGGAGAACATTGTGGAAGAAGTTGGGTACATATTTGTCCTTCAGCTCATCTTATCACCCTCATACAGATGGGCATACTGAGTTGGTAAACAGAAGTTTGGGAAACATATTGAGGAGTCTGGTCACTGAGCACCATAATCAATGGGATCAAATTCTGCCACAAGCAGAATTTGCATACAACAACTCACCAAACAGAAGCACTGGGAAGAGCGTCTTCCAAATATTGTATGGAATGAAACCCAGTGGAATATCTAAGTTAAGAGACTTGGAATAGAGTGAGATCAGGAGCGTTGGATCAGAATATTTTGCTACATAAATGTAGAAGCTCCATAGCCAAAACAAGGGGCAGTTGCAGAATTCTAGCCAAGAGTACAAACACATAGCTTATCAACATCGCAAAGAACTCCAATTTGAAATAGGAGATCAAGTTCTAGCACATCTCAGGAAGGAAAGGTTCCCTAGGGGGGACATATAACAAGCTAAAGATGAAGAAGATACGACCATGTAAGATCTTGAGGAAGTTTGATGCCAATGCCTATGAGATTTCGCTGTCAGATGATGTGAACATATCACCCATATTCAACGTCTCAGACCTGTATCCTTACAGGAAGGATGACACAAAGGGGTCATCAGATCAAGGGAAGCTTCAATGGGAGAACCAAATGCCTATAGCAGAAAAACCACAAATGAAAAAGATCATTGATCAAAGGATTAGTAAGAAGACCAAGAGGAAGACCTACTTTGAATATCTTGTCAAGTGGAAGGGACACCCAATAGAAGATGTCAGTTGGGAAAGTGAATTTGATATCCAAAAGCATGGAAAGTCGGTACAAGAGCTCATGGACAGGATTCCATGAATTTTTTTCCAGGGGGAGTATGATGCAGGAGCATCGTCAGCAAGTACACGTGGCAGGAAAACTCAGGGCCTGAGAGCCAATCCGGAGTCTCGAACACTAGCCAGTACTGTAAATCTTTTGAAGTGATAGAAAACAAAAGAGGAAAGATCACACGCGTGGAGACAAAATGAGTATGCGTGACTTGGGAGATTAACCCTAGTCTCAACATAACCGCAATTATATAATAGTTAGTTTGTTTCTTTTGTATAAAGAGAGATTTTGTACGTCCAAAAGAGGGGTTACGAGAATTATGAGCAAGTAGGAATCTCAGAGCAGTAATTGTTTCTTTGATTTTAGCTGTAACCGTTTTCTTGATTTTGAATGAAGATAACAGAGAAAAATTGATCCAATGTATGGTGTGAATAGTGTTTTCAATTTCTCTGTTGTTGTCTTAATATTTTCAATAATGAATGAATCTTGCTACAAGTGTATGTAGCTTTGAAATGCTTTCATAAGAATTTAAATCGTTTTTCTTCATGAGCCGGTGCAAGGTGTGCACACAGTCCGAAAGGAGTGCGTTGAAAGGGTATGTTTTGACTCATAAAGCTCAAGAGAAATAGTGTAATACTTTCTTTGCAGGAAGTGTAAAGAGATTTCCACAAGCAGTGCCCAATCATCGCAAGAACTCGAATATTGTGAAAATATATGTTGCAAAGAGTGCACGGAACTGGAATTTGATGAAGAGTCGAAGTGACTCTGTAAAGAAGTTGAAGGACGAGGGAAGAAGACTGCTAGGAAGGCAAGAATGGATTCTTTTCAAGAATATTTGGATCTGAGTTTGACGAATTTCCCAGAAAATAAAGAAGTGCTTGGGAGATCGAAATATTTCGAGAGATCAAGCTTAGGAGGAGTAGAACTTTCCAAGAAGCGTGAACGAGATCCAAGAAATGGACTCACAGGAAGGATAAAGGTCAAAGCCTTTAAATCCTTTCTAAAATATTCTAAGTATGAAGAAAGCTTTATCTCAGAGGGAAGATCTGGACCATCTCATCAGCATCCAGACAATGAGGAGCAAGTTCAGAGGAGGAAATATCTCAATCGTTCGATCTAAGTGCAACAGATCGTATCCGTCTGATCAAGGTAAAGTGCACTAACATTAAATCTTTGAACGTACACAGGAGGAACAAGGTCACGAAATTCTGAAATCATCGGAACCATCCATCATGACAGGACACATGGCGAGATATCATCATTTCGCTGGCTCACATAATGGAAGGGTCAAAGAGTAGAGTTGTGAGGATTCGCGAAGTGTGAATTCGCGAAAAGATCATAGTCGTTGATCATTCTGAAATCATTGAGACTATCCGTTGTCAAGGAGGACACATGGTGAGAGATCATCATTTCATTGACTCGTGACTCGAAGGAGTCAAAAGTTGAGTCATGAGAACTCACGAAACGTGAAACCGTGACATGATCTGAGTCGTTGATCAAAGGGGAGATCTGGACCGTTGATCCAGCGCCATTGCAATTTCAGCTATTGGGAGAATGAAGGCTAGGAGACTCCAAATTCGTGAATCACGAAATCGTGAAGAGATCACTGTCGTTGATCGAAGGAGGGATTTGAACCGTAGATCTAGTTTTGTAGGGACTTCGCAACTCAGGAAATCATAGGTAAGAGTTTTGGGAACTCATGAAACCTAAAACCATGAAGATTTGATCTGAGTCATCGGTTCAAGAAGAGATATGGACCGTTGAGCATCTAGGGAGACGAATCGTGAAGTGTGAACCGACAAGACATGAAGTCGCGAAACGTGAAATTGAGAAGTGCTCGAAAGATTGGCCCACGATCATAGCGAAGGGTCACATCGATGAAGGGGAATAGAGGGGCTAGCATGTGCTAGGCTCCTGTCAGGATTTTGGAAGTCGGGAGAGCTAGAGTGACTCGCATGCAAAGGCCCAATACGTGGATTCATGACACACCTTTCTATTAGGCAATTGGTCACAACTTTAGTCACATAAAGGGAGGGGCTTAACAAGGAGAGTTAGCGTCTAAACACGCTAAAGCTAAAAGGAATAAATGAGAAAGACGTGGGTTCCATATAACCTGTTCTTTAAGGGAAAGAGGGTTTGTTAAGTGGATTTGAGGTTCTTGAGGGCCAAAGAGTCAATCAAACTCAGTTTCTTGATCGATCCTAGACCGGGAGGTCACGCAGTCCTTAGGAGAGAAGGGGGGTATGAATCAATGTGTGTCAATTTAGTTATGTTCGCTTCATATATGATATGGTTCTATGGGAATCATCGTGCATACTATCATTTGTTTTTAAAAGAAGTTTACATATGTTGATGCACATAGAAAGCAATCTCAGGGTTGTTCGCTTCATATATGATATGGTTCTATGGGAATCATCGTGCATACTATCATTTGTTTTTAAAAGAAGTTTACATATGTTGATGCACACAGAAAGCAATCTCAGGGTTACATTTTGTTTTGAGTTGGTTGTTGTTGTTGATTCAAGATTGTATCGATTATATGATTGAATACCTTGTGTTATGATTGGTCCCTCGTGTATGCTCTTAAGTCCTTTTGTGATTGAAAAGGCACCTGTGTATACTAAATCGAGCCCAATTATTGATTAGAGGAAAGTGATTGTTGATTGTTTATCATGGTGCATTATTGATTATCAGGGATAAATGTTGGGCATAATATAACAAGAATTGTTGTGTATGTTTTGTTTATTTTAAAAAGAAGAGATCAGGGTTAGTATATACAGTATTGTCGAATGGAAAATGTTTACATAAGTTATAATGCACAGACTGTTATAAATTAAGTATTTCTAGGAAATTTAATTATTATTGAGACAACAAGCAGTTGTATACAATTGAGGAACAATGAATGTTTTGGTCTTGGAAGTGGATGATTTTTGGATGCCAATTTGAAACAGATTTGTGTTAGTTGATTGATTTAATTTATTTTATGAACAGTATCCATCTAATTCCCTTTCATTTTCTCACTTTTCGCTCATTACAAATCCCCTCACGATCCCAAATTCATTTTTCACTCCCTGTTCACTAAAATTAAATTAAAACTTTGTATGACAGCGATTAAAAAATAACACAGAGATAGATGACAGCTGATATGTTTTGGTTTGTTTTGCACAGTCAATTGTTTAATGAATTGTTGAGAAGTAATCGTGTTCTTACTCCGTTCATTTTCTCACTTTTTCTCTCAATACAATCCCCTCAGATATCCCTGAACCCTAATTCACCCCCTGCTCATTGACAATTATTAAAGGAATTTTACGGATTGGATTGCATGGGTCTGATATGATTGTTGAGCCAAACTTTGTTTCATATTAAGAGAATGTCATGTATGGTATGTTTAATAAGCTAGTTGCTAATAATTGTTTCGTACAGGATGAGATTTTTCAGCAAAGGAAGTCATGGCCGAAATAATAGTGGCAGAGGAAATTGGAACAGAGGGCCTAGAAGGCCCAGATTCTTAATACATTTCGATGCAGATCCTCGAGAGTTAAACCAGCTCTTGCAAGATGAATTTTTCAATTGGATTGGACAAGGGGTAGTGCAGCCTAGACCAAAGAGGTCTCCCTTCTGATGTAGGAGCATCGTAAGAAATCCAACAAAGCGAGCGCAAAAGAAAAGGACAGCTGGAAATGCACCAGCACACATTTTGAGAACGTTTTGAATTTGAAAAGATAAAACATTAATGTAATATCTGGGAAGATATTTTTTTGTTTTTATGATATGGAGATTGTAATACAGATCTTGAGTGGTTGCTCTCATCTGTTAGTTGGAGGCATTTATTGTATTAAATGTAAGGTAGTTGTAGATTTTATTTTGATTAGATAGTTAGAGTTGTAGGAGGGAAAACTCTAGAAAGCTCCCTCGTATGTATTGTATTAGAAGATTATTCTCATTTTGTAAGCTAGAAGTTGTAGAGTAAGAGACTAGAGAAGAACTGAGATTTTAGAAGCAGTATAAGAAGATAGTTGTTTCTATTGAACCCTTGTACAGAGACACTGGAATTAATATAAGAATGCTTTGATCCAAATTCATGGTGTTTATGAATTCTATTTACATCTATTTAATGGTATGTTTATAGTTTGCATATATGATTTGTTATGCATTTGTTTCAATGTTGTGTGTGTATGTATGATTTCATGTTGAATTTATGAAGTCTGTGAGAAGAAAAGTATGAGTTTCAATTGTTTCGCATCCTGAGAATTCCTACAAGGAGTGTAGTGAAAGTTTGCAAGGAGTGTGTTGATGAGTTCTGAGTTTCATCTCAGAAAATCTCAGGAGAGATATGGTTGTTCTCATACCAACTGAAGTCCAGGTATAGCACAAAGCCGTGCAATGTGTGCATAAGCTAGTTGAAGTCTTAGGCTTATCCAACCAAGGGGAAAGGTTGAAGAACTGTTGTTGCAAGGAGCATGCCGAGTCGAAGTGTTAAATAACCATAGGTTATTGTGAATGCCGCAAGGAGTGCTTGCAAGAATCCTTTAGAAATCCTTGAGTTTGCAGCAAGTACGAGCTCAGGAAAGATAGAGACTTGGAAGGAGTTCAAAGGGAGGACAAGGTTTGGAGCCTCCTCATAGAAAGTTAAGTTCAAGAGGAAAAGATGCCAATTCTTTTGGTAAAAGTCTTTGAGAAGTCTGAATGGACATTTGAAATTCTCAGAGGGAGAATCGTCGAAGTTCTATGGACCATTGGATCTCGTAGATTAGGGGAAGGGTTAAGTCTGAGTGTCTTTCAGCACTCACAAGCTCAGGAGGAGTAGTGGCAGTCAGATCTGGATCAACAGGATCTGTTGATCTAGCACTTTGAATTTCGGCGTTTCGGAATTCGGGAGTGTGGTGAACATCGTGACGAGAAATCAGGAGTCACAAAATCTCAATTCACGAAATCTCGAAGGGATCTGGACCATCAGATCATAAGAGGATCTGGACCGTTGATCCGCAACAAAGAAGTCACGAGTTTTAACTTCAGGGAAACCAAGGAGCATTTTATCATGAACTCACGAGTCGCGAAATCTTGACACGCTCGGAGGTGGACCCCAGGATGTGATTGAGGTCATATAGTTGAAAAGTTAAGGGAGGAGCTAGTGAATCGTCAGCCCATTTCGGGTTTTGGGGATTGGAGGAGTCAAGTGGACTCACATCAGAAATCGAAAAGTCATGAAACCTGAAATACCACTTCGGAAAAAGGCTGTGGTCATATCAGTTGGTCACGTGGGTAAGAGTTTGCGTTTAGTGCTTTTTCGCACAGGCATAACTCCTAAGAAGGACCTGTGGAAACACTTGTGTGTTGAAGATTCATGTGGGGAATCAAAGAGTCAATTAGACTCAAAGGGGAGATTAAGAACGATTCTTAGACCGAGAGGTCAAGCAGAACCTGCTGAGGTGGGGGTGTTGTGTCACCTTCCAACCCCAGCATGTCCCTAGTATCCCTTTTCCCCCTCATGTTTTGTTGCAACCTGAAGTTCCCAAGAACGAAGGATGGCTAGAGATTGTCACCCAGCAGTCTCCCACCATCACGGCTGGAAAAAACTGTCTTTACCTGCTCCTCCTCCGCCTGTTAACCCAAATGTCCATATTTCTCCTGCACACTCACATGTACAATCCTCCCACGCAAGCAAAATATTCAAAACTGAATCCCACCACATGCATGACAAAGGAAAAGTTGTTGTTTCCCCCTCCTCTCCCTCAAGTGATTCATCCAAATCTGTATCATTATGTATGCACTTGAGAGATGATTATTCCCATGTCCTCGGTGAGATCAAGCCTCAAAGTTCTACAAATCCTAAGACTAATTCAGGGAATTCAAAAGGGGATAGCAACAACAAAGGAAAAATTGCCTCTCAAAGTGGCAAATACAGTTTTTTATTATGTTTTATTATTTTTTTTATTGAGGATAGTGGATTGTTGAAGGTTTTGGACAGAAAAATATTTTTGGATATTTTGGATATTATATGTTTGGATATGATTTGAAATATCATTGATATTTAATTTTCAAATTATGGAAATGATTATGGGAGCCACAAGGAGGGATGTGTTTGATTTATTGTCTAGTTATGTTTATTTTTGTTAAGAAATTAAAGGGAGTCACAAGGGATCCCACCTACTAGTTATTATTTATTAAAAGACCCTTATTATTATTATTATTATTAATTCTTCCCCTAAACTAAAATTTAGTTGATTTTTAGTTAACTTAACTAAATGAAGTAGTTGAACTACTTCAACTAATTTGGAATGCATAAAATCCAATTGAAAAGAAAGAACAAGAGGAGAATAGAAGGAGAAAGCATACTAAGGTTTTCTCTTAAGTTTTATTGAGATAGTTCATTTTTCATTCATTCTTCAATTCATCAAAGTCCTAATTCTCTTTTATGACAGTAGGGTCCTATTGTAGATAGCAAGGTTCAAAGCTTAATCATATCATTCAGACGCTTGTTTTCATAGGTGTTTATCTATCTTTGATAGTCTGTGTAGACTTCTCTGTTTATGAATTAAATTTCATGACTGATAAAGGATATTGTGCAGAGTCAAGTGGGTAGTAGTTTGTGGCAAGCTGATCCAGATTTTAAATTTTAGTTTTTACTTCTTATCAGAGTCCTTTTGTATGGTTTTCATCGAGGATATCTAAGTTTGACCTTGGTCCATGCCCCCCACGGGGATTTTGTAAAGAGAACAATTCTTTTGATTTCTTGGAATGAAATAAAGTGATTTCTATTCTATCTCATCTGTGTTCATATGTGACTTGGTATTTTTTCTTTTCATCTCGACATTTTATTTTGCAATCTGATATATTTAAAAAATTGTATAAAAAATGTTATATTTTTGCAACAATCTTTTATTCAAAAAATCAGCCTAAGCCCTTATAATTAATACTTGTAGATTGGGAATAATTTTGAGGCTATAAACATAGGGTAACATTCCCGACTATCTTTCCTTAGCCAGGCAAGATCCGAAAATGCTTGAGTAAGATAATTTCATATATTTTCCTCAACAACACTTTAGGGGGCATTTGTTATATAGTTATTTTCCACCTGATCACATGATGGGAATCATCTAGGGGTTAATTTTCTAAACCATTGAATCATACCACTTTTCCCCTAATATTACAGCACTTTTTTTCCTGGTCATTGGTTTCCCTTTTACATCCCGTGATCAGAAAGTGTTGGTCGCTCCATGTCCTCTTTCAAGTAGTGATCAGTCACTCCCTGCAAGAATACAAGGCATGATCAGGTATGTTACTCCCTTTTTAGGATTGGTTTCGTGAGATAATATTGAACCCCTGATTCTTTGTGGTTCGACCTCGAGAAGCTTTTCATATTGGGCATGGAGATCTTATCCAAAGTACCCTTTGATCTTATCTCTACTATCCTATAAATAATGGGGGTCTCTCATGGGAAAAGGGGGGAATAAAATAGAAAGTAATTTTATGTTGGTAGATTAATCATGGAGCTTGGGCAAGGAATTTAGTTGGAGCTTCATCGGGGTATCAAATTGTAAGTTGTAAATTGTTTCCATCTGATCAATAGGAGATGCATGTGACTTTCCCTCTTATTTTATTGTACATGATTGTCATAATATTTGGAAATAATTAGGATGTTCATGTCATATCATTAGATCTGTTATAAATCTATACATGACATACTCAATCTTGTGAAAGGAATTTCCTTGTATCTTCATGTGTGTAGATCCACATTGACAAGAGCGAAGGACACCTTCGAGAAAGCAGACAGCAAAGGAGCGTGCAGGGACAATCGTTAGGTGACCAGGTAAGCTCTTTATTCCATTCCCTTATATATCATTTCTATGTATGATTTAGATCTAGGAAGGTCCACAATTTGTATCTCTACTCTGTCTTAGGTCTAGGGGGAGCCTAAGGGAGGTAACTCCTACAGGGTGAATATATTCTACAACGGTGAGATTAGTTACAATTGAGTTGTTGAATGCCAATTTTGAAGAGAAAACAATATACATTGAGAAAACCCAATAAAATCAAGCCATACCTCTTTTTTCATTTTCACATATTCCATATCATTGATAGTATCAAACATGTTGATTCATAGTTATTTTGTTGCATTCATAATGCTATGTGTTTGACTGTTAAAATTCATGGCATGGTTATATCTTTGGTATCTTTAATATTATTATTATTATTATTATTTAAGACATGGTTATAGCTTTGGTATATTTAATATTATTATTTAAGCACATCGATGGGCCTCTCAACCACTTAGTATGTAATTCATTGCATCCCACCTAATTTAACAGATAATGGGAACAGAACACATAATTAAGAATTGAATGTAAATCTCTCAACATTCCAACAATATTGTACAAGTTTGGTCAAGCTCATCATAAAAGCAATGCATAGTTTTTATTTGTTTCATATAAAAATATTTAACGATTATGTTTGGGATTACAAACTCTATGAAGTATGGTGAAATTTTCTAACTTCTATGTTATTGATTAAGTTTAGATATGAGCTTATACAAGATGAACCTTGTCAACATCATAAAACCTTGTTGTGATTGTGTTCATTCAATTTATAGCATTATCAAATCCTCACTCCTTCGTTCTCCAAAATGATCATTCCCCTTTTCTCAATTCCATGAATCATTATCTATCACACATTTTCACTTTCTTCTTCTTGTTTCTAGCAAAATGGACATTATTGTGATGATACTTTGTAAATATTTTGAGAGTGCCCCATAGTTATCTTTACCCTTGCTTCATCCCAATCCCAAGATCAAGGAGATGTGTCCTTTGTAGAATTAATGTTTGGAACAACATTTTTTGAAACTCGGTGGCATTCTTAAGAAATATAGGGAGAAGGTAACATAATTTTTATTATCATCAAACTTATGCATTAGGGATTATCCTCTAACTTGTCACCCTTTCATGCATTTTTTCCTGGTTTGAGAAATAAAGTGAACAATCAATATCCTCAATAAAAATAACATGATTAGCGATCTTCATGAACAATTTCACTTAGTTTTGTGTTTCTATGCATTAAGTGGAAAGTTCAAAATCATAAACATCTTAACTTAAATAATAAGCAATGGATGGAGTCATTTTAGATTGTCATGTTCCTAGAGACCTATAATCAAAGGAGGGTCTCTCCATTGTTTTTATAGTATTTTGATAGAATTATCACCCTTCAACAAAGGACTCAAGATGGACTACAATTTCCTCTTTCTAATGAGATCTAGAATGAAAATGACTCTCATGGTTAAGTAGGCATGCTCAAAATATGAATATAAGATGCAATGCTTATGCATCATATTGATACATAAATCGCATCCTTTAACAAAAATGTTTCATTTTGTAAGTGTGTTTAAATTTTTATATTGTTGTTTTGACCATTTTGAAATTCCTCCAAAGAAAAGGTGGTCCAATGATTATGAATTTTTATTATTATTAATGTATATATAATCCATCAAAAGATTATATTTGAAATTACAAAGTATGCTTATTATTACTTTGTATTGAAATTTCAACTTATATCTATTTAGTTACTAGTTGAATTTTTCTATTATAAATAATTAGAAGGGCAATATTTTATTTAAAATAGTTTTTTTAAGTGTTTAAGTTAAAGTTATTAGTGAAATTTTAGCATTTTAAATAATTGGAAGGACAATATTTTATTTAAAATAGTTTTTTTAAATGTTTAATCTTATCCCTACAACCATATTTACAATTTTTTATAGTAAATGTATTAAATAAATTTACAATTTGAAATTAAAAAAAAATAATAACCTTTGGAATTTAATGGCTACCATTTTACATATTCTATCTCCTTTTTATTTGAACTTATGACCTCTTAGAAGGAAACACACATTCTTAACTATTAAACCCAATTAATATTTTAAAGTGATAAATTTATTAAAAACTTAATTTTGTAAATTTTCACTTAAGGTAAAACCCTGTCACTTCTAAGTTTTCGGTAAAAAACTCACTCCAAGGCTTTTTGGAGTAAGTTTTCTATTACGCTCTCCAAAAATATTTAGAACCCGTCGTTGATGTGTATGTGCTCGACACACAGCCACATATGCGAAACATGCGCAATTTGAGCAATAGGATATATCAGCCAATATACGAAACATGTGTTAATTGAAAAAAATATCTTAACGTTTTTTTATTATTTTAGGTAATTATTGGAATCTAGCAATACAACTTAAATTGCACTTTTCAGTTCTTTACTTAAATTTTATTTATACTTATATTTTTGGAGTTTTTCGTTATTTACTTAAATTTTATTTATATTTATATTTTTGGAGTTGTTTTTTTTATTTACTTAAATTAAATTATATTTTTCAATTATTAATTTATTTACTTAAATTTTATTTATATTTATATTTTTGGAGTTTTTGGTTATTTATTTAAATTGTATTTATATTTATATTTTTTTAATGTAAAAAAAATAGATTTATTGTTTTAAAAAATCTTCAATATAATTTTTTTTTTGTTTGTTATCATGGGTATCTAGATCGTCAAAATCATCTAGAAATGGCTAAGCCACACCAACCTTTAACATGATTGGATTTTTTGTCCCAGCAAATTTATGACTTTAACATCAGAGAATGCTTTAACAAAACACTCTATAAAAACTATCTTACACCTCAAAGACAAAATCTTCAACATATTTATATTATACAAATTTAACAATTAAAATTTACAATTTCAACCCTTCAAAAAAAAATTATGAAAAAAAAAATAAAAAACCATAAAATCTACCATTCCAACCATTCTTAATCAAAATTCAGACAAAATCGTATGAAAAAAAAATTCAAAAACAAACATCGATCTCGATCTCAACCACATATATTAAACATGCCCCATTTGAGCAATCGGATATCTCAGCAGATATGTCAAAGCCACATATA
>ML776848.1:5194309-5218299 GCA_009831015.1 Picea engelmannii | reverse complement strand
AATCTCGGGAAGGGAGGACTGTGATGTCCCATCCCCAAGATTAGGCCAGCAGGGAGTGACTTAGTAGTCTATATGTTCCCGTAGACTATAGTCAAGCACAAACAGGGAACCAGATGGATAAATAAGGAGGAATTAAGGCTAAACGATGAATTAAGCCAAAATACTTAGGAAAAGTCACTTAAGCCTAAGTCAACGCAGAATTAGAATGAAAAGGTGATAAGGGGGGGACTTAATTGACAAATAAATCACTTAGGAGGAAAGGCGCCTAGGTTAAGTGATGTCAACGAAGAATTAAGTCGGGAAAGATATAAAGGGAGGAATTTGACCTAATTCATCATTATGCATTGTTATGATTTGATGTTGAGAGCTTCCAGAGGAGGAGGAGAGTCGACCTTACTGTTTTGTGGATTTCTGGAGGAAACCATCACCCTTGATCGGTTTCGATGTTGAGAGACACACCCTAGCCCATCGGAGATACCATCCAGTTATTTCACCGTTCATTTCAGGAGTATTCAGTGTGGAGGGCGCAGCTCAACCAAGGAGGGCGCAAGCTATTTTGAGGATTCAGAGATCTGCAGTAGACCTGTGTCCCGATTGCAGATTCATTTCAACCTAGTAGAGATCCAGCCAGGGTGTTTCCATTGAGCCATTTATCATCAGATTTTGACGATGGAATCTTGCAGATCGATCCATCCAGCCATTTTGGGTGTCGTCATTCCGGACATACGTTTGGCGTTGCATGCAGGTGTTCCCTAGCAGATCCGGCCAAACCCTTCCGACCCATTTCATCATTTGACGAGACAATCGTTTTGAGCCATATAGCAGCCGATTCTGACAGTGGAATCTTTTGGGGCGCATTCAGTGTCCAAGGAGGGGCACAAACCCCCCAGAGGTCCAGATCCGGTGCCGTAGAGGTCCGATTCGAGTTCCGACAGACGTCCGTTCCAGTATAGAGACCAGGGCGCATCTATTGGAGCAGTTCTTAGCACATTCTGACGGTGGGTTCTTCAGATCGAGTTTTCCAGCTGGTCGTTGTTACCGTATTTCGCCGGAATCGCCCATTTTTTGTCGATCTATCCGTGCATGCATCAGATCTGCTATCTTCTTATGATCATGGGTATTTTTTTTATTTGATTGTATTCCAATACAGATCCAGGAGATCTGACTGACGTCTAGATTCTATTTTTCCAGTAAGCTATTGTGTTTCCATGCTTGAACCGTTATTATTCATGATATTGAGCAGTGACATTCTATACTCTTGCATGCATCCTTTTATGATTGTTAAACACTAAATATGCAACATGCACATGTAATAACCCACATGCACCTGCAATAACCAACATGCAACCACAATAACCGAAGAACATCTCACATACACGGCTAAAATGCATCCAGAAACCCCCAGTGTATCATATCTTCACACTAGAGCATTAGAACAGTAGCAAATATCTTGATCAGCCGGATCAGGGATATTTCAATACACTAGTTTACATGAGTCACATGTCAATGTCCTTTAGGATTAGGTAATCCTCTTCCTCTACGTCTACCGCTACCTCTAATTCAACCTCATGTCCTTTAGGATTAGGTAATCCTCTTCCTCTACGTCTATTGCTACCTCTAATTCAACCTTACCTCTGCTACTCTCTTTTTTGACCTCAATTATTGGCTTTCTCCGCTTTCTATCCATGTGTAAAATGGGGTCGAGGTCACACTGTTGTCATAGAATTGCAAATTCCACATGCCTCAAAATTATAGGATCCACATACCACAAGCTTATAGACATGAGAGAGAATCTCAAATCCAATCTCACTAGGTACAATGTGAAAAATAATATTTACAACCATACCAATAACTACCAGAAAACACCATAACACCAAATAGAAAACAAACAAAGTAACACCCCCAATAATCTTATAGATCGAGATCCATTTTCACTCTAAGAAACAATTTGAATTAAACATCTAACTCAATTATCCAAATGGATTCCTCGTATATTCATCATCAAATTATCATCAAATTAGATAATATCAACTAAAAAACTATTTGCATATGCCCTTACCTAGTTTAAATTGTTAAACATAAATTTCAACACCCTCTTCAAATATATAATAGTAATAGATCGCATTCTAACTATATATCAAAGAGAATGACAAGCAATAGTGGTTAGTGGAGTTATTATTACAACTCATCTCTACCCGCCCATAAGGGAATATAAAATAAATATTAATTTAACATTATAATATCATATTTAATATGAATAATATTAAGTAAAAAATAAATTTTTAAACTAAAATAATTTGTAAATATATAATTAATATCATTTTTAAAAATTATTAAATATATAATTAATATTATTTCTAAAAATTATATTTAATATATATTTATTCATATTTTATATTATATAATTAATATCATTTCTAAAAATTATATTTAATATATATTTATTCATTTTTTTTATTAAAAAATTAATATTATTTTAATTTTTTCTTAACCTTTATCTCATCATCTTATGTTTTATGGTTGAAGTTTAGGATATACCTTTTGCACTAGTCAAATGTAATGGTTTTTGGACTTCACAATTTTGTTACTCAAACTCTTATTTCATTATTTACGATTGAACTTCATTGCAGTTATAGATAATTTTTGTAGTTTATTATAATATAATGTGTAATTTTTTAATTATTTAATATATTAATTAAAAAATAATGTTAATAAAAGAGATATTTCAATATAAATTATAAATAAAAATTGAATGTTTATTTTAATTAAAATATTTCTATATTATATATAGAAAAAGTAAAAGGATTATTGTTTCACTTGCATTTGTTATGTACATTTTAATATGAAGGAGATGTATAATTTTTTTAGTTTTTTTTTTTAGAAGAGAATTGATATATGATAATTACAAAAATATTAATAACAAAAACAATATTTTAATGTCATATATATATATATATTTTGAAAGTAAAAAAATTCTTATAGTTAAAACATTTTAATGGTTTCTTCAGTGCTTAATGTGTGTGTTGAAAGTGCATAAATTAATTTTAATTTTTTTTAGATTAAAAAAACTTAAAAAAATGTTTGCACCTCAAAAGATTTTATCTCTTTCAATAATCATGATAAATCTAGATTTAAAATAGATCTACAATAGTGGTATACCTTTTAATATATAAATTATATTTTTGTGTTTTTTTATTTAATTTACAATCATGTGATTTTTGTTTTGCAAATTCAAACTCGTTTTATTTTTTAAACCTGGTATACCTTTTAATATATAAATTATATTTTTGTGTTTTTTAATTTAATTTACAATCATGTGATTTTTGTTTTGCAAATTCAAACTCGTTTTATTTTTTAAACCTGTTATGTGGCGCGCGCGACTCTTCTTGTTTTACTTCTGTGGCCCGTTTTTAGGTTTTTCTGGTCTCGATCATGGCCGATGAAGGAGGGGGCATTGTTCCCCCTTCATACAAGGAATCTCTATCTCCCAAGAAAAAATTGATCTCAAAACGCTACTTCGGCTCTCAAAACCCCTCCCTGCAAGCTTGTAACCCTTTGCATGGATCATCTGGGGGAGGAATTACAAAAAATGACAAAGGCAAAGCCAAAGAAGCTGAGGCGTCTATATATGCACAACAGGTGAAAGGATCAAGTAGATGCATTCCTAAAATGGACAACATTATGTGCTATGAAATAACCAATCCGCAGTTTGGAGAAACAGTACAATACTTAACAGATCATGCCCTAATTGGTAAATTCGTGGGAATTTGGCCGTTAGAGAAAGACTTAATAAGATGGATCGATTCCCAATGGAAGCCAAAGGGCCATTATGATCTGATGTTTGGATCAAGGTTTATTTACAGTCATCTTTAATAATATTGCAGATAAGGATGTCATTTTTTACAACGAGCCCTATTTTTTCAACTCAGTCGAACTTTATCTTTGCAATTGGGTGGAGAAGTTCTGCCTAGAAAAGGAAGATTTCACCTGGGCCCCGATATGTATTCGCCTCTATTCTTTTCCATCGGAACACTGGGCACCTAATACTTTATATGGAATGGCAAACACCTTAGGAGCGTTCGTAAAAGCATATGATGCGACTCTCTCCAGGATTTATTCATCGTATGCCATAATTTGTGTCTATATGAACATCTCCCAACCCTTGTCGAAAGCCATAAAACTAAATTTTATAGATTTGGAATGGACTCAATCCATTGAATATGAGAAAATCCCATTTAGATGTAGGAAATGCCATGAACATGGGCAATTATTCAGATAATTACCCATGAACTCTCCAACATATATCCCCAAGGAAAAGACTCCATATCCTAAAGGATTCTAGAAGGCTTCACAAAAAAAAGGCAAACAAGGAAAAATGCTCAGAACCAGGAAAATAGTAACCATCGGGGTCCAAAGGTCAACAATAGATTCTAAGATCTCACCTATGCCCAAGAAGAATCACATGCAGCAGAGCAACCAGCAAAAAGAGGAGATATTTTTTCTGATACTGCTCCAGACAACACCCATCAGGAAAACCCCAAAAGAAGAAAAATTGACCTTCTCAGTTCCTCTCAGATTCCTCTTAAAGGCATGGAAGGAGTGTTCAATGAACAAGATCGTTTGGAAAGGGAAGAAATTGAAGACATGTAGATTGGTGATCTCGACCTACAGGCAATTACAGAGGCATGCAAAATAAATCAAGAAGACTCTATCCCAAATAATTAGCTTCAACTCCTTCAGGAAGCGTACATCCAGGTCCAAGACCTTATCATGCAAAAAAAATCCATCAGCAATGCCCTGGTCCCTTTAGGACTCAAATCAACCCATATGGACATTCTGAAATCATATCTAGGTAAAGGAAATTGCAATGGCAGGAAAAGAAATCAACAAAGGATTATTGATTTAGGTAACCATCTGAGAGATATTGGTAAATGTCAGTATCTCGCATCATTTTTCTCACCAAAAAACTGTTAAAACATGAAGTTGATCTCCTGGAACATTAGAGGCACCGATGGGGACTCTAAAAGGCGAATTCTCAAATCCATAATAACTAATTAATCACCCATTGTTCTATTTCTGCAAGAAACAAAGTGCATTGAAGAGTACATTCGCAACATCATGAAGCACTGTTAGCACGGTTTCATGCTCAGAGCTCAAGACTCACTAGGCATCGCGGGAGGCCTAGCTATTCTATGGAATCCCAATGAGGTAATCTTAGATAATTTCCTCATTTCTCCTTTTTCAATAACTTCTACCTTTCATCTTATTGGTTATGTTGGTCTTGGAAATCTCACCAATGTTTATGGGCCCTCGATCATTGGCCGCAAAAAATATTTTTTAAATTTTTTGACAAGCTTTGGAGACACCACTGGCAACCATAAATGGATCTTAGGTGGGGACTTCAATCTGATCTCTAGCCTATTGGAAAAGAAGGGAGGCATCTGCAGGCTAGACAATGTATGTGAGTAGTTCTCACTTGTCATCAATGATCTAAAGTTGATTGATGTGGAACCCTCCAATGGGATCTATACTTGGAACAATAAAAGATCCATTTTTCACCATGTTGCCTCTAGACTAGACCGCTTTCTTATTTCCAAGCCTCGGTTCCTCGCTGGTTTGGAAACCTCTTCTCTTATCCTTCCAGCAGCCAACTCTGATAACTGGCCCATCTATCTCGAGATCCAAATCCCTTGTTCCCCCAAATTCAAACCCTTCAAATTTGAAATTTTTTCGCTGGACCATCCCGATTTTTTGCAAAATATCAAAGCATGGTGGCAAGAAGCAGACTCAGCTTCCAGATCCTCCATGTTTCGTCTTCAACAGAGGATAAAAAACTTAAAAGTTAAAATTAAGGACTGGAACAGAAGGGTCTTCAGAAACATCTTTGAAGGAAGGAAAATTCTTGAACAAAAGATGGAAAAGATTCAAGCTACTATTATCAATCAGGGATATAACGAAGAACAAAAAAAAAAAAGAAGTTGAATTGTTTTAGCAAATTCAAGCTAAATCTTGACAGTTGGAAATACTCTGGTGCCAAAAGTCCAAAGTGCATTGGCTTAAAGACGGAGAAAGGAATACTAAATTCTTTCACCAAACTTCCATTCAATGCAGACAGCACAACAAAATATTCAATTTAAAAACAATCAGGGCGAAGAGCTTAAAGCACATGAAGACATAGTTGACGAGTTAAATAGATACTTTATTAATCATGTTATGACAGAACCAGTAGTGATAGAAGTCAAGCCATACAAAATATCCCCTGGCACATCCCAGCACTCGTCAAAAATGATCAAAATGATGTCTTATTCAACCCATTACCTTAGCCAAAGTTGAGGAAGCTATCAAAAATATGTTGGATGGTAAGGCTCCAGGTCCAAATGGATTTACTACAGACTTTTTTCATGCTTGTTTGCCTTTCATCAAAGAGGAAATCTAGAGAGTTGTAGAAGACTCTAGAGCTGAAGTGGGTGTTCTGCAAGCTTTCAATGCCACTTTTCTTACTTTAATCCTCGAGCAAATTCGATCGAGGGACCCCAGTCAGTTCAGACTCATTTCCCTCTACAATGTAATCTATAAAATCATCACCAAGGTGATAACCAACCGCATCAAATCCTTTTTTTCCAAATCTCATCTCTCCCAATCAAACAGGTTATGTTGAATGTAGGAAAATCCTCTACAGCATAATCTTATCCAATGAAGTGGTCCATTCTCTCAAAATTAAAAAAAAAACTAGGCATGCTAACAAAACTAGACATGTCCAAGGCTTTCGATAAAATCAATTGCCATTTCATCAAGGAAATGCTCTTAGATTTTGGTTTCAGCAGACAATGGGTGGATTGGATCTATGCACTTACCTCCTCATCTTTCTTCTCCATCTTGGTAAATGGCGTCCTAGCCCAGCCTTTTTCACCCTCTTGAGGCATTTGATAAGGAGATCTAATATCACCATTCCTTTTTGTTTTAATGGCATTAGGCCTCGAAAGAATCATTCAAGTTGCCATGGACTCTAAAGAGCTAAAGGGTCTGCATATTCATCCTCAAGATATCTCTCATTCACATCTACAATTTGTTGACGATACAATGCTCATGGGCCACAAATAACTGCCATGGAATCTCGACAGTAGGAGCTTAACGCATGCGTTAATCTCCTGGTGCCTTCCAAAATGGGGTATTTTCATCACATTTAGGATTGTGGACTGCATGAGGTCCATAGTCCATGGTTGAGGGATTGTCCTCGACTTCTTCCCATTCGTCCTAGTCAAGTACGGGTGAGGAGCAAGCATGTTGAAGTTCTTGCGATCCCCTAGATTAAAGTCATTGATCTTTAGTGTCATGATCTTATCCGGCTGAGGCTTGCATGTGTGTATCCCCTTCGGGAGGTACGCAGTGACCAAGGTGTAGTCGAAGTCCCTGGGGACATTGTCACGATTCACCGCGTCGGCCAGAGGCGGGATGTAGTCAGGAAGGATAGTCAGGATTAACTTTGCGTTCGCCAAGTCATATCGATGCTTGGTTCTCTTCTCGGCTGCAGCTTGGGATGGTCCAGATCTGCGAGCAGTTGATGGGGAGGCATGCATTCCTCACGTCGATGAAGCTTGAATTCCTATGGACATCACTCTTTCATCCATCAAATCGATTAGAACTTCTTCAACCGACTTCTCTATAGTGTTGAGTTCGTCCGACATGCATGCTCAAGATCGAATAACTCAGGTCGATGAATGAATGCTCAATGCAATAGGGAAGGTGTCGAAATCTCAATAAACACAGCACAGTAACGAGGAGTTATCTTGTTGGCTCAGATAGAATTCACAAAAGTGTTCTATGTGCAACAGTTGACGGACTAAGTAGACAGCGAGGTAACAGATCTCTCCAACAGCTAAAAAGCCTTCATCAATGCAGTTATGTCTATTACAGTGTGGTCCCAACAGTTTGATGGCGAGATTTCTAGTCATAATTGTTGTTCTGACCGTTCAGGAGCGTCGGTCTAATGGTCATAATGAATCCAATGGTTATATCGCTCTATCGTGGCGAAGTGCCATTCTGAGTTGCTCTGATATTTCGACAAAGTTCGAATTCTGGGGACCTTCCTTCTGCGAAGTCTTCTCTAGGATTTTCTGTAATTTCTCCAAATTTGTTTTCTTCTTGTTGAGATTTCTATCTTTCTTCCCTGTGATCTGTGTTACTAGGTTCCTCTTCCCATTATAATTCTTATCTCCTCTTGGCATAGTAACTTCGCATTGTTGATGGTCTTCCGTAGGTTTCAAGGCCAATACTTCTTCTCTATCTGAGGTAGGTGCTCTACTTTCTTGTACAGATAGGTGTTTCAGGTCTTCTTGTGTTCTTTCAGCTTCGACATCCATATTTCTAGTCCTCAGTAGCTTTGATCGATCCTCTTGTTCTTTCAGTAAGTGTGTTATCCTCTCAGTCATGAAATCTCTTAGTTCTTTCTTTTTCTTTTCTAGAGCTTCCTCCTCTTGTTTTCTTTGGATCTGATCTTTCTCAATCCAGGTTTTTCCTAGTAACATAGAAAATGGGGCGTTGTTCTCAATAAATTTAACAACTTCAAATTCTTCCTCTATCGAAGTTCCATGAGCACTCATAGATATCTTGGTGAGTCTTCCACATAGGGTTATCAACTTTCCTCTAAATAATCCTATTCCTCCCAATGAAGGAACCATAGCAGGCTTTCCTAAAATTTTCCAAGTTCTTTCTGTCATAATATTCACCTGTGTTTCCTCATTCAGAACAAAGTCTATGTCGAAGTCTCCTATTATTGTTTCTATGCACTCTTTCTCTTTGAATATCTCTAATAAATTGATGTGTCTATAATCATTCAGGGTCTTTGTCATTTGTAGTAATACAGTCTCTAATTCTTTCTGGGGTTCTACCATGGTCTCTGTTTCTTGGCCTTTCTCAGGGTTTTCTTGTCTCATATTCATTCTTTCAACCTTAGAAATCATTCTAGGGCAATCCAGAACATCATGGTCCATATATTTACAACAAAGACAACTAGGTCTTCTATTAGGGCAATCCTTAGCAAGATGGCATGGCCTTCTACAACTGTAACAAAGAGTTAATCCTCTCTTTCTCTTAAATGATCCCCAGTCTTTCTTGTACTGCACACCAGGATCATAGTAACTAACCTGCAGACAATTCTTCCTAGGATCCTGCATCCATTTGTTAGTACAAACATTCGTTTTATGCATAGGAATAGCATATCTTTCATTATTTCTATCAGATTTATCCATATCAAACCTTCTTTCTTCTAACTATGCCCTAGTTTTCAGACTAGGACAAAATCTATCAAAAATACCTAGATCCATACTTTCGAAACAAAAATTTCCACTTATCTTACCTTTATCAAAGCACAAATCTTTCAGATCTTACCTCTTTAATAAAAGAGTTTCACTGATCTTACCTCTTTTCTTCATATATGCCTCCTTTCTTAGCACAAAGCTTCTCAAGTCAATACTGCGCACTAAAGCAACAGATCTGTGCATAGAGATTTCTTTCTTTTCCTCGGTTCCCAAAAATCACAGTTTCATGTCCCGGCATGGAACCATTTGTTGGCACAGGGGCAAACCCAGGGTTCAACACTTCAACAGCGCACCAAAAAAATCCTAACTATCGGCCCTTTCGGCAACACCTGCGAAGCAGATGAAGTCTCACCCAAGGTAGAGGCAGGGGTGGTTGCAAGACTCAAATGTCTGCAACCTTAGCTGGGACACAGATCTGTGATTATAACACTTTAAAAAAGAACTTAGCAGTTACAATTCATCAGTACTTAACCAGTATTCACTTCACAGATAAAACCCTAATTACAAAGCAGCACAGTATTCACTCAGATCTAACTCATCTAAGCACTCATCATTTGGAAACAGATCATATCTAGCATACATTTGCATCATTAAGCACTTTGTTATCATATCTTACCCATCTAAGCATACATTATGACACTAATAATAAATCACATAAATAACACAAAAACCATAATGCACAAAGCAACCATAACACAGGATATATGTGGTTCACCCCCAACCTAGGGCTATGTCCACCAACTCTTCATATTCTTTATTATCTTATGTTATTCATCTACATGCACAGAGCCATAAGGTCCTACTCCGCATAGGACAGGAGATCTACACGCACCTCACCAGATCCCCCTTCCCCAAGCTAGGCTACAACACAAAGCCTTTAAACAATCTCTTACAGTCACTTGCACTTAGCTCTGCAAGTTCTCAACACAGCATGCACAAAGCATTTACAGCTTGCACTTAGCACTTAGCATTACACCCTTTTTCTATGTAACATACCGCTCTGGCGCACTGAGAAAACTTATTCTTTGAGGACACTTGCTTGCAAGTGATCCGAATTATTATGCTATTAAAACTTTTGATTTTGATTATGGGGTGTTATGGGTTTATGACATATTTTTTTATCGCTTTGACTAGACAGGTGCTATTGACTCGGTTTTACTGAGTGTGCAGGATTACGGACCTATAGGAAGCTGAGGCATCGATGGAACCCCTTGGACTCCGGATCGAGTCGGGGAGTGATACCATTGGGGTTTGACTGTTTCACTGTGATATTAGTGCATCTGACTAGATGATATGATATGGATATGTTCTGACATGATTTGTTGATGATGCAGGCTAACGATAGCTTGCCGACCAGACTCACATATGGAGTAAAGGGGTCACACACGACTACCAGAGAGGTTGAGGGAGAGGTGTGGACAACAGCCCTGACACAACCTACTAGCACTCCCGCTGTGGCTCGAACTGTAGGTTAATGATTACCTAGTTCGAGAGGACCCACGATGCCGTGAGGGCAGACTATGACAGTCGCTCACGATGATTCTAAGGGGCGCGCTATAAGGTGGGGTCCTTATTCCTTAGAATCCCTTAATCACACTACATGTTGACTCCAGAGGTTATTGATGTCTACCAAATCAGTCAAGAGGTGAGTGGCACCCTTGGAGCACGTAGTGCGTCCTGAAGGGTGCGTCATGCAAAGGAACAGATGAGGCGAGTGGCGCCCTTGGAGCATCTAGTGCATCCTGAAGGGCATGTCGCGTTGTTGATGATAGAAGGATGAACCTAGATGGCCCTAAGACAAATAACATGTTAAGTAATTTTAAAACACTTCCCTAATTAAATGTCGCCCAGTACAAAAATTAAGGCCTAAGTCTAAATTACGCTAGTGATTGAACCTTGTCTTCTCTAAAAAAAAAAGTAATAATAATAATAATAATAATAAAAATAAAAATGACTTAAATAATAATTTTGACCTTCGTTAAATCTTGTAACATGAAGGGAGTAAAAAATTAAGTTATTCATAAAAATAAAATCTGTGGTAATAAATGTAAAAAGGGGAATTAATTATTTTATCTTTTTGATAAATTTAAAAAAAAAATACTAATTAAATGATAAAAGGGAAAAGGGGTTAAATTCCACACCTGCCTTTTTGAGTTCTAATTAAAAGGGGAAAGAGGGAAAATCTTAAAATTTAGGAAACTAGGAAAAGAGGTGACATAAAAAGGGAAAAAGGGGGACTTAAGGGAAAAAACGTAAGTCAACTTAGTAAAGAATCTACCACTTAAGAGTCTTCTAATTTTAAACTGAATTAGCAACTTCATAATAGGGAAAGCCTTTAAAACCTGTAAGGGAATTTGGGGACACCTAGGAGTGATTCTAGGAGTAACTCTAGGTGGATGAGGGAAATAAGATAATTAATTAATTAAAGAAACTAAATAATGGAGGAATGTAGGGGATGGGTGACACTTGTATCGAGAAGAATTTTTAGGAATTTATTTTAAAAATTTTAATTAAATGAGATTTTAGGAAATAAAGGAGGATCGAAACTCTATATAATGGAGGAAGAAGGATGAAGGATCATCTTCTATTTGCGTAACGTTGCGCTGCAGAAATATCTACTTGACTGATTTACTTGTGGGCGTTGAGATACCCAGCTCGGAGAGGAGTGGTAGCTCGACCTTGCGAGGCGAGCTGGGAGCTAGACGAAACCTCTGGATAGTGTGTGTGTCGCCTTTACGGCTCAGGGGGCTAAGGGGGAAGAAGAGTACCCCTAGCGTTGGCTGGGAGGTACTGGTGAAGTCTCGACGGTCGGCGAGCAGGAGCTGCACGGAGCATGTGGGAAGTCATTCGGAGTGGGCGAATAGGCAACGGTACGCTCTCTTCATTTTTGTATGGTAGAATCTATTAGGACATATGCTTGGATCTGCTTATTAATGGAAAAGTAAAATGATGTTTTTTTTAATTGGTGACTAGAACCTTCCTTATCTTAGCTAGATGGTTGTTGACTACCCGTGCCTTCGTTTTCCCGCATGTCTAGACCCCCCTCATCATGTTGATTATTTCCTTCATGGGTGTTAAGCTTTCGTCCCTATCTCATCAATCTTTGCCTGAGCAGTCGGCCAGGAGTCTGATCTACGGTCGTCGTCTTAGCGTTAAAATACCTATGGATCTCAACGCCCTGCTTTTTTGTGCGAGGATGATGAAGCAAAGGATGAACCTGTAAGTCGTATACCTCTATTTCTACCTAGCCTTCTTACCCTGTGATCATTCCTGGTCGAGTGAGCCTTATGCCTTGCTGCATCGATTACCTCTGAGGTGGTTTTCCTCCTACCACAAAC
This sequence comes from Picea engelmannii, assembly GCA_009831015.1. Lineage (NCBI taxonomy): Eukaryota > Viridiplantae > Streptophyta > Pinopsida > Pinales > Pinaceae > Picea > Picea engelmannii. The sequence continues at coordinate 5,205,644 of ML776848.1, read as the reverse complement.
CTCTTTTATTTTCTGCATCCAATCTCTGCATTTTTATGAATGATCTCTGCATTTTTAAATAAATTTCATTGGTAATTTTTAATGGATTTTCCCGGTGAATGCCTGTGTGGTGGTTATACTTCAAGTCTTCCCTTACTGTGCAAATCCTCACCTTCCATTGCACCCTTGGGCCAACGATTTTGCCCGGGCACCTTACTGAAATCGATTGGCAGTTTCGAGGCTTGGGACAGCGTTTTTATTTCATTTCTCTGTGTTGTTGAGTGGTAATTTTGCTTGCGTTATCCTCTGCAATTTTATTATTAATGGCGAATTTACCCCTGGGCGAACTCTTACTGAGCGTTTTCCTTTTACCTTGCGTCTTCATCACTTAACTGGCGAATTTAACTGTGCAATTATTATGTAATGGTTGTAGAGTCATTCCCTCTGCAAAATCGTGACTCTGTATTGGCTATGTTAATTTTACCTCTGCAAATTGTTTCATGCGTTGGTTGATTGGCTGCATTTTGTTTTTTTTTCTTATTTATTGTTATAGAGTTATTGACTGCATTTTCCTGAATTTACCATTCTCCCAATGCCTTCTCTCTCAAGTTATGAGTGTTTCATTCTTACCCTTAATGTGTAAATCCGGTGGTAGTATTGATTCTGTTGCATTAAAAATCTGTTGCAAATTAATGAAAAATCGAATCTGAATGATTTTGCTACAATTTATACCATTCCAGTTAAATTCTTTCAGTGAGTTGTTTTCGGATCAATCTAAAATGATCAGCGATCTTAATCAAGGGATTTAGTTATCGATTGCAATTATATCTTGGAATAGAATCCATTTGGAATGATTAACACAGTTGAATTTATTTATGTTGCATTATTAAATATAAATGATAAATTGGAATGCAATCAACATTTAGAATATAATTGTCCCCGAGGTGTAGGACAGTCGGTGACGGAGTGTGTTGTTAAGCAACTTCGTGATGTTAAAGTCACCGGTTCGAAACCTGCAGGGACAAAAAATCCAACCATGTTAAGGGTTGGTGTGGCTCAGGCCGGGTGCGTTCCCCGGGTGATTTTGACGGCTTAGATGCCCCTGAGTCGTGGTTTCTCAAGCCACAGGTTAATCGCAGGTCTTGCACAAATTAACAAACAAAAAAAAAAAACATTTAAAATATAATTAACTGAATTTTTATTACAGTTAATTATAATTTAGTTAATCCCTTTTGAATTTTATTTCAGTTAAATTCCTAAATGGGGTTATAGTTATATTATAGAATATAATGAAGTTACCTTTGAATTCAATTGCAATAACATCATCAATTTACAATGTTAATTCAAAATTCAGTTTTTAATTCAATTTGTTGTAAGGGTGTGTGGTTTAGAATTAAACCTTATCCTTAATTTTAGCGAATCCATTTCGAAATGGATTCTGGCTCAGTACAATCCGCCTCTAATCGTTTAAATTGTTTTTTACATATTAATACATGGTCGAGCTTATACTGTATTACCATAACTAATTATGGTATTTATTGCAATGCATACTCATTAGAGAATGGTTGGAAGTGAGTTAAATAATATGGGTGAGAATTTTTGCAGAATTATCTGGATTATGTTTTATAATTTAATTATTAGATTATAACATACATGAGATTATATGTATACCTCTAAGTTAGGTGATGCATAATAAGGTTATTATAATTCAATATGTTAATGGAGTAAAGTGATATGACGTAGGATTTATCTTAATTCATAAAGTGGTTAAATGTGGAATGATTTACTTTATGTAAAATTTATCAACCATATAAAATTATTCAACATATAAACCTTAAACCTTGAACTATCCTTAAGACTTATCTCCTTAAGTTATTATGTTATACTAACTCATTGGGAAGGTAAAGGAAATCTTAGAATCATTCTTGATAAGTTAACAAGTGATCTTTAAGAGATATTTTTATGATGGATATCGGATAATTTTACTTTATTTTGAGAGCATCATTTTATATACATTAATTTTAGTATATAATTAACAAATGTAATTGACACATCTTTAATTAAATGGTAATTAATAGAATTATACTATATATATATTTATATATTGACATTAAGTTAATATAGATTTGATACTTACCATTACATGTAGCATTAATTATAATTTTGTCAAGATAAAACAATTTGTTCTAAATATTGATATTTAGGACTACAATTATGATAATTTAGATTGATTAAAATTTTCCATCCTCATTTGTAAACTTGATTATTCTATGATGAGATCGATGATCATAGACTCTTTTGATTTAGCTAGTTGCATGGATTGATTGTGATTGGTTTTGTAAATCGGATTTCTTGCGCCTTATAGATAGAATGATTGATTTAAATTGTGTTCTAATGTGCTAATAAATATTGATGATGATGGATTGATTTAGAACTAGATTATTAATGCGTGGTTAATTAAAGTTTATGTATGATTGTTAACAGTAATGATTACTCTCACCCATGGTTAATTGATTTTAGGGTTGATGGAATGAATTTTAGTTGATCGTTGATGTTGTTGTTAGCTCAGTCGGCGTGGTTGATTGTCTCGGGGGGGGGAATGTAGACACCTCCTTGTTCCTCAGAATAGTCACTAGCCCCGAGACCTTAAATGGTCAAAATCAATGAGAACCTGGGCTTGAGCGTTGCTTATGTGTCCTGGAGGTCCTAACCATTGCAGGGTAGGACGGGCGGGTAGTCATTCTTATTTTGTCAATGATTGTCGTCCATTGCTTTCGGTTGTTGATGTGCTTCTTAGGTCATTATGTTGTTGTCACGTGAGTTGCATGCGTCATGTTCATCGTCATGTGGAGACGTTGAGTATAATGTCTTTATTACCCTTGTACACATGCACACACAAAAAAAAATAAAAAAATTGCACTTGTTATGAGAGGTTTATTGTCGTAACTAAACGGCAGGGTTGTTACATATGGTATCAGAGCAAGGTTCAACCCGCGACTTGGGATCGCTACGGATTTCGTTGATATGATTGATTATACTATTTTTGATTGAGTTGAATTGTGTGCGTGCAAGTAATCATGGTTAGAGGATGCTGTAGAGGGAGACGACGGGGTGCTAGGGGAGGAGGCGCGACACCTCCAGTAGCATCCATGCCTGAGGGGTCTAACCCCCAGGGAGACGAGCAGGTTCTTGGACAAGAGAAGATAGCAGTTAGTGATGTAGTCAGAATGATGAGATCTTTTCAGCGCATGTCCGAGGCTCTGATCATCCATTTGGACAGAGATGAGACCAGGGCAGTGACACCCGCTGAGGTTCCACTGCGCGCTCTGGTCGATACTAGTAGCATTCACTGTGAACTCGAGAATGTCAAATTTCCTGAATTCTTTGGTGCCCTGGACGGCGCAACCGCCGAGGCATGGTTGGAGAACATGGCGATGTGCTTCTCACTTCACGATTATACCTCCAACATGAAGGTCCACATGGTGGTATTTTAACTAAAGGGGAGCGCTCTTCTATGGTGGAAGATGCTCCTACCGCAGCTGAACATGGTTGTCGAAGACGTTTCATGGGACCTATTCGAGGAATGGTTCCAAGAGAGGTACCTTTCAGAGGAATTCATTGAGTGTCAGCTCAATGAGTTCAATGCCTTACAACAGGGAGGTCATACCATGCCCGAGTACGAGGCCCGTTTTATAGAGCTGCTCCAGTATGCTCTACACCTTAACACTAAGAAAATTAAGGTCAACAGGTTCGTGTTCGACCTTAACGGCAGCCTACGTGCAAAGGTTAGTATTTTTATGCCTCAAACCTTGCATGATGTCATCCAGAAGGCCCTCATAGCAGAGGAGGAGCTTATCAGCGGGGGTCAGACCAGGACTCTAACGAGACCAGTAGGGAAGGTTTCATCTCGAGAACAGCAGCATCAGACACCAGCCAGACATACACCGGGATATTGTGGCTTCCATAGGGGATCCACTTTCACTACACCCGGATGACCGACGCCTCAACAACAGACACCTTATCGAGGACCACAATGTCAGCAGCAGCGTCGCCTGCAAAAGCAGCAGTTTAGGCCTATTTAGCAGAACAGACCAGGGTTCCAGGCCGGTGGATCACCACCTTCTACTTTGAGTACCATAACTACTGGGCCGAAGAAGGGGTATTGGACGTGTGGGGAATGACACTACCAGCGCGATTTCCCTGTGAAGAGGACCAGAGCATCCAGATCAACCGGACCCACTACCATGGGAGATATGGGCAAGGCCCATCAGATTCATGTAGCGGTGAATAACCGCCAGGCAGAGCACCAGTCGACTATGCTCGAGATGTCAGGTACCATCCCTGACCAAACACTTAGTATTTTGATAGATCCCGGTGCTACCGAGAGTTTCATTTATGGTGCAGCGCTAAAAATGATTAAGATAAAGGCAGTCGAACAGGACGAGTTTAGCTTTGTAGAGATGGCTTCGGGAGCCAAACAAAAGGTTGGAGGAAAGGTTACAATCTGTGTCCTTAACCTGGGAGAGTTTGTCACAAGGGCCAACCTGTACATCACGATCCTAGGATCTTATGATGTTGTGATTGGTATGGACTGGTTGGAATCGCATGAGTCGATACTCAAATGTAAGACGAAATGGTTGAGCTTGTTCGATGACGAGGGACAGAGACATGTGATTGTAGGACGAAACCAGGGAGTTTCCCTGAGGTTCATCTCTTCCTTACAGCTACGAAAGAGTATGCGCAAGGGGTGCAAGCTTTATGAGATCCTTGCGTTAAATGAGAAGAGAGTAGTGGAAGGTCTAGAATACCTTTCGGTGGTGAAGGAGTTTGCAGACGTATTTCCAGATGAGTTACCTGGGATGCTGTCGGAGAGGGAATTGGAGTTTACCATAGACCTAAAACCGGGGACTGAACCGATAGCAAGGATGTCTTATCGGATGTCGACCCTGGAGTTACAAGAGTTGAAAATGCAACTGAAGGAGTTGTTGGACCTGGGACTAATACGTCCTAGTGTGTCACCGTGGGGTACTCCTGTTATTTTCATGCGAAAGAAGGATGGGTCATGGAGGCTCTACATTGACTACCATCAATTGAACAAGGCTACGATCAAGAATCAGTATCTGTTGCCGAGAATTGATGATCTGTTCGATCAAATGAAGGGCGTGACGGTGTTCTCCAAGATCAATTTGCGATTAGGGTATCACCAGTTATGGATCAAGGAGGATGACGTCCCTAAAACCACCTTTAATATGAGGTTTGGACATTACGAGTTTACTATTTTACCATTTGGAATGAAAAATGTCTCAGGGGTATTTATGAGTTTGATGAACAGGGTGTTCCGTGAGTACTTGGACAAGTTCATCCAAGTGTTCATTGACGATATTTTGATTTACTCTCGGATGATGGAGGAGCATGACGAGCACTTGCGCTTGGTACTACAGTGTCTATGAGAGCACAAATTGTATGGAAAGTTGTCCAAATGCTCTTTTTATCAATCGAAGATTCACTACTTAGAGCATGTCATCTCCGGCGAAGGCATTGTCGTGGATCCAGCCAAGGTCGAGGCTATTATGGAATGGCCTGCACTGACGAATGTCCCGAAAGTGCGTAGCTTCATGGGTTTAGCAGGATACTATCGATGGTTCATCGAGGGATTTTTGAAGATAGCAAGTCCGATCACGGAGTTGCAGAAGAAGAACAAGAAGTATGTTTGGACCGAGAAATGTGTGGAAGCATTTCGGAGGCTCAAGGAGTTGTTGACTACAACATCAATACTAAAGGTCCCTGACATGGACATGGACTTCTTGGTATGCACTGACACATCCAAGGAGGGCTTAGGCGAGGTCTTGATGCAAGATGGACGAGTGATTGCTTATATTTCGAGGAAACTAAGAAGGCATGAGGAGAACTATGCGACACACGATTTGGAGTTATTATCCATCGTATATGTCTTGAAGGTTTGGAGACACTACCTTGTTGGACGAAAATTTGAACTGAGGAATAACCATTGTGGAATACAACACATATTTACGCAAAGTGACCTGAACGCGCGACAACGGTATTGTTCGGAATTGCTTAGCGAGTACGACTTCGATATTACTTACATAAAAGGAACAGTGAACCGAGTGGTGGATGCATTGAGTCGGAGACCACACACCTTTTCGGTGTTGCCTCTTCAGACAAATCTACGTGAAAAGATTCTAACTTTATAGTGTGATGATGATTGGTACAAAGAGGTCGAGGGTTTTATCGGACAAAACACAACGATGGTACCATTATTTGAAGGATTTTCTTTTGATAGCAATGGTTTATTGAGGTTTAAAAATCGGATCTACGTACCGCCGAACAACAATTTGAGGATGTTGATCTTGAGCGAGGCTCATACAGCAGTTTACATGGCTCACCCGGGAGTCACGAAGATGAGGGTAGACCTTAAACCCTTATTCTTTTGGAAGGGACTAAAGGCCAACATAGTCAACTATGTGGCCAGATGTCTAGAATGTCAGCAGGTAAAGGATGAACATAGACACCTAGTAGGATTACTACAACCACACGCTATTTCGGAATCGAAATGGGAGGTTATTTTGATGGAATTTATTGTTGGATTGCCACTGACAGCAAGGAGACATGACTCGATTTTCGTAGTAGTAGACACTCTGATGAAGAGTGCTCACTTTATTCCTGTGTGTATGATGTATCAGGCACCTGACATAGCTAGAGTTTTCATCAGTGAGATTGTGAGGTTGCATGGCATGCCTAAGAGGATTATATCCGATCGAGGATCGGTGTTTACAGGACAATTTTGGATGATTTTCCAAGAGACCCTGGGAACCCAACTTTACTTTAGTATTGCGTATCACCCGGAGACTGACGAGCAGAGCGAACGAATGAACCAAACCTTGGAGGACATGTTGTGCATGTATGTGATGGACCAACAAAAGCGTTGGGAAGAATTCTTGCCACTAGTAGAGTTCACTTACAACAACAGTTACCAAAGCACCATTAAGATGGTGCCTTTCGAGTTTCTCTACGAGGGACCATGACGGATGCCTTTGAGTTGGGATTGGCTCGAGGATAGGGTCCTGGTGGGACCCAAAGCAATCCAAGAAATGGAAGAGAAAATGAAAACAATAAGACAAAGGATTAAAGAAGTGCAGGATCGACAGAAGAGTTATGTCGATGCGCACCGTGTCGACCGTAGTTACGAGGTCGACGATCGATTCTTCTTGCGAGTTAAACCGCACAATATTTCGATCAAGTTTGGGAAGGGAGATAAAATCTCTCCTAGGTTCGTGGGACCTTTCAAGGTTGTGGAGAGAAAGGGGCCCGTGGCCTATCGACTAGCCTTGCCTGATTCTTTGAGGCGTATGCACGATGTTTTTCATGTATTTGTTTTGAGACATTATATTAGTGATCCTACACATGTTATTGACATGAGTTCTTTACAGGTATCGGACGAGGGAGCACTCACGACTGAGCCAGTCTGCATCTTGGATCATCGCATTCGACAGCTATGACTTCGAACAATAGATCAGGTCAAGGTCCAGTGGGATAGTTATAGTCCGCACTCGGCGACCTGGGAGGATGCATATGTTATGCGCCAGCAGTTTCCATTTTTGTTTGATAGATAGACATATGATACTATGATACACTTTATTTCGGCATTTACACTGTGAAACTTCGGGACAAAGTTTAGACCAAGAGGGGGTGTATGTAACATCTCGCTCTGGCACACTGAGCAAACTTATTCTTTGTCACATACCTACTACCTAAATCGGATTTTTCTAGTTTTCTGCCGAATCAGAAACCCCCGAATTACCTACAGAGGCCTAGCACGAGCTAGCTCTTTCTCTTTCCCCGCTCCCCTGTGGTCACAGGTCATGATCACAGTCCAAATAAACGTAGTAGCTCTTTCATACTTCGTGCCTCGGCGCTACAGTGATGTCGATTTGTTTGACTTGGCAACCGCCGAACCCCGACAGGGCTAGCGATCGGCCAATGGGGACGAATCCCTACAGGGTTAGAAAATGGCTAATAGGAACAAATCTCAACAGGGCTAGAGAACAGCCAATTAGAAACGGCCCCGTTGCATGGTTAAGTAGAATATAGGTGGCAGAGAGGGTAATGTGACACGGTAGTCGACATGACAGGAGGGGGCCCCACTTCACACGCCACACTATTCTAGACCCCCCCCCCCATTAAATGAAGAATGGAAAGGGGGCTCCGGAATGAATCCTCAGTCGTAGATCTGGGCGAGTGGACTCTGGCCATCCAGATCTGCTCGCTACTTACCCTAAGGCGCATTCATGCCCTAGCTTAAAGTCGTCTTCTCTTCCTCACATCTGATGGTCATCCCAGGCCCAGGATCCTCTGAGAGGATCTTGTCCATTCATCAGAGCCTAACCACATGCTAACATCTCGAGGTTTATAAGCCTAGCTTCGGGGTTTGAGAGCAAGGGGAAACATGCCCCTTCGGTATCCCAAATGTTGAAACGCCGAAGTGTTGAATGAACCCCAATCGGTGATTAGCCCTTTGGGTTAAGCATTGGTCAATATGACCTCTTCCCATATGACCACACTCTCTCTTCCATCGGGATGTATCAAGGCAAGAGCCCGACCTCTTACCATCGGGGCTCTCGAATCCTCGATTCTCGATTTCCCGAAACGGGTAATCTCCCAACACGTCACCTCCTTAAATCGGATGATCCACAACTACTCCGGGGTTTCCACCCAGAAAAGTCCCAATCCATTGTCGCCAGGACTCCTGATCTCGCGATTCCTGATTTCCCGAAATAGGAGATCTCACGATGCGTGGCCTTCGTCAATCGGATGGCTCAGATCTATCTCGAGGTTTTCACCATGGAAAATCTTGAACTCTTGTCAACAGGAATCTCGATTCCGCGATCCCCAATTTCCTGAAATGGGAGATCTTACAACACGTGGCCTCCGTCAATCGAACGGCTCATATCTATTCCGGGGTTTTTCGCCCCTATACACTGGGGTCTTAACCCTCGGGTAACTCCTGACAGATCCAATGGCTGTCAGGTTTTTCAGCTGAGATCTGATGGCTCAGAAAGCTTCCTAACTTGCGGGTTCTCCCACAATTTCCTAAGCGTGGAGAGATCCATGGTCCGGATACTCTCATGGACCTTGGGGATCTATGGTCCCGATTTCCTCGCTATCCATGAAGTCACGGAGAAACTAAGTAGTAGGGCATTTAACACCCTACTTTCTCCTACCAATCTAACGGTCGTGTATGACCGTAGATTTCCCGACGGGATCTTGTCCATCGTTCACCATCTATCAAAGTTAAGGCCCTTAACTTTCCATCTTCCTCTTACTGAATCTAACGGTCATGAGTGACCATAGATTTCCCGACGGGATCTCGTCCGTCGATCAACATCTATCAAGGTTGAAGTACTGATCCTTCCAGCTTCTTCTTCTTATCTGGCGGTCGTGAGTGACCATAGACCTCCCGACAGGATCTCGTCCGTCAATTCGATACCTATCGGAGATTTCTTAGGGCCTTACGCCCTCACATCCTCCTTCCAGGTTCTTGATGGGATTTTTGAGAAGGGTATCTCTAGGGAAAGATTCACTCAGGGTACTATCTGAGGTAGTTAAGGGTATCATCCACCCAAGAACCAGACATGAAGTCTGAATTAGATCAGTACGCATGTAAATAACAATTCATGAGGACATATGCCATATATATAGTCTTTCCATACAAATATACAACTACTAGTACTGATCAAAACATCCTACAAACATTCTTACAATGAAATTATCCACAGTTTCATAGCTTATGGGCATAATCATCAGAATAAACACACACACACACACACACACACACACACACACACACACACACACACACATATATATATATATATATATTTCAAGATGCAAGAGGCAAAAAAATTATCAGAAATAACACCAGGGGTTATGCAACTGCTGAGAGGGGTGCCCGTTTCCACCCAACCATAGTCTTAGCGACTCCCAGCGGATTTACCACTAGCCACCCCCAAGCTGAGACCACGATGTTGTGAGACTGCGTCTATGTCTTCCAGTGACCAAGAGCAAAGGTTACTCTCCTTCCTCTCTGCTATCACTCACTCTTCATATCGCCAGAGTTCTCCCCTCACGTCTGCCCCCAATCACTTCCACCCCATGCCTTATCCTCTTGCGAGGTTGCGTGTGGCACAATTTCCCTCATGTTGGTCAGTCATGATGGCTCTACGGATAGGCGGTTCACCTCCCCATCCCTCATTAAATTTTTGAGGAGCCATCTACCTGCCAGCCGGTGAGACATTTAATTCAGGGCTAGCGAGCCACTTTTGGTTCTCCGGGCTAGTGGAGTCCAAATACGGTATTAATTCTCGGTGGAAGTTAACGCCACCTTTCCAGGTGCCTTCCACCGCCATCATGGTCTCTTTTTCTGCACATCCCCTCTCAGCAGTCCTGCAATATAAATTCATAATGTTATTCACATTTATTGACCTTTTCCATAAGGTCCATTCACATCACATATTCACATTCATGAGTTTTCCACAGTTCTAGCTAGTCCAGTTATTTTTTTACAAACTGGGGGAAACAGGGTGTTACAATTCCCTCCCCCTTAAAGGAACATCGTCCTCAATGTTCTTATCTTTTAACATAAATTGTATGTACAGAAGTAAACAAAATTGGATATGCCTGTCTCATGGCATCCTCCATTTCCCATGTAGCCTCATCTGGGCCAAAATGTCTCCACTGCACCTTTACCTGTGCAATGGTTCAGTTCTGGAGCGGGGTTTCCTTTATTTCCAATATGCATTGGGGTTTTGGTAGAAATTATCCCTCCGGTTCCACCTGGATCACAGACCAGTCAATTATATGATTAGCATCATGTACATATTTCTTCAATAATGAAACATGGAAAACATTATGTGCATTTAATGTGGGAGGAAGTGCTAGCCGATAGGATATAGGTCCCAATCTATCTAGAACCTCAAAGGGTCCACAATACCGGGTTTCCAACTTGGCACAAGCTCCCATTTTCAGGGAACTCCTTTTGGGCTTAATTCTGAGATATACATGGTCTCCCACTTTGAACTCTCTTGGAGTTCTCTTTTGATCAGCATAACTTTTCTGTCGGTTCTGAGCGATCTTCAGATTTTGTTTTATCTGAGTCACTTATTGTTCCATTTATTTCAACATGTCAGGTCCAAAATAAATCCTATTTACAGGATTACTCCAGCTGACTGGAGTATTACACGGTCTACCATAGAGGACCTCGAAGGGACTCATCTTTAAGGATGCTTGGTAGTCGTTGTTGTAGGCGAATTCTACCAATGGCAGGTAGTCTTCCCATTTC
>ML776848.1:5176748-5189080 GCA_009831015.1 Picea engelmannii | reverse complement strand
CCCTTGAACATAGTTGACCCCATTGCCCAACCTTAGGCACTAGTCCTTAGTTGACTTAGGGAAGGGGCTTCTTCTCATCATAACTTAGACTTGCACTTGCATTGCTGCTTGTCATATAGGCTAGTTTTCCCCCTTGGCCTATAGTCAATTAAAACTAACTCCTAGAACATTGTAATTAAAATCCATTTAGTAACTAGGGACAACCCCCCTTGGCTTCCCTAGGAGTAAGCCTAGACGGAAGAAGTACCTGCCAAGGTGACAGTGTGGGCAGGGACTTAGACATTGTGTCTCCGAGGGCACACTAAGTGAGCCGGACTTAGCTCACGTTTGCAAGTGTGCATTAGGGCGACAACAATCTCTTTCAGCATAACATGCAGTCTAAATACCTCTTTCATGAATATCTGGGCGATATCTATTTCCTTACATGTTGATTTGATGGGGATGAAATGAGCAGACTTGCTCAGTTTATCCACCACTACCATAATGGCATCATTTTGCTTGGTTGAAGTCGGAAATCTAGTGATAAAATCCATGAAGATGGTTTCCCATTTCCATTCTGGGATGGGTAAAGGGTGTAATAGTCTTGTTGGGTGTCGATGTTCTGCTTTCACCTATTGACATTCTATGCGTTGGGCCAAATATTTGGCTATGTCTTTTTTCAATCCAGGCCAATAAAATTGTTTCTGGGTGGCAGTGATCATATTCTGGTATCCTAGGTGACCAGTGTATGGTCTTTTATGTAGTTCATCCATAATGAACCTCTTCAAGTCGTCACAATTTGGAATGTACAGTCTATATTTGTAAGTGAGCAGACCTCCTTTGGTCATTTGGTAGCCTTCATATTTTACTCTCGTGGGTTCTTGCTGTAGGTATAGGGTTACAGTCTGAACGAAGGGATCTGTCTCCTATGCATTTCTGACTCTGTTCTTGACATCTGTCTCGCAGGTACTCACCGCCACCAGGTGAATTGTTTTCATGCTTCTACTAAGGGCATCGGCCACCCTATTTTCTTTCCCTTTGATGTGTTTGATTTCAAAATCAAATTCGCTAAGGAGGGCCATCCATCTAGCTTGTCTAGCATTGAGCTTTGGTTGGTCTAACAAATACCACAATCCACAGTGATCTATCATAAGAACAAGTTTTCTTCCCAAGAGGTAATGCCTCCACATTTTCAAGGCATGCACTATGGCAGCCAGTTCTAGATCATGAGTCACATAGTTGACCTCATGTTCATTCAATTTTCGGGATTCATAGCAGATCACACTTCCTTCCTGCATAAGGACTCCTCCGAGCCCTTCCTTATAGGCATCTGTGCACACAAGGAAGTCAGCTCCTGGGTCAGCGATTTTCAACATGGGTGCATGGGTTAGCAGATGTTTCAAGGTTTGAAATATTTCTTCACATTGCTGTGTCCACGGGAATTTTGTCCCCTTCTTCTGGAGGGCAGTGATTGGACAACCAATCTTGGAGAATCCTTTTATAAATCTCCTATAGTATCCCACCAATCCCATAAAGGATATGATGTCTGAAACATCCTTTGGGGTAGGCCATTCCATGATAGACCTGATATTGTCAGGATCTACTGCTACCCCTTCCTCAGACAGAACATGTCCCAAGTAATGTATTTGCTTCTGAAAGAAGTCACATTTGTCGAATTTAGCATAGAGCTGATGCTCTCTTAGCACTTGCAGCACAAGTCTAAGATGCTCTTCATGTTCTTCTCTATTCTTAGAGTAGATTAATATGTCATCAATAAAAACTAGTACAAATTTATCTAAAAATTTACTGAGTACATTGTTCATTAAGCACATGAAAGTGGCAGGGGAATTGGTTAGCCCAAATGGCACTACCACAAACTCATAGTGACCATACCGTGTCCAGAAAGAGGTTTTATGGATGTCTTCGCCCTTGATTTGGACTTGATGGTATCCCGACCTCAAGTCAATATTTGAGAAAATAGACGCTCCTCCCAACTGATCGAATAGATCATCGATCCTGGGCAAGGGGTACTTGTTCTTTATGGTTACTTTATTAAGTTGTATGTAATCTATGCACAGTCTAAGTGTGCCATCCTTCTTTTTCACAAACAGGATTAGTGCTCCTCATGGGAACACGTTGGGTCGAATATAACCCTTATCCATCATCTCTTTTAATTGCAATTTGAGTTCCACCAACTCAGGTGTGCTCATCCGGTAGGGTGTCCTAGACACCGGCACTGCTCCTGGTGTGAGCTCTATCGAGAAGTCAATGTCTCTTCTCGGCAGTAGATCCGGTACCTCTTCCAGAAACACATCTCTGTATTCTCTCAGGATAGGGTGATCATCAGGGCTTGGTTTAGCACCTTCGATTGTTTTCAACACATGTATTTCATATAGGGGACATCCCTTTCGACAATACTTTCTCATTTGCAGGGATGATATTTGTCTCACCGAGACTGGTTTTCGGATCCCTTGAAGGGTTATCCTTTTTCCTTCTTTTCTCAAACATTCTAAGGTTTTATGGTAACAGTCTAGTCTGGATTTATGGGCGGTTAGCCAGTCCATACCAATCAACAGATCGTATGATCCCAGGGGTAATACATTAAGGGTTGCTTGGGTGGGGAATTCACCCAACATTAATTGGCAGGTTGGTATGACCTCTACTACCTTTCTTTTGGTGCCAGTGGCTAACTGTACCAACCATGGCTTAGTTTGCTTTCATGGTTGTAGCTTACACTTATCAACAGCTTTAGGGGCTATATAATTCAAATTTGATCCAGGGTCAATCAAAACAGACACCCGATGGTTGAAAATCATACCTTCTATTTCCACCACTGAAGCTTGGTGGTCAACTTGGTTATTATCCAATGCTGCATAAATCTGCGGCACACTCCTTGCCACATCATTGACTGTGGGAGCTTCCTGAATGTTATAAACTTTTCGACTGTTCTGTTGTCGGTGTGGACAGTCTCTCAGGAGATGCTCTTCTCCGCAACCCCAGCATTTCAAAGGTTCTTTCTTTGGATTATTAGTCTTCACTGGTATAGGTCCAAAAGTTTTACTTCCATCCACCGAGGGAAAGTTCTGTTTGAGTACACTCCGAGCTGGAAAGTTCATTCTGGGGTTCTTCTTGTAGTTCTTAAATCTTGAGGATTTGATCCCCTTTTTCTGAAATCTTGAACCACTCTTATGTTTCCAGTCTCCACGAGACTCTGCCCGATGTCCATATTGTTCATGACAATATGTTGCTTTTCGAATAGTGTATTCTAAGGTCTTTGGCTCTTCGAATTTGATTCGGTTCCGATATTCCTTGGGTAGCCCACTGATGAAGCGTTGCGCCTTCGCCTTCTATGCTTTGATGTAAGGTACATATCTCAATAAGTCGAGGAATTTGTTGACATATTCCTCTATGGTGAGTTGCCCCAGTTTGAGTTCATAAAAATCTTTAGCCCTCTCGTTGAATATCTTTCCGACAAATACTTCTTCCGAAAGTACTTTTCAAATTGTTTCCAAGACAGGTCCTCCTCGCAGACCCCTTTCATATTCTTAATATCTTCCCACCAGATGGAAGCCTTTTCATTCAGATTGAAAGTGGCCACTCGGGCCTTCAAATTCTCTGAAAAATCATGGACTCTGAAATATTTCTTCAGTCCAAGTAGCCAGGCCTCGGCTTCCTCTCCCTTCTTTATCTCACCGTCGAAGGATGGAGGTTTAGCCTTTATGAATTCCTCAAATTTATGACCCTTGGAAGTCTTTTGCTTCTTCTATTTTCTTCGAGAATAGGAACTGGTCCTGCTGCTGGAAGAGCCTTCTGAATCGCCAGCTTCCTTCTCTGTGGAATCATCTGGCACTGGTCCTTTACCTCTGGGGTGGACCTTTCTTGAGGTGCATCTCTCAGTATGGCCACTGACACGACCATGTTTCTGCATCTCAGGTTCATGCTGCATTTGTCGCTGTAGGTCGGATAAGCTTTGCAGTAAAACTGCATTAATTTCAGTTTTATTTTCTTGCTCTTTCATCATCCTTTCATTGTCGGCCTTGTAGCTTTGCAATTCAACCATGAGACTCCTCATAGTCTCAGCTAGATCTGGAGGGGTTCCCATTTCTCTTCTTTCGTCAGACTCTTCGTCTCTGTTGTGGGAGCCTTCTCCCACCTCTTGGTGAGTCACCATACTCTACGTCTGTAGATTCTCGCGGCTGATCGTCCACTTGGGTGAACAGACAAACACTGGTTATTAGTCAAGAGTTAAATACATTTTATAAACTGCGCATAAATTTATAAATCTTTCTCATGCACACACAGTCAGGTTCTCATTTCAAAGTCTTTAATCTTGTACAAGAGAGTTAAGTTAGGGGGTTACTTCTCGTAGGAGTGCTTCAAATGGATCTTATGCGCAACTCGTCATGAGCCCAATCATGCCGAGTGTTGTAACCATGCTCTGATACCACTTTTTCACATACCCACTACCTAAATCAGATTTTTCTAGTTTTTCGCCGAATCAGAAACCCCCAAATTACCTATGGAGGCCTAGCGCGAGCTAGCTCTTTCTCTTTCCCCGCTCCCCTGTGGTCACAGGTCATTATCACAGTCTGAATAAATGCAGTACCTCTTTCATACTTCATGCCTTGGTGCTACAATGATGTCGAGTCGTTTGACTTGGCAACCAATGAACCCCAACAGGGCTAGCGATCGGCCAATGGGGATGAATCCCTACAGGGTTAGCAAATGGCTAATAGGAACAAATATCAACATGGCTAGAGAACAACCAATGAGAAACAGCCCCATTGCGCGGTTAAGTGGAATACATGTGGCAGAGAGGGAAACACGACACAGTAGTCGACATGACAGGAGGGGGCCCCACTTCACACGCCACACTATTCCAGACCCCCCCCCATTAAAGGAAGAATGGAAAGGGGGCTCTGAAATGAATCCTCAGCCATAGATCTGGGCGGGTGGAATCTGGCCATCTAGATATGCTCGCTACTTACCCTAAGGCGCATTCGCACCCCAAATTAAAGTCGGCTTCTCTTCCTCACATATGACGGTCATCCCAGGCCCAGGATCCTCCGAGAGGATCCTTTCCATTCATCAGAGCCTAGCCACATGCTGACATATCGAGGTTTATAAGCCTGGATTCGGGGTTTGAGAGAACGGGGAAACATGCCCCTTCGGTATCCCGAATGCCGAAACGTCGAAGTGTTGAATGAACCCCAATCGGTGATTATCCCTTTGGGTTAAGCATTGGTCAATATGACCTTTTCCCATATGACCACACTCTCTCTTCCGTCGGGATGTATCAAGGAAAGAGCCCGACCTCTTACCATCGGGGCTCCCGAATCCCCGATTCTCGATTTCCCGAAATGGGTAATCTCCCGATACGTCACCTCCTTAAATCGTACGGTCCACAACTGCTCTAGGGTTTCCACCCAGGAAAGTCCCGATCCCTTGTCACCAGGACTCCCGATCTCGCGATTCCCGATTTCTTGAAATAGGAGATCTCACGATGCGTGGCCTTCGTCAATCAGATGGCTCATATCTATCCCGGGGTTTTCACCATGGAAAATCCTGAACTCTTGTCAATAGGAATCTCGATTCCACGATCCCCGATTTCCCGAAATGGTAGATGTTACGACACGTGGCCTCCATCAATCGGACGGCTCGGATATATTCCGGGGTTTTTCGCCCCTATACACTGGGGTCTTAACCCTCGGGTAACTCCTGACAAATCCAACGGTTGTCAGGTTTTTCATCCGAGATCTGACGGCTCAGACAGCTTCCTAACTTGTAGGTTCTCCCAGGATTTCCTAAGCGTGGAGAGATCCACGATCCGGATACTCTCATGGACCTTGGGGATCTGCGGTCCTGATTTCCTCGCTATCCACGAAGTCACAGAGAAACTAAGTAGTAGGGCGTTTAACACCCTACTTTCTCCTACCAATCTAATGGTCATGTATGATCATAGATTTCTCAACGGGATCTCGTCCATCGTTCACCATCTATCAAAGTTAAGGCCCTTAACTTTCCAGCTTCCTCTTACCGAATCTAACGGTCATGAGTGACCATAGATTTCCCGACGGGATCTCGTCCATCGATCAACATCTATCAAGGTTGAAGTACTAATCCTTCCAGCTTCTTCTTCTTATCTGACAGTCGTGAGTGACCACAGACCTCCCGATAGGATCTCGTCCGTCGATTCAATACCTATCAGGGATTTCTTAGGGCCTTACGCCTTCACGTCCTCCTTCCAGGTTCTTGATGGGATTTTTGAGAAGGGTATCTCTAGGGGAAGATTCACTCAGGGTACTATCTGAGGCAGATAAGGGTATCGTCCACCTAAGAACCAGACATGAAGTCTGAATTAGATCAGTACGCATGTAAATAACAATTCATGAGGACATATTCCATATATATAGTCTTTCCATACAAATATACAACTACTAGTACTGATCAAAACATCCTACAGACATTCTTATAATGAAATTATCCACAGTTTCACAGCTTATGGGCATAATCATCAAAATAAACATATATATATATTTCAAGATACCAGAGGAAAAACACTTATCAGAAATAACACCAGGGTTATGCAACTGTTGAGAGGGGTGCCCGTTTCCACCCAACTGTAGGCTTAGTGAATCCCAACGGATTTACCACTAGCCACCCCCGAGCTGAGACCACGATGTTGTGAGATTACGTCTCCATCTGCCAGTGACCAGGAGCGAAGGTTACTCTCCTTCCTCTCTTCTATCACTCACTCTGCATATCACCAGAGTTCTCCCCTCGCATCTGCCCCCAATCGCTTCCACCCCATGCCTTATCCTCTTGCGAGGTTGAAAGTGGCGCGATTTCCCTCGCGTTGGTCAGTCATGATGGCTCTACAGATAGGCGGTTCACCTCCCCATCCCTCATTAAATTTCTAAGGAGCCATCTACCTGCCAGCCAGCGAAACATTTAATTCAGGGTCAGCGAGCCGCTTTTGGTTCTCCGGGCCAGTGGAGTCCAAATACGGTATTAATTCTCGGTGGAAGTTAACGCCACCTTTCCAAGTGCCTTCCACTGCCATCGTGGTCTCTTTTTCTGCACATCCCCTCTCAGCAGTCCTACAATATAAATTCATAATGTTATTCACATTTATTGACCTTTTCCATAAGTTCCATTCACATCACATATTCACATTCATGAGTTTGCCACAGTTCTAGCTAGTCCAGTTATTTTTTTACAAACTGGGGGAAACAGGATGTTACATTCTTTGAGGACACTTGCTCGCAAGTGATCCGGATTATTATGCTATTAAAACTTCTAATTTTGATTATGGGGTGTTATGGGTTTATGACATATTGTTTTACCGCTTTGACTAGACATGTGCTATTGACTCGGTTTTACTGAGTGTGCAGGATTATGAACCTAGAGGATTTCGAGGCATCGATGGAACCCCTTGGACTCCAAA
Source organism: Picea engelmannii (assembly GCA_009831015.1). Classification (NCBI taxonomy): domain Eukaryota; kingdom Viridiplantae; phylum Streptophyta; class Pinopsida; order Pinales; family Pinaceae; genus Picea; species Picea engelmannii. The sequence continues at coordinate 5,181,654 of ML776848.1, read as the reverse complement.
TCGAGTCGGGGAGTGATACCATTTGGGGAGTGATACCACTTAAGAGCCTTCTAATTTTAAACTGAATTAGCAACTTCATAATAGGGAAATCCTTTAAAACCTGTAAGGGAATTTGGGGACACCTAGGAGTGATTCTAGGAGTAACTCTAGGTGGGTAAGGGAAATAAGATAATTAATTAATTAAAGAAACTAAATAATGGAGGAATGTAGGGGATGGGTGACACTTGTACGGAGAAGAATTTTTAGGAATTTATTTTAAAAACTATAATTAAATGAGATTTTAGGAAAGAAAGGAAGATCGAAACTCTATATAATGAAGGAGGAAGAAGGATGAAGGATCATCTTTTGTTTTCATAACGTTACTCTACAGAAATATCTACTTGACTGATTTACTTGTGGGAGTTGGGATACCCAACTCGGAGAGGAGTGGTAGCTCGACCTTGCGAGGCGAGCTGGGAGCTAGAAGAAACCTATGGATAGTGTGTGTGGCCCCTTTGCAACTCGGGGGGGATAAGGGGGAAGAAGAGTACCCTTAGTGTTGGTTGGGAGGTACCGGTGAAGTCTCGACGGTCGGTGAGCTGGAGCTGTACGGAGCGCGCGGGAAGTCATTCGGAGCGGGAAAATAGGCAACGATACACTCTCTTCATTTTTGTATGGTAGAATGTATTAGGACTTATGCTTGGATCTACTTATTAATAGAAAATTAAAATGATGTTTTTTTTAATTGGTGACTAGAACCTTCCTTAGCTTAGCTAGATGGTTGTTGACTACTCGGGCCTTCGTTTTCCCACATGTCTAGACCCCCCTTGTCTTGTTGATTGTGTCCTTCGTGGGTGCTGAGGTTTCATCCCTAGCTCATTAGTCTTCGCCTAAGCAGTCGTCCAGGAGCCTGATCTACGGTCGTCACCTTAGCGTTAAAAGAACTATGGATCTCAGCGCCCTGCTTTTCTGTGCGAGGATGATGAAGCAAAGGACGAACCTACAAGTCGTATACCTCTATTTCTTCCTAGCCTTCTAACCCTATGATCATCCCTAGTTGAGTGAGCCTTACGCCTTGCTACGTATATTACCTCTGAGGTGGTTTTCCTCCCGCCACGAATCTCTTTTATTTTCTGCATCGAATCTCTGCATTTTTAAATAAATTTCGTCGATAAGTTTTAATGGTTTTTCCCGGTGAATGTCTGTGTGGTGGTTATACTTCAAGTCTTCTCTTACTGTGAAAATCCTCACCTTCCATTGCACCCTTGGGCCAACAATTTTACCCGGGCACCTTACTGAAATCGATTGGCAGTTTCGAGGCTTGGGACGGCGTTTTTATTTCATTTCTTTATGTTGTTGAGTGGTAATTTTGCCTGTGTTATCCTCTGCAATTTTATTATTAATGGCGAATTTACCCCTGGGCAAACTCTTACTAAGCGTTTTCTTTTTACCTTGTGTCTTCATCACTTAACTGGCGAATTTAACTGTGCAATTATTATGTAATAGTTGTAGAGTCATTCCCTCTGCAAAATCATGACTATGTATTGGCTGTGTTAATTTTACCTCTGCGAATTGTTTCATGCGTTGGTTGATTGGCTGTGTTTTTTTTTTTCTTCTTCTTTATTGTTATAGAGTTATTGACTGTGTTTTCCTGAATTTACCACGATTCTCCCAACGCCTTCTCTCTCAAGTTATGAGTGTTTCATTCTTACCCTTAATGTGTAAATCCAGTGGCAGTATTGATTCTGTTGCATTAAAAATCTGTTGCAAATTAATGAAAAATCGAATCTAAATGATTCTGCTACAATTTAGACCATTCCAGTTAAATTCTTTCAGTGAGTTGTTTTCGGATCAATCTAAAATGATCAAGCGATCTTAATCGAGGGATTTAATTATCGATTGCAATTATATCTTGGAATAGAATCCAGTTGGAATGATTACCATAGTTGAATTTATTAAATTAGAATTCAATCAACATTTAGAATATAATTAACTCAATTTTTATTACAGATAATTATAATTCAGTTAATCCCTTTTGAATGTTATTTCAGTTAAATTCCTAAATGGGGTTACAGTTATATTATAGAATATAATGAAGTTATCTTTGAATTCAATTGCAATAACCAGAACATCATCAGTATGTTAGACAACTGAGAGGGGGGGTGAATCAGTTGTTACCGTGCTTAAACAATCATGGTTCTTTTAAACTCTTTGTAGAGACACTGAATGATGATCACAATAATGCAGGGAAATAAACAATGGCACTTTCAGCATCATTCACATATATGAGAAACACAGAGAAAGACATTTCCCAAGGAAACCCATGCAGGGTAAAAACCTCTTTTTCTTTATATGATAAGTAATCGTTACATTCTTTACAGTATCATACATATGAGCACCAACTCATAATGAGGCTACAACCTCAGTTTTGCAAGCTGCAACCTGCTGAGAGCACCAACTCTCTGTTTTCTCTAGCACCCACTAGAAGGAAGCACCAACTCCCTGGTTTCTCTAGCACCAACTAGAAGGAAGCACCAACTCCCTGGTTTTTCTAGCACCAACTAGAAGGAAGCACCAACTCCTTGTGTTCAAGCACCCACTTGAACCTTTGAGGACACCAGTCCTCCCTAGCTCCTCCCAACCACCCTGAAATATAAATCTTTGCTATTGAAACTTATTACAGTGATATGATGTTCAACAATGGATTACCAAACTCATCACTGTTCTGCTGCATTTCATTGCTCTATCTGCCTCATTGCCTTTCTGCACACATCACTTGCATTGTCTGTTCTTCTGCTTTTTATGCTCTGTGCACCATGTCCATTCACTGCACAGTTCCTCTTCTTTGTTATTCAACTGCTGCACTCTCCTCCTTCTTCACACATGAATCACCTTTACCAACAACACCCACAACAAACTCCAACAGCAACAGCAACCCCATCTCTTCTTTGTACCGTGTATTTATAGCTTCTGTGCACCTTGTGCATGCAATGTTCGCAATGCTTCTACATGCTAACTCCACGTCGTTATCCTCCACCTCTCGAGTGCTCTGTCTAATCATCATCGTGACTCTTCAGCTTCTCTGGTGGTTCGCCCCATGTGTCCAGTATCACTGTGTGTTATACTGAGATTCCTCAGCCTCTCTGGCAGTTTGAGACTCTTTGTCTTCCCTGTGACAGTCGAACTCACCTTCTCTGTTTCAGTTACAGGCCTCAATGCTCATCAGTTGTCAATTGCCTCCATGAACATCTTCATTCCTCTCAGAGACTCTTCACCTCCTCTATCAGTCATCCCGAAGTGTCTTCGCATCCTCTGGTAGAAACCATCAATGGTTTCTAGCAGTTTCACTGTGTCGTGCAATAGTAGCCCTCAGATCTCCTTCAGGTTAATATATGTCATTGGATGAACTTTATTAATCTTGCCTTTAAATCAGGTTTCGGCATTTCAGCATTCCTGTTGCATTGTGTTCTTGCCTCTCCAAGTCGTGATCCCCAAAAATGAGCTTGGTTGCTCTATCTCTTTCCTCCATCTCTCACTGATGTGTCCAAGGGATGTGACCACATCCTTATGCATAAGGCGCTTTTGCGATTTTTGACACTATGCTCCGTTGACCTCAAGTTAGGGACATTTTGATCACTTTCCACATGTCCTATGATTCCATGGTCCAGATCTAATCTTGATTCAACGGCTATGATTGAATCACGATTTCGGCATTCTTGATGCATTGAGTTCTTTGCCTCTCTATGTCGCGATTCGTGAAACTCCGATATGGAGTTTGATCAATGATCCAAATCTGATCTCTATTCAACGGCTGCGATTAAATCACGGTTTCACATATCGCAATATCGAGATTCCTGATGTCAATAATCTTTGACATGTCCAACTCTTGATCCCCAATGCCTCTCCATTGACTGGAATCAATGGTCCAGATCAAAGCTTGATCTGACGGCTCAGATTACATCGTGATTTCACATACCGCGATATCGAGATTCCTGATGTCAATGTTCTTTGACAACTTCAACACTCGATCCTCGAAACTCCGACAAGGTGTACGTCTGCCGACGTCACATGTGTTAAATAACTACCATGTGTCACCCTGATTCGTGACTTACATGTGCTTGGCATGTTGAATCAGTCTGACACTTGTCATTACCTGGTTGTGCCACGTGTTCCTAGCTGACGTGGTTTGCTGACGTGAGTCGGATCGACGGTTCAGATGTGATCTTGATTTGACGGCTCAGATTACGTCGGGATTTTTCATATCGAGAAATCAAGATTCCTGTTTCATTATTTCTTTGACATTTCCAACACGCGATCCTTGAAACTCCGACAAGGAATCAGATCAACGGTTCATATGTGATCTTGATTTGATGGCTCAGATTATGTTGGGATTTTTCATATCGAGAAATCGGGATTCCTGTTGCATTCTTTCTTTGACATCTCCAACACGCGATCCTCGAAACTCCGACGAGGAGTCGAATCAACAGTTCAGATGTGATCTTGATTTGACGGCTCAGATTACGTTGGGATTTTTCATATCGAGAAATTGGGATTCCTATTGCATTGTTTCTTTGACATCTCCAACACGCGATCCTCGAAAATCCGATGGGGAGACAGATCAACGGTCCACATAACCCCCTGAGATGGACGGTCCTCCTACTTCCGGGATTTGTGAGCCCTCTACTCCTTGCACTTTTAAAGATCATGCAGGTTTTCCTCAATCTGATGGTGGTCGGACCCTACACTCAAATCTAACGCCTGAGATCTATCCTCCAGATCTGCGAGCTCCTTTTGTCTTCATTCAGATCTGACGGCCATCGGGAATTCAGGATGAGATCCAGCGATCATTGGCGCTTCTCCTCCGGAGCGTACTTTGTCCTTGTTTTTCCTTCGTTGCATACTCTGATCTTGCCATCAATGACAAGCT
>ML776848.1:5149077-5171412 GCA_009831015.1 Picea engelmannii | reverse complement strand
CCAGTATCTACCACATCCCAGACATCTGCACCTAAAGCCATTATGTAGGTTCTCATTCTAACTTTCCAGAAGGAAAAGTTTGTTCCATTGAACAGAGGGGCCTTATTGGTTGAATTTCCTTCATGGCTTGACATGTTTAAGCTATAGGATCTACCCTTAGATAAAAGGGGCCGGCTCTGATACCAATTGTTAGACAACTGAGAGGGGGGGTGAATCAGTTGTTACTGTGCTTAAACAATCATGGTTCTTTTAAACTCTTTGTAGAGACACTGAATGATGATCACAATAATGCAGGGAAATAAACAATGACACTTTTAGCATCATTCACATATATGAGAAACATAGAGACAGATATTTCTCGAGGAAACCCATGCAGGTTAAAAACCTTTTTTTCTTTATATGATAAGTAATGGTTACATTCTTTAGAGTATCATACATATGATAACCAACTCATAATGAGGCTAAAAACTCAATTTTGCAAGTTGAAACCTACTGAGAGCACCAACTCTCTATTTTCTCTAGCACCCACTAGAAGGAAGCACCAACTCCCTGGTTTCTCTAGCACCAACTAGAAGGAAGCACCAACTCCCTAGTTTTTCTAGCACCAACTAGAAGGAAGCACCAACTCCCTGTGTTCAAGCACCCACTTGAACCTTTGAGGACACCAGTCCCCCCTAGCTCCCCCCAACCACCCTGAAATATAAATCTTTTCTACTGAAACTTATTACAGTGATATGATGTTCAACAATGGCTTACCAGACTCATCATTGTTCTGTTTCATTTCGGTGCTCTATCTGCCTCATTTCCTTTTTGCACACATCACTTGCGTTGTCTGTTCTTCCATTTTTTATGCTCTGTGCGCCATGTCCATTCACTGCATAGTTCCTCTTATGTGCTATTCAGCTGCTGCACTCTCCTCCTTCTTCACACATGAATCACCTTCACCAACAACACCCACAGCAAACTCCAACAGCAACAGCAACCCCATCTCTTCTCTGTACCGTGTATTTATAGCTTTTGTGCACCTTGTGCATGCAATGTTCACAATGCCTCTGCATGCTAACTCTGCGCCGTTATCCTCCACCTCTCGAGTGCTCTGTCTTATCATCATCATGACTCTTTAGCTTCTCTGGTGGTTCGCCCCGCGTGTCCAGTATCACTGTATGTTATACTGAGATTCCTCGGCCTCTCTGGCAGTTTGAGACTCTTCATCTTCTCTGTGACAGTCGAACTCACCTTCTCTATTTCAATTACAGGCCTCAATGTTCACCAGCTGTCAATCGCCTCCATGAACATCTTCATTCCTATCAAAGACTCTTCACCTCCTCTGTCAGTCATCCTAAAGTGTCTTCGCATCCTTTGGTAGAAACCATCAATGGTTTCTAGCAGTTTCACTGTGTCGTGCAACAGTAGCCCTCATATATCCTTCAGGTTAATCTACGTTGTTGGATGAGCTTTATTAATATTGCCTTTAAATCGGGTTTCGGCATTTTGGCATTCCTGTTGCATTTTGTTCTTGCCTCTCCAAGTCGCGATCCCCGAAAACGAGCTTGGTTTCTCTATATCTTTCCTCCATCTCTCACTGATGTGTCCAAGGGCTGTGACCACATCCTTATGCATAAGGAGCTTTCGCGATTTCTCATTTCGCGATTTTCAACACTATGCTCCGTTGACCTCAAGTCAGCGACATTTTGATCACTTGCCACATGTCCTATGATTCCATGGTCCAGATCTAATCTTGATTCAACGGCTACGATTGAATCGCGATTTCGCGATTTTGGCATTCTTGATGCATTGAGTTCTTTGCCTCTCTATGTCATGATTCGTGAAACTCTGATATGGAGTTTGATCAACGATCCAGATCTGATCTCTATTCAACGGATGCGATTAAATCACGATTTTTCATATAGCGATATCGGGATTCCTGATGTCAATAATCTTTGACATGTCCAACTCTTGATCCCCGATGCCTCTCCATTGACTGGAATCAACGGTCCAGATCAAAGCTTGATCTAACGGCTCAGATTACATCGCGATTTCACATATCGCGATATCGGGATTCCTGATGTCAATGTTCTTTGACAACTTCAACACTTGATCCTCGAAACTATGACAAGGTGTACGTATGCAAACATCACATGTGTTAAATAACTGCCATGTGTCACCCTGATTCGTGACTTACATGTGCTTGGCATGTTGAATCAGTCTGACACTTGTCATTACCTGGTTGTGCCACGTGTTCCTAGCTGACGTGGTTTGCTGATGTGAATCGGATCGACGGTTCATATGTGATCTTGATTTGATGGCTCAGATTACATCGGGATTTTGCATATCGAGAAATCGAGGTTCCTATTGCATTGTTTCTTTGACATTTCCAACACGCAATCCTCGAAACTTCGACAAGGAGTCGGATCAATGGTTCAGATGTGATCTTTATTTGATGGCTCAGATTATGCTAAGATTTTGCATATCAAGAAATCGGGATTCCTGTTGCATTGTTTCTTTGGCATCTCCAACACGCGATCCTCGAAACTCCGACGAGGAGTCAGATCAACGGTTCAGATGTGATCTTGATTTGATGGATCAGATTACGTTGGGATTTTGCATATCAAGAAATCGGGATTCCTGTTTCATTGTTTCTTTGACATCTCCAACATGCGATCCTCGAAACTCTGACGGGGAGACGGATCAACGGTCCACATAACCCCCTGAGATGGATGGTCCTCTTGCTTCCAGGATTTGTGATCCCTCTACTCCTTGCACTTTTAAAGATCGTGCAGGTTTTCCTCGATCCGATGGTGGTCAGACCCTGCACTTAGATCTAATGCTTGAGATCTATCCTCCAGATATGCGCGCTCCTTTTCTCTTCATTCAGATCTGACGGCCATCAGGAATTCAGGATGAGATCCAGCGATCACTGGCGCTTCTCCTCTGGAGTGTACTTTGTCCTTGTTTTGCCTTCGTTGCATACTCTGATCTTGCCATCAATGACAAGCTTACTTTGCCTGATAATAACCTGCCAACAATCCTCTGCACTATCTCTTCTGAACTTATCGGGCTTGCTCTGCAGCGTCTTCCTAAAATACTTCTGGTGCTCGTCTGTTACATTCTTCCTATACTCATGCCATCTTCTTTGTTGTGCTTGCCATCAATGACAAGCATGCGCTACCTGTTAAACTTTTTCCAACACAGTTTACAATGTTAATTCAAAATTCAGTTTTTAATTCAATTTCTTGTAAGGGTGTGTGGTTTAGAATTAAACCTTATCCTTAATTTTAGCAAATCCATTTCGAAATGGATTCTATCTCAGCACAATCCACCTCTAATCGTTTAAATTTTTTTTCTACATATTTATACATGGTCGAGATTATATTGTATTACCATAACTAATTATGGTATTTATCGCAATGCATACTCATTAGAGAATGGTTGGAAGTGAGTTAAATAATATGGGTGAGAATTTTTGCAAAATTATCTTGATTATGTTTTATAATTTAATTATTAGATTATAACATACATGAGATTATATGTATACCTATAAGTTAGGTAATGCATAATAAAATTATTATAATTCAATATGTTAATGGAGTAAAGTGATATGACGTAGGATTTATCTTAATTCATAAAGTGGTTAAATGTGGAATGATTTACTTTATGTAAAATTTATCAACCATATGAAATTATTCAACATATAAACCTTAAACCTTGAACTATCCTTAAGACTTGTTTCCTTAAGTTATTATGTTATACTAACTCATTGGGAAGGTAAAGGAAATCTTAGAGTCAGTTAACAAGTGATCTTTAAGAGATATTTTTATGATGGATATTGGATAATTTTACTTTATTTTGAGAGCATCATTTTATATACATTAATTTTAGTATATAATTAACAAATATAATTGACACATTTTTAATTAAATGGTACTTAATAGAATATATATATATATATATATATATATATTTATTTATTTATTGACATTAAGTTAATATAGATTTGATACTTACTAGACATTTCATTACATGTGGCATTAATTGTAATTTTGTCAAGATAAAATAATGTGTTCTAAATATTGATATTTAGGACTGCAATTATGATAATCTAGATTGATTAAACTTTTCTCTCCTCATTTGTAAACTTGATTATTCTATGATGAGATTGATGATCGTAGACTCTGTTGATTTATCTAGTTGCATGGATTGATTGTGATTGGTTTTGTAAATCGGATTTCTTGTGCCTTGTATATAGAATGATTGATTTAAATTGTGTTTTAATGCGCTAATAAATATTGATGATGATGGATTGATTTAGAACTAGATTATTAATGTGCGGTTAATTAAAGTTTATGTATGATTGTTAATAGTAATGATTACTCTCGCCCATGGTTAATTGATTTTAGGGTTGATGGAATGAATTTTAGTTGATCGTTGATGTTGTTGTTAGCTCAGTCAGCATGGTTGATTGTCTCGGGGGGGGGGAATGTAGACACCTCCTTGTTCCTCAGAACAGTCTCCATCCTTGAGACCTTAAATGGTCAAAATCGATGAGAACCTAGGCTTGAGCATTGTTTATGTGTCCTGGAGGTCCTAACCATTGCAGGGTAGGACGGGTGGGTAGTCATTCTTATTTTGTCAGTGATTGTCGTCCATTGCTTCTGGTTGTTGATGTGCTTCTTAGGTCGTTATGTTGTTGTCACGTGAGTTGCATGCGTCATGTTCTTCATCATGTGGTGACGTTGACTATAATGTATTTATTACCCTTGTACACACGCACACAAAAAAAAATAAAAATTGTACTTGTTATGAGAGGTTTGTTGTCGTAACTAAACGGCAGGGTTGTTACATTCTACTTCCCTACTTACATCACCTATCTTTCTATTTATACATTACAAAATGGCCTAAACATGGGTAAACCCATGGGCCGACATCCCCATACCCATTACATAAGCCCATAACCCAAAAATCCCTAAAAAGGGGATGAGTTCCCGTGATCTCTGCTTCGACTTGCAACAACCTGTCGAAGTCCCAAAATAGGTCAAAAGTGACCAAGGATATCCAAAACTTGGTCAAGGGACAACACCTCTATAAACAACTCCTTCATGACTCCTTCAGGACTCCTTCGGGACTTCACGAAAGCTTCAATTACTTCAATCAATAATCTTAATTCCAATATTTCTTTTTGAATGTCTCTAACATGATGCAATCCAAAATTTTGAGAATACTTGAATTTCAAAAAGGATCTCTCCCTTCTAAATACTTGTTGGTTGCCCAACTAGCATCTCAATTTTCATTGTCCCTTGAAATATAAGATCAGTTCTTATACTCACTACCTAGTATGTCCATATGTGTCAGATTGTTTGATTTTATTTTGTACAAAGGTGTGACTATTAATGCCTATCAGTTTTGTTTGAATTCTTATCATTTTCGTAAAAATATGTTTGGTAGTTTTTTTATCATTTCCTCTTCAATTTCATGACTATGAAGCATGAAATTGAAGTTTCTTTCTATGCAAATCATTGATCGATTTCTTGTGACTGTATCCCTTTACATGAGTTAAAGATTACTATTTGTTTGATTTAACCAATCTAAAGTCTAAATAAGAAGATTATTGAAATATATTTAAATGGAAGACCTATGAATTATATTGAAACAACCTAAGTAAATTCACTTCCTACAAACTAAAATCGATTTTAGAAAGTTTGAGTTAGATCTAAACAAACTTATGAACTTGGATGTCGTACTTGAATTAAAACCTTGATTAAAACTATTGATTAACATGGGTTTCATTTAGAACCTAACCTATTTAAACGGTCTCGACATTACTACTTCGCCACATACCATTGTCATATCAAGACACGATGTTAGTAATGTTCAATTAATGTGGACTAACCTCTCGGCTATCATACAAATTATTACCTTCCATGGTGTTAATGTCCTCAAAATCAGGTTAGTATTTGTGGCAAGCCGCAAGGGTTTCATGGGTTTGTTAGCTTTGAACCTCTCTTTCCTCTGGTCTATTGGAGGTAATCAAAACTTGGAATGGGACATAATGGTAGAGCATCCTCAAAGCCTCAAATTCTTGTTTATCGCCAGGTTTGTTCATTTGTCCTCTTTCGTTGTTTATGGGTTTGGTTTGTTGCAGTTACAGAGTTCTCTCCTTCATGAAAACTATCTCTGTATATTTTGGTTTACCTCCTTTGATTTTATGGCTCTTGTGGTTAGGATAGAGTCGAATGGCCCGCAAACCTTGTTATCCCATGACAACGTTGTGAGTAAACTTTCTCAGTTTGGTTGGTTAGGTTTTATCCAGTCACTCAATGGTTTTAACTTAGAATTTGCCGGGGATTTTTCCAGGAATTTTGATGGCACCAAAGCCAAAATTGGGGATGTTCAGATACAGGTCATGAAGGAATTCATAGCTAAGGAAACAGGTCTTCCTCAAGAAGGTGACAGGTGGTTTAAAAATATGAAGCTAACCCATATTATGTGGCGGTCTCTATTGATGTCCAAAAGGTCACAATATCATGTAAAAGGTATGCCTTTAGAGTTATTTAATACTTGTTGGCACAATTTATTGTTGATTATAAAGCAATTTCTCACTTGTGAAGGGAGCTATGGCTTAGTGTTCCTTTTCCACATACAATTGTTAATGTTGTTTTAAGGATTTAGTTTGAAATTACCCTTTTACTTTCTTAAAATCCTGCAAAAAATGTCGAAGTTCGATCAAAGGCCAAACCCTAACTCGAAGACCAGCGTGTTTCACCATGGCCTAATTTGCATGTTGGTCGAATTCCATTTGGTTAGCACAGGGGACACTTGGTAGGGTTTTCTGATAAGAAATGATTTTTTAACCCCCACGGTTTGACCCCATCATCAATTTAATGCAGGGAGATAAAGAGAAGGTCTCTCCTAAAGCTTCACCTAATTCGCCTCAATATTTTCGAATAGAGATTCAGATCCAAAACGAATCTATCATTTTACCTGATGCCCAAATGGAGGATTTTATTATGGCTATATTGGCACCCAAAAGACGTGAGTTTGTGCCCAAGAAACCCTTAGAAACCATCCTTAGTCATTTGAGAAATCAATCATTAAATGTTGAAGACCAGTCACAGTCTGCAAGGTCAACATTCGAGGAGAATCATAAAGAATGGGATAAACAAATTAAGCATTTGCAGGAGGTATGTGAAGATGATTTTAAAAACAAAATAAATGGTTGAATCTTGTCTAGGATGATAAGGAACAAACACAAACAGAGGAATGATCCTATTCAATCGATTATAATAGAAGATATAAACTCTATTGAAACTAAAAGTCCAGACTCATCAGAGGATAGTCATCCACAATATGACTTTGTTTCTAATTTTCCCTCGTTCCTCCAAAACTGTGAGGGATTTGCAGGAATACAGGTCGATTTAAAGTCTAAGTCGATACAAGAAAAGTCCCCAGACTTAGACCACCAACAATCACTTCTGAATCTGGAAATTGTGTGTTGTGATGAATGTTTAGCGTGGATACATAGGTATTACACAGACATCCCTTACTTTCGAGCGCACCTTAATCAGGCTATAAATCAGAACAAGGATATTGAAAGAGAAAATTGGGAATTGAGGTATGAAATACAGCGAAATGCTTCTTGGGAAAACAAGAAAGCCAGAAAATAGGGAGATATTATCATTAAGAATTCAACTAATATCAATTCCATTATGAGAACAGAGATGCACGAATCCTCTTTTTCCAATGTTTAAATTTGGTAAATAAATCTATGTTTTTTTATTTTTATTTGATTTGTTAGTTTAGCAATTGTTGTTACATTGTTTTTAGACTAGCGACAGAATCGAAGATTTTGTAGCTTGTCTTAAATTAGTTAATGAGATTTTTAATTGGATATTAATTTTACCTTCGGGTCTCAAAAAAGAATGGGAAGATGTCCTATGTGTTGATACCTTATTCAAGGATCATAAAGTATTTCTTTTTTAAAATTAGTTTATATTTCAAACAATGTGGAATGTATTTTTGAAAATTGTTATAACAAACTTTTATGAGTTGTTGTATACATTACTGTTATAAACTCAAGTTAGGATTTGGTTTTAAAGATTCTCTATTTTTTAAGATTTACCTCTATCCTGTGGATAAGAGAAGTAAATCATTATGATGTTTAAATACTTAGTTAGCTTAGATATCATACATGGTGGAAATTTTGGGAGATGGACCACTGAATACTTTTTGAAGAATATAGAATCATACTTTAACTAAGGCTTTCGTCCTACAAGTTAAAGAGTTTGTTTTTGTTTTTTTATAATATCTCTGAAGATGGTTTATATTCTTTCAGTAATTGATTATGAATTGATTTAAATTATCTTTTGTTTGTATGATCAATCCATGGTTCATTATTATCATCTATTAATTAATTTTTTCAATCTTTTTATAGTCCATGATTCCAAATTATTAGTTCCAAGTGATTGTATTATCTTGGTGCAAATCTTGAACTGTATTGAATTTCTTCGCACAATTTGAGTTTGCACAAATCTATTTAGTCAATGGAAATTCATTTCTTAATGTAAATGGTTATTTATGTCCTCACCTAAGATTAATAACAAAAAACTTGTTCTTTATGTAGTATGAATGAGAGTTGTATTATCAAAGTGACGTGACTTTCACTTGACATTTTCATAGTATTATAATTATACAATTGTTTGTTATAGACTTCTCTTAACAGGGATATTGTAGGAGCGTCTTGACACAGGAAGACACAACTACATTTTTCTCTTTGAGAGCTGGCCAATTCTAGGTTAGTATTGTTTTCTTCTTTTGTTATTTGATTTGTGAATGTAGATTCACCTTTAAACTTAATACTTTGTTTATCTAAGTTATATTATTATTCTCTACATTCACTCTTTTCTTTTCTTATCTTTTCATAGGTAAAAGTAGGTTAGTAATTAATCTTAGATCTTTTTTTAACATTTTTCCTAAGATTTGGTTCTCTTTTATAACATTAGTTTTCCAAGGTTTCTCTCAAATCTTGCAATTTGTATTTTTTGTACACTTTGTATATATTTAGAACATAAATGTACATAATACATAATTAGGTTAGTTGATTTATTTTACATTTTAGATTATATCCCTTTACCGACCAACGGAGCCGTAAAACCCATCATGGTGAGTCATCCCAAATGACTTAGGTTACTTAGACAACCTCAGACCGGGATTTCACTCATAGTTGATGGTGTGTTCACATATTCCCATCAAAAAATGGCGCTAGAAGGAGGTCCAACTGGATATCAGTGGCACGAGGGGGTCGAAAGACACCTCCTAATAATCACTGTCCAATTATAACACGTAGTGGCTCAGACTTCAATGTTGTACCTAATACAGCCAGTACATCTGAAGCCCTGCCTATTATTCCTGTCGAACCGACAACACTTCTTCCTCAGGGAATTAGTGTACAAGATATTATCCAAAATTCTCGTCAATCAATAATAAGAACCCAAAACACATTGGCTAGACTTAGACAGCTTGGAGAAAAAATACATCGACCTCTTGATTTTTCCAATCAACAAGAAGATACTCTTTCCACTGGTACATGAAATTATGCATTGTGTGATATCTTGAATAATCAATTGGAAGTGCTCATTCTAGGTGTCGGGGGATATGGACTTCCTCCTTCACCACATGACCATTATCCACCTCCTTCAGGAGGAGAATCTTTTGACGAAGACAGTTCATCTTCTGAACAATCTCAAACTTCAAATAATTCACAGACTTCATCCCATATGGCTAATAAGAATAATATTTCCAGGCCTTGGCTTGACCAAGATGTTGTGGTCGTATCGGGACCCTAACATCCTTTACCTAAGCATCCTGAAAAATGGTTACCCAAGTTTGATCGTGATTCTAAACAGTCAGTAGAAGATCATATAAAGAAATTTATGTTGGTTGTTAGGATTTTAAATGTAGAACATGATGATGTCGTATGCAGGTTGTTTCCATATACCTTCAAAGGAAATGCCTCCACATGGTACTTCGCACAGCAACCTCAAACTATTGTGTCCTGGGATAGATTTGAAACCTTTTTCTTAGAAGAATTTGGAGATGACAAATCTCTTGAATTCTTAGTCATGGAGTTATCCAATATGAAGATGAATCCGAAAGAAAAGGTTAAAGACTTTAACCAGAGATTTCTTACACTGAAAAACAAGATACTTGTAGATTATGTGCCTACAGAAAATTGGATTGTTGCTTATTATGATAAATCTTTACATCATACCACATTCATGTGGGTTAAAAGGTCCAAAAATAATACACTGTTAGAAGCTTTTGAAGAAGCAGTTCTCATTGAAAAGGACATGGTCAGCTGGAAGGATAGCACGAATCCTGAAACCGAATCAACTTCTTCTTCCAAGAAGAAGATACAAATTCTCACCAAACCTCCTACAAATAAGAAAGATCAGGAACCCATAGATATGGAAAGTTTACAAAAATCCTTTCAAAAGTTATCCAACCAAGTTGTAGATCTGAAAAGAGTTGCAGAGGAAGGATATTCTAGTAAAGGAACTTATCGACCACCTTTTAGAATAACACTTCCAAATCCTCCCAATAGGTCAACCCCATTGGTTGAAGGTTTGAGTTTAGAAGGGTTATACCACGCTATGGAGTCATTATTAACTGGAGCTGATAACACTTTTGATGTCCCGCCTGAACAAAAAAATGATGTAGAAAATGAGGATGAGGGAACTCCTAAGGAAGAAGATTCATCCTCTCCAGCTTTCGAACATTTTTCAGAAGCATTTTTCAAGACAACTTTGAAACCGTACATAATAATCAACATCGTTATAATACTCATAGTAAAAATCAGCCTAAATATCAAAACAAATCTACACTTGATATGAACAAAAATGCAACATCAAAACAAATGAAACAGGCTGAAACATCAAAGAATTTTTCTTTCTCTGAGATAGAATACAAACCTATTGACGATTTCAAGTGGTTAAAAGAAAATATTTCAATCTACAAGCTGCTTAAGTTTCCCTACATCCAACAGAAAATGCTACAAAGCATAGCTGAAAATAGTAGCAATAAAAAGAAAGATTTTCTAGACAAAAGCACAGTTGAAATTAGTAGTAATAAGAAGAAGGATGTTTTAGACAAGAGTGTACCTAAAAACAACAATAAAAAGAAGGATGTTTTGGATAAAAGCGTAGTGAATCTAGATAAAATACCAACGGACACAACAGATAAAAATAAGCAACCCCCAAATCCTTCTCCCACACCACGAAAGAGGTCTAACGTGCCACCATTTCTATTGACATTTGAAATCTTTGATAGAAACGTGAATAATTGTATGGTAGACTCTAGGGCTTCATCGAATGTGATGCATTTTTCAGTTTGTCAAAAAATCAATGTTGAATTTAAGCCATCTGATATGAAATCATTCAACTAGATAGAACTAAATTTACTGTGGTTGGAGAGCTTAAAGATGTCTTGATCAGGTTATCATCCAATCTGAAGGTGCATAAGATGATCGACATAATAGTAGCATATATTCCAGAAGTGAATGGTATGTTCCTTAGCAGGGATTGGTCTGAACACTTCATGGTTATTTTTCCACATATTGGTCTCACTTGCGGTTGCCTCTCAATGGTCATCCAAACAAACTTACGATCAACAGGGAACATTATATGGAATATACAATCACGGATCTGAATGATACAAACAAATATTTTGTCCCAAGTGTAAATGCACAAGAAGATCAAGGTATAAATACCTTCTTTGGGAACTTTGTTGCTGAAATATCTACTTTTTCAGACCTTGATCAGCAGTCTGGAATATCAGTCTGCACTCAATTAATGGCCCCAGATCATGTTGTGAATGTTGTAAATAGTTGTGAGAATGATGGAATTTGTTCTTTGTACTTTGATGGGTCTAAATCACATGAAGGATACAATGTCGGTTGTTTATTGATAAATCCCAAAGGTAATAAGACATTCATTGCTTGTAGATTAGAATTCGATTGCACAAATAATATAGCAGAATATGAATCTCTCTTGTAGGGACTCAAGAAATCCATTGACCTTGACATACAATGCCTAGTCGTATCCGGCGATTATGAAATTGTGGTCAAGCAGGTAAAAAATGCCATTCACTGTGTATCTGTTCATCTAAAAAAATGCCAGATCGAGGTATGGAACTTGATTAATAAATTTATCACCTTTAATATAATTTATATTCCTAGATCTAGTAATTTTGAAGCAGATTTGTTGGCAAATGTAGCATCAAAATTATTGCATGTTGAAGGTTTCTCTCCTAATTCATTTTATGTTGAATTAATATTCAGGCTGTCATTTCTGAATAATATCGCTAATTGGCAGGTGTTTGACGATGATCAACAGATCATAAAAAAAATTCCTATGGAAGACACTTTCCAAGGTGTTGTAATCGATGAAAACATGCATGATGAAAATCTGCATGATTTTACGGTAATATTTTATCCACGATCAGCTGAAAATTCGTCTAACATGGTAAATTATATCCCTAAATCTATCATCAGATTAGAAAAGTTGTATGATTTACATGAAAAATTTAAGGGAGTAGTTAATTGTAAAATGAATTTAGTTCCTCGTTGTAATATGAAACTATAAACTTAGGGACACATGATCAACCTAAGAACATTAATTTGGGTAAAGGGTATACACAACAAGAAAAATCATCATTTATTAAACTTTTCAAATAATTTAAAGATGTTTTCGCTTGGACTTACGACGATCTAAAAACATTCGATCCAAACATAATACAACATGTAATCCCCATGAAGCTTCAAGCCCAACAGTTTCAACAAAAACTAAGAAAAATTCACCCAAAGTTAGAGCCCACAGTAAAAAAGGAATTGAATAAGCTATTAATAGCTAAGATCATATTTCATGTTCGTCATACTGAATGGATGTCCAACTTAGTCCTGGTAAAGAAGAAGAATGGGGAAATATGACTTTGTGTTGATTTCTGCAACTTAAATCGATCTTTTGATAAGGATAATTACCATGTTCTGCCTATGGAATAGATCTTGCAACAGGTATCTGGTTCTGAAAGACTATCCTTATTGGATGGTTTTTCGGGTTACAACCAAGTCCTGATGCCCCCATCATATCAGCTTAAAACTACATTTTGGACCCCTTGGGGCACTTATTCTTATCGTAAAATGCCTTTTGGACTAATTAATTTTGGGGCCACTTTCCAAAGGGCCATGGATATCACTTTTCATGGGCTTATAAATCAGTTAGTGGTTTTTTATATGGATGATTTTATCGTCTTCTCAAAAGATAAAAAAATATCAGTTATCTCACCTGAGGAGTGTATTAGAACGTTGTCGTAAATATGGAATTTCATTAAACCCCAAGAAATCAATCTTTGTTGTTGATCAAGGAAAGTTACTTGGTTTTATAGTATCAAAAAATGGAATGATGATAGATCCTAAATGAATGCAAGCCATAGCCAATATTTATCCTCCATCATCCAAAAAATATATGCAATCTTTTCTTGGTAAAACAAATTTCTTCAGAAATTTTGTGCCTATTTTTTCCGAGTTGGTTAGACCTCTTCAAAATATGATAAAAAAAAACGTTGTTTTTAAATGGGGAACGTCGGAAAAACAGGCCTTTAATTCCATCAAACAAGATATAACAGAAGCTTGATCCTTGATGATTCCTTATTTTACCAAAGACTTTACCCTATACACTTTTGCATCAGATAGATCATATGTTGCAGTACTTACTCAGAAAAATGATGAAAAAAATGAAATCCCCATTTCATTCATGAGTTCTGATTTTAGAGCAAAATTAAACTATCCTGCAGTCGACCAGCAACTTTTTGTTGTTTTAAAAGTGGTAAAACACTTTAGACCCTATATTTTGAAATCTAGAACTAAATCCATTGTCTCGTACCCTACAGTAAGAAATTTATTAGTCCAAAAAGAGCTTGGGGAGAAGAGGGCTCACTGGATGACCTCTCTTCAAGAATATGATCTCGATATTAAACCATCCCAAATTGTTAGAGGTCAAGGTCTTCGTAAATTAGTGGTTGATTCAGTTAATCCATCTGATAATGAACATGTCTTACCAGATGAGACATTGTTTTAAGAAACACAAATCTTTTGCACGCAAATTGTGCCAAATTCCTCGTATAATGATATTGAGTTTTACTTGATACATGGAACTACTTCACAACATATTGACCCCAAAAAGAGAAGAGCACTAAGGCTCGAATCTGCACCTTTTCAATTTATTAATGATTTGATTTAAAAAATAATAAATAAAAATTGATGGTGTTTATTACGCTGCCTGGAACAAGAAGAATCTAAAAAAGTATTGGTTGAATTGCATTATGGTGATGCAGGAGGTCACTTTGATGGCGAAACAATTGCTCACAAATTCCTTAGAGTCGGTTACTGTTGGCCCACGTTGTTTAAATATTCCCATGCCATATCTCACAAATGCATAATATGTCAAAAGGTTGCAGGACAAGTGAAGAAAGGCGCTTTCCCTTTGCAGCTTGTTACAGTAGATGCACCATTCTAGCAATGGGGCTTGGATATCATAGGGTTGATCAACCCAGCCTCCTCACATCAGCATAAGTACATTCACATGGAAACCAACTACTTTACCAGGTGGTATGAATCCATGCCTTTAAGAGTGGTCAACACTAATCAAGTGATTTTGTTCCTAGAAACTCATATCATCATGTGTTTTGGGATACCAAAATGTCTAGTTTTCGACAATGCTTCTTATTTTTCTTCATTGGACATGAATTTTTATGCCTTATAAAAAGGAATCAAGTTAAAATATTTTTCCATCTATTACCCCCAAGGAAATGGTCTAGTTGAATCAATGAATAAAAAATTAATCAAAATCTTAAAAATAATAGTGTCGAACAATCACAAAAAATTGCACACAACCTTGTTTAATGAACTATGGGTTGACAGGGTCACCCCTAAAGTAGTTATTGGTAACTCCCCTTTCTTCCTTGTGTATGGAAGAGAATGTATCCTTATCCACAATGTCTTGTTACCATCACTTCAGCTATCCCAAAAGGTTCAAGAGGAAGAATGCCCCACCCTAGAAAGTCGAATTAACACTTTAGTTAAACTGGAGGAGACCAGAACACAGGCCAAACATAAATTAGATCAGCATCAACAAATTGTTAAACGTCGGTTTGATAAGAGTTCATCCACCGATAGAAACTTCAACGTAGGAGACTTGGTTCTTAGGTGGGATAAGGCACATGAGGATAAAGGAGAACACACCAAGTTTCAAAATCTATGGTTGGGGTTGTTTATTGTTAAAGAAAAACTCGGTCCTAGTTCTTTTCATCTCCAAACCCTAGAGGGATAGATAGATACTTTTCGAGTAAATGTTTAGGCCCTCAAAAAGTATTGTCCGTAATCTACCTGTAAAAACTTAGTCTGTAAATATCTAGTTTATGGTGTGATTTTCCTTTTCTTTGAGTGAAATTTAATTCTTGCTTTGACCTGTCTTTCTGATGTTTTATTATCTTGTTCTAAATTGATCATCATGAAGGAATATGGTTTAAAATACTACATTGTCTATTGATTTCCAAGTCACCAGCGAGAATTCAAATCTGGTATTGAAATAAGAAAATATACTTTAGCCCTGATGATTAAACTTTAAATCTGGTTGTTGTCATTTTTCTTTCCCTTTTTCCTTTTAAAGGATTGTTTCAAAAAAATGGTCTAACCTTTGAAAATCATGTAGATCTTAAGGATTATTACACCATCCCTCTTTCTTAAGGAACATTTTGGATCTGCTTCCCCATATTTTAGATGATCTCTTGTTCAGAAATTAATTTAAAATACCATGATTGCATCTCCTGTGTTTTCAAAGTAAAATTGTACAAGTTTTTAGTTAAGGATTGGAAGGTCTCATCATGAGTCAGTCCATTATGACCATAGAGAATCCAGATAAGTGTCATTACCATTCATGGTTACCAAGCTAGGGTGATGGCCTTCAACTTTCTAAACTAGAGGAAAATAGGTCTCATCATGAGTTGGCTTGCTCACTTTCTTGGACCTCTGTGGATGACACTACTATTAACTGGTCACTAAGATAGAGCTGTGATTTTCAACTAGTTCCTAAATTACCAAAATAATCAAAATCAAAAATTTCCAGGTTTGATCTACCATGTGTTCATAACTACTAAATGGGATAGAAGCATCTAAATGGGTTATAATGCATACATGTCAAGGCTATGAACACCTGCTAATAGTAGTGGCCATGCCTGTGGTATCGAATTCCTACTTATAAACCCTCATAATTCATGGGTAAAACCATCATTCAGATCTCAATCCTTAAAAGAATTTTGTTCCTCAATTTGTGAATTGTGGCTACACCAGTTTATCATACGCAACTAGGGCCAATATCATTACTATACAGACCAAATGAGAAACTCTCAAAAGGAAATTGGATATCTAACAAGCCGATGTTTTTTGTCTTCATGATGTGATGTTTTCACCAAGACAGATATAATTGCTTTTCCCAGTGAGTTTCCATTTGTTGGTTGCCCAACTAGCATCTTCTTTTTCATTGTCCCTTGAAATATAAAATCACTTCTTATACTCACTGCCTAGTATGTCCATATGCATCAGATTGTTTGATTTTCTTTTGTACAAAGGTGTGATTGTTAATGCCTATCAATTCTATTTGAATCCTTATCATTTTCGTAAAAATATGTTTGGTTGATTTTTTATCGCTTTCCCTCTTCAATTTCATGACTGTGAAGCATGAAATTGAAGTTTCCTTTAGTGCAAATCATTGATCGATTTCTTGTGATTGTATCCATTTACATGAGTTAAAGATTATTGTTTGTTTGATTTAACCAATCTAAAGTATAAATAATAATATTATTGAAATATATTTAAATGGAAGACCTATGAATTATGTTGAAACAACCTAAGTAAATTCACTTCCTACAAACTAAAATTGATTTTACAAAGTTTGAGTTAGATCTAAATAAACTTATGAACTTGGATGTCAAGATTGAATTAAAACCTTGATTAAAACTATTGATTAACATGGGTTTCATTTAGAACCTAACCTCTTTAAACGGTCTCGACATTACTACTTCACCACCTACCATTGTCATATCAAGACACGACGCTAGTAATGTTCAATTAACGTGGACTGACCTCTCGGTTTCCATACGAATTATTACCTTGCTTGGTGTTAATGTCCTTGAAATTAGGTTAGTAGTTCATGGCAAGTTGCGAGTGTTTCATGGGTTTGTTAGCTTTGAACCTCTCTGTCCTCTGGTCTATTGAATGTAATCAAAATTTGGAATGGGAGATAATGGTAGAGCATCCTCAAATCCTCAAGTGTGTTTTTATCGCCAGGTATGTTCGTTCGACCTCTTTAGTTATTTATGGGTTTGGTTTGTTGCGGTTACAGAATTCTCTCCTTCATGAAAACTATCTCCATGTCTTTTGGTTTACCTCCTTTGATTTTATGGCTCCCAAGGTTAGGATAGATTTGAATGGCACGCAAACCTTGTTATCCTATGACAACGTTGTGAGTAAACTTTCTCAGTTCAGTTGGTTAGGTTTTATCCAGTCATTTAATGGTTTTAACTTAGAAGTTTCCAGGGAGTTTTCCAGAACTTTTGATGGCACCAAAGCCAAAATTGGGGATGTTCATATACAGGTCACAGAGGAATTCATATCTAAGGCAACAAGTCTTCCTCAGTAAGGTGACAGGTGGTTTAAAAATATGAAGCTAGCGCTTACTTCATGGCGGTCTTTGTTGATGTCCAAAAGGTCGCAATACAATATAAAAGGTATGCTTTTAGAGCCATTTAATACATGTTGGCACAGTTTATTGTTGATTATAAAGAAATTGATCACATGTGAAGGGCGCTACAACTTAGTGCTCATTTTTCACATATGGTTGTTAATGGTGTTTCAGGAATTTAGTTTGAACATACCCTTTTACTTGCTTAAAAACCTGCAAAAAATGTCGAAGTTATATCAAAGGTCAAACCATAACCCGGAGACAATCTTGTTTCACCATGACCTAATTTGCAAGTTGGTTGAATTCCATTTGGTTAGCACAGGGGACAGTTGGCAAGGTTTTCTGATAATAAATGAGTTCTTAACCCCCTAGTTTGACCCCATCATCAATTTAATGCAGGGAGCTAAAGAGCATGTCTCTCCTAAAGCTTCACCTAATTCACCTCAAAATTTATGAATTGATATTCATAACCAAAATGACTCTATCGTTTTACCCAATGCCCAAACGGAGGGTTTTACTGTGGCTAGATTGGCACCCAAAAGACGTGATTTTGTGCTTAGGAAACCCTTAGAAACTATCCTTATTCATTTGAGAAATAAATCATTAAATGTTGATGATCATTTGCAGTCTACGAGTTCAGAAGTGGAGGAGAAGCATAAAGAATAGGATAAACAAATTAAGCATTTGCAAGAGGTCTGTGAAGTTGATTTTAAAAACAAAAGAAATGATTGAATCCTATCTAGGATGATAAGGAACAAACATAAACAGAGGAATGATCTTATTCAAACAATTATAATAGAAGATATAAACTCTGTTGAAACTACAAGTCTAGACTCATCAGAGGATAGTCATCCATAGTATGACTTTGTTTCTAATTTTCCCTCGTTCCTCCAAAACTGTGAGGAATTCTGATCCAGGATATTTTCATCGAAGTGAATTATAAAGAATTGTATTAAATGAGCATAAATTAAAGTGAACCATTAAAGAAGGAAAAGATCAATAATGAAGAGACCTAAGCATCAAATCTGAAGACAAAAACTTGATAATGGAATTCGTCCCTGGTGGACTACGTCTCTGGGTCCTTCTCTCAAATGGGTAGGCCTTTTTACTAACTCAGGAAAAGAATTTGGAAAAATACATAAGTATACTTCATTCTAGAATCAAGTTGCAGAAGCTTTGCTCAAATCATAAAACAGATAGCACCATTGAATTTGTGGCGTCGAATTACCTAAAAATGACTATCTCCACGCCTCAATCCAACTCTAGCACTCCCAAGCCCAAGAGAAACTTTGTCTCGGTTTCCATGCCCTACAACCTGCAATTAATTCCAAAAACTGCCTCGTAAAACATGCTCAGTCGTATCGTCACATGCCTCCTCCCTAAGCACTAGTGGATTCAAAATTTAAATAAATTTTTGGGCGTTGTAAACAATGGAGGTCGTTTGGCCTAGTGGTTGGCGGAGCATTTGTTAAGGCATAGATAAAGGGGGAGGTCCCAGGGTCGATCTCGCAGGCCTCCCATTTTGGGTTGTTGGTTATAACTTATATGCAAATATATATTCGGTGGTTCCACCAACTTTGAGTTAGTTTGGATAGATCCATTGGATCGCCATATTTGGTGGGGTTCCATTGGATTTGGCAGACCCGCCAATTCTTTTTTTAATTTTTGGAATTTCATTCTCGGGCCCTCATTGGGCATTTTCCCACTTTCATGTGGCAGCCCATGACTGGGCCACATGGCAGCCAACCATTGGGCATGTCAACCAACTGTTCAATCACCTGCCATGTCAGTGTATAGTCTTCCACCTCATTTTCCACATCATCATGCCACGTCACCGTACGGTATGCCACGTGCATGTATAGACTACCATGTGGCACATTTTTACTAGTCCAGGAAATGACTCGAAAATGCTAAAAATGAGTGACACGTGGTAGCCTCTGGTGCTGCCACATCACCATGTTGACATCATCATGACACATGTCACCTCATATGTGTTCCACGTACGTTGTACAGATGTTGACATCATCTGTACTGATGTTGACGTCAGCAGTACGGATGTTGAGTCATCCCATGTTGATTGGGCTAGGTTTACCAAACTTTGACCATGAATATATTTCAATCTGTAACTCTGTTTGATGATCCATTTGCACCGTTGGAAATCTTGCGATGATGCCACTTTCACTAAGTTTTGAGGACTTCGAAGTTTTTCCTTTTCTCTATCTAATGAGGTCATTATGAGTTTCTTGAGTTGTTTCTGTGAGTTCTGAGTTGTCCTTAGTCTTCTTTGGATCCTTTTTGGATCACGCCTTCCCACTAAGAGCTTTTTGTACCACCAAAATATTTCATCAATCAACAGATAAGTGAAGGAAGAGTTCCCTCCCCTTGTCCTTTTCAATCCACTTTTCCTTGCTTGAATGTGTGCCCTTTAATCCTACTCGAAGATAATCAACGTCACCCCTGCATGAAGTCATCATCCTTCTTTCCGGGGTGATATCTTCCTTTAACTCATCCAAGTACTCAGGAGCAAACTCATCAACTGAAGGTATTGAAACTTCCTCATCCTAATCCATGATCATGGGAGGCTCAAAAAGTTTCAAGTTCTCTACATTTACAACTGAGTAAATCTGCATATAAGGTGGAAGATCTAAACGAAAAGTATTGGTACCACTTTTCTCCAAAATAGTGAAGGGTCCATAATGAATGGGCTTGAGTTTATTTCCTTCACCCTTCAATCTCTCCTTGTTGATGTGAATCCATACCTGGTCTCCAACCTGGAACTAATGATCAACCTTATGTTTTTCATGCCTATCTTTATACTACTCTTGACTTGTTTCCAACTATTCCCTGACTGCTTGGTGTACCTGTTGGATCCTCTGGATGAAAGTTTGGGCTTTGTCTTCATTTATTTCTTCATTTGAATCGGCATCCCTCCCATACATCAAGTCCAAAATAACTTTAGGTAGGTACCCAAAACATGTCTCAAAAGTAAAACACTTAGTGGAGGAATGTAAGGCTCGGTTGTAAGCATGATGTACATAGGGTATGTGTTCATCCCATTCTTTGGGATGCTTGTTGCAGTAGCCTCAAAGTAAAAGTACCATTTTCTGGTTTACAACCTCTATCTTTCTATCATTCTATGGATGGAAAGCAGTGCTCCTCTTCAACTTGGTGTCCATCATTCTCCACAATCTTGTCCGAAAATCCCCAAGGAATCGAGTATCTTGATCCGAGATAATAAATGTGGGTAACCCAAAGTGAGCCAAAACATACTGAAAGAAGAGATTAGCAGTCTTCTCAGCAGTGATATGCTTTTTACATGGCATCAAGATACACATCTTGTTGAACCTATCCACCACAACATACAAATAGTCATGACCCCCTTTTGACATTGGTAAACCTCCTACAAAATCCATGGAGATACTTTTCCATGGATGGGATGGAACAGGTAGTGGTGAGTATAGCCCCAGTTTTCTATTAGTGTACTTACAAGTAGAACACATCACACACCCCTTTACATATTTAGTTACAATTTCTTTCATTCGAGGCCAACAACAAAACCTTTGCAAATGAGAAATAGTTTTTCCTACCCCAAAATTCCCAGACACAAGAGAAGTGTGAGCTTCTCGTATTACATGGACTCGTTCACTTGTAGGAATATATAGCTTTCCAAGATGGTAGAGTATTTTTCCTTGCAGACAATAGTTCTCTACCTGTGAACCATGGGTTATCTTCTCATATACTTCTTTAAAATCTTCATCAATGGAATATTTTTCCACATAGCTATCATGAGATAAATAAGTATTCTTCAAAATAATACAAGCAACAATAGGAGGTCTAGAAATCATATCAGCTACCTTGTTACTTGTACCATTTTTGTACTTGATTACCAAATGAAATTGTTGTAGGAAACCCATCCATCTATAATGTTGAGATTGTTGCAGTTTGGTTTTTGCTTGGAGATACTATAAGGGTTGGAGATATGTATGTATGATTGTCTCCTTCCCTAACAAGTAGTGCTTCCATTTCTTTACGCTTTGAACTAATGCATACAACTCTTTATCATATGTAGGATAGTTAACAACAACTTGGTTAAAAGTTCCAGAGTGTTAACATATAGGATTATGATATTGCATCAATACTGCACCCATGGCATAACCAATGGCATTTGTCTCAATCTCAAAGGGTTTTTGAAGATTCGGCAGTGCTAATACTGGTGCAGTACTGATCTTTTCCTTCAAAGTGTCAAAAAAAATTTGTTGCTTTCCTCCCCACTGAAAAGTGTTCTTCACACTGGTTAAGGCATGCAAAGGAGCTGCTATAAAGGAGAAGTTTGAAATGAACCTCCTCCAATATTGGACTACACCTAAGAAGCTTTGTATCTTGGTTACACTTTTGGGCTTAGGCCAATTTACAATTACATCAATCTTGGAAAGATCAATTTTTAATTGTCCTCCTCCTACAATATGACCTAAGTACACAAGTGCAGTCTTACCAAATTCACATTTGGACAATTTTACATACAACTTTTCCCTTTGAAAAGTATCAAATA
>ML776848.1:5116712-5149027 GCA_009831015.1 Picea engelmannii | reverse complement strand
TTAATTGTCCTCCTCCTACAATATGACCTAAGTACACAAGTGCAGTCTTACCAAATTCACATTTGGACAATTTTACATACAACTTTTCCCTTTGAAAAGTATCAAATACTTGTTTTACATGCCTCACATGTTCATCCCAAGTCCCGCTAAAAACAACAATGTCGTCTAAATATACAATCACAAAATCATCTAGAAAAGGCCTGAATACATCATTCATCACACGCATGAAGGTTTCTAGAGCATTACAAAGTACAAATGGCATAACTAACCACTCACACAATCCATGTTTGGTTTTAAAGGTAGTCTTCCATGCATCATGTTCTACAACCCTGATCTGATGGTATCCACTGCGCAAATCCAACTTAGTGAAATAAACAACATTCTTTAATTGATCAAGTAAATCATCTATACGAGGAAGAGAGTATCGATTTTTCTCCATGATTTTATTTAAGGCCCGTTAATCGACACACATTCGCCATGTTTCATCTTTCTTTGGCACCATCACGATTGGAGAACCACAAGGAGATGAGTTGGGCCCGATGACCCCTTGATCCAATAAGTCTTGTACCTACTTCTTGATCTTTGTCATATCTACAAATGACATCCTGTACATTCCCACATTAGGAAGAGGAGAATCCTACTGAAGATGTATCTCATGTTGGATTTCCCTCTTAGGAGGCAATCCATTTGGTTCCTGGAAAATATCATCATACTTAGAAACAATATCAATTAATTCTTTCTTATGAGAAGGATCACATCCTTGGAAAGCGTCGGATGTTCTGACATCTTTCTCCCTTACGACCATGAGTACATATCTCTTATTAGTGTTTATGAGTCTCTTCATTTTTCATGCACTAACAAGTGTTGTGTTTACCCTCATGTTGTGGTCTCTAACAATATATTCCACTCCCCCCTTAGTAAGGTGGTATTTGTTCCCATAAAGAAAGAAGATTTATTTTCTATCATAAAGATAAGGACTCCCCAACACTATGCCACATATATCAAGTGATATAACATCCAAATCCACTTCATCAATCAACTTTGAAGCAATAGAAAATCTGATCGTACATTGATTGGTGAAATTAAGTTTTGCTTTATCACATACCCAACCAAGAGGATAAGGATTTGGATGTGGTTTCGTTTCAAGACCCATATTTTTTACAAGTGCTTCAGATATCAAGTTTACTTGGGAACCCGGATCTATCTTAGTGTGTTCAGATACAACTCTTATGTGAAATAATTCATTACTCTTTCGTTCATTATCATGAGATTCATTATTGAAATTTGAAATAGCATGAAGGGAATATTTACCTTGTACTCCAACCATTGTGATCTTTCCTTCGTCTCTTGAATCGGAACCAAGATCTTGTTGCACTGTAGAAATGGTTTATGTCTTCCCCTTTCCACCGAATTGTTTCGGTCTCTTCTATGAATGTAGTTTCCAACAGTGTTCATCATCGTGACCACTTTTCTTGCAATGAGTGCAATATGGCTTTCCTTCTTGTCTCTTTATTGTGGCGGTCTTCTTGTCCTTCCTTTTAAACTTATTAAATGGCTTATGTGGGAGATTGGAAGGTTTCTTTGTGGGATCTTCTTGAACATGCTTTCCCCTGTTCTCAAGGTGAGTGGCTTTCACACAAATTTTGTCAAGACGGGTGGGGTTAAACAATAGCAAAGTATGACAATTATAGCTGTGAAGTGCGCCAATATACTTCATTAAAGTTTCATAATAATCCAAAGGAATGTTTAATGCAAGAAATTTCTTCCTAAATTCTTCTATGAAACTTTGTACACTTTGACCTTTACTTTGTCTTAAACTTTTCCATTCCATCACTTCTTTATGTAAATAACCCAATGGATAAAATTGCTTCCTTATTGTTGATTTAAATTCTGACCATGAGGAAAGAAGATTACCACACTTACTTATGTCCTGAAGTTTTCTCTCCCACCATATGAGAGCGGTGCCTTCCAACCGAAGAGAAGATAGTTGCACTTTAACTTCCTCTTCATCAATATGTTGAACACGAAAATATACTTCAACCTATCAGATCCAATTATCTAGCTTTTCAGAATTAGCATCTCCATTAAACATAGGTAAAGAAAATTTTACATCAATCTTTAATAATGGTTTCTTAAAAGAGGCTTTATGGCTAGAATGATGAGAATGATGATAATGCTCAGAGGAAGAAGAACTAGAACTTGATGGTGAAGATGGAAGCTCAGGAGGGTTTCCTCCAGCCCCTTGATTTATCGAAGAATCATCATCAAATTGTGCTTCATTTTTCTTCCCTTTCTTCTTCATCCTCTTCTTGTAGTCTCCATACATTCGTTCGACCATTTCTGACATGCGATAAAAGGAAATATGGAATTTTTTCTCATGTTCATCACGCTTGTCCTCTTCTACCATTTTCTTCCTTCGGGATGCACGACCAACTTCAGGATTGAAAGTCTTAAGAGTTCCTTCACCCTTCTTATGCTTGGTCCTAGTAAGCATTCACACTCAACAATTCACGTCAAATATGACTTCTCTGATACCAAAATGATCTAGGATCTTTTCATCGAAGTGACTTATAAAGAATTGTATTAAATGAGCATAAATTAAATTGCACCATTAAAGAAGGAAAAGTACAATAATGAAGAGACATAAGCATCGAATATGAACACAAAAACTTGATAGCTAAGTTCATCCCTGGTGGACTACGTCTCTGGGTCCTTCTCTCAAATGGTTAGGCCTTTTTATTAACTCAGCAAAAGAATTTGGCAAAATACATAAGTATATCTCATTCTGGAATCAAGCTGCAGAAGTTTTGCTCAGTTCAGAAAACAGATAGCACCATTGAACTTGTGGTGTCGAATTACCCAAAAATCATTGTCTCTATGCCTCAATCTCACTCTGGCACTCCCAGGCCCAAGAGAAACTTTGTCTCGGTTTCTGTGCCCTGCAACCTGCATTTAATTCCAAAAATTGCCTCGTAAAATGTGCCCAATTGTATCGTCACGCACCTCCTCCCTAAGCATTGGCGGATTCAAAATTTAAATAAATTTCTGGGCATTGCAAAAAATGGAGGTCGTTTGGCCTAGTGGTTGGCAGAGTATTTGTTAAGGCATAAATAAAGGGGGAGGTCTTGGGATCAAGCCCGCGGGCCTCCCCTTTTGGTCAATTGGTTATAACTTGTATTCAAATATATATTCGGTGGTTCCACCAACTTGGAGTTAGTTTGGATAGATTTGTTGGGCCACCATATTTGGCGGGGTTCCGTTGGATTTGGCAGACCCGCCAATTCTTCTTTTTTTTTAATTTTGTTCTTGGGCCCTCATTGAGCATTTGCCCACTGCCACATGGCAGCCCATGATTGGACCATGTGGCATCCAACCATTAGGCCATGTCAACCAACTGTTCAATCACCTACCACATCAGAGTACGGTCTGCCATGTCACTGTACAATCTTCCACGTGGTTGTATGAACTACCACGTGGCACATTTTTACTGGTCCACGAAATCACCCGAAAATGCCAAAAATGAATGACGCGTGGCAACCTCAAGTCATGCCACGTCACCATGATAATGTCAGCATGACACATGTCACCTCCTACATATGCCACATACATTGTACATATGTTGACGTCATTTATACTGATGTTGACGTCAGCAATACGGATGATGACTCGTCCCATGTTGATTGGGCTAGGTTGACCAAAATTTGACCGTGAATATCTTTCAATCTGTAACTCCATTTGACGAATCATTTGCACCGTGGAAATTTTGTGAAGCACTCTTTGCGATGATGCCACTTTCACTGAGTTTTGAGGACTTTGAATGTTTTCTCTTTCTCTGTCTGTTGATGCCATTCTGAGCTTCCTAAGTTACTTCTACGAGTTATGATTTTTCCTTAGTCTTCTATGGATCCTTTTTGGATCAAGTTGCAGGAATCTGGACCGATTTAAAGTCTAAGTTGGTACAAGAAAAGTCCCCAGACTCAGACCACCAACAATTATTTCTAAATCTGGAACCTGTGTGTTGTGATGAATGTTTAACATGGATCCAAAGGTATTACAAAAACGCCCCTTACTTGTGAGTGCACCTTAATCAGGTTATAAATCAGAATAGAGATATTGAAAGAGAAAATTGGGAATTGAGGTATGAAATACAACGAAATGCTTCTCGGGCAAACAAGAAACCCAGAAAATCAGGAGATATTATCATTAAGAATTCAACTAATACCAATGCCATTATGAGATCAGATATGCATGAATCCTCTTTTTCCAATGTTTAAATTTGGTAAATAAATCTATGTTTTTTTTTTTTATTTGATTTTTTAGTTTAGCAATTGTTGTTACATTGTTTTTAGACTAGCTACAGAAACAAAGATTATGCAGCTTGTCTTAAATTAGTTAATGAAATTTTTAATTGGATTTTAATTTTACTTTCAAGTCTCAGAAAAGAATGGGAAGATGTCTTATGAGTTGCTCGCTTATTCAAGGATCATAAAGTATTTATTTTTTAAAAGTAGTTTCTATTTCAAACAATGCAGAATGTATTTTTGAAAATTGTTATAACAAACTTTTATGAGTTGTTGTATACATTATTGTTATAAACTCAAGTTAGGATTTGGTTTTAAATATATTCTATTTTTTAAAATTTACCTCTATCTTGTGGATAAGAGAAGTAAATCATTATGATGTTTAAATACTTTGTTAGCTTGGATATCAGACATGGTGGAAATTTTGGGAGATGAACTATTGAATACTTTTTGAAGAATATAGAATCATACTTTAACTAAGGCTTTCATCCTTTATAACATCTCTTATGATGGTTTATATTCTTTCATTAATTGATTATGAATCAATTTAAAATAGCTTTTGTTTGTTTGATCAATCCATGGTTCATTATTATCATCTGTTAATTAATTTTTCCAAACTTTGTATAGTCCATGATTCCAAATTATTAGTTCCGGGTGATTGTATTATTTTGGTACAAATCTCGAAGTGTATTGAATTTTTTCGTGCAATTTGAGTTTGGACAGATCTATTTAGTCAATGAAAATTTATTTCTTAATGTAAATGGTTATTTATGTCCTCACCTGATATTAATAACATAAAAGTTGTTCTTTTTTAGTATGAATGAGACTTGTATTATCAAAGTGAAGTGACTTTCACTTGAAATTTTCATAGTCTTAGAATTATACAAGTGTTTGCTATATATTTCTCTTAATAGGCATATTATAGGAGCAACTTGACACATGAAGACACAACTATAGTTTTCTCTTTGAGAGCTGACCAATTCTAGGTTAGTATTCTTCTCTTCTTTTGTTATTTGATTTTTGAATGTAGATTCACCTTTAAACTTAATACTTTGTTTATCTAAGTTATATTATTATCATCTACATTCACTCTTTTTTTTGTTCTCTTTTCATAGGTAAAAGTAGATTAGTAATTAATCTTAGATCTTTTTTTTTACATTTTTCCTGAGATTTGGTTCTCTTTTACAACATTAGTTTTCCAGGGTTTCTCGCAAATCTTGAAATTTGTATTTTTTTGTACAATTTGTATATATTTATAACATAAATGTATATAATAGATAATTAGCTTAGTTGCTTTATTTTAAATTTTAGTTTATATCCCTTTATCGGCCAACGGATCCGTAAAACCCATCAGGGTGAATCATCCCAAACAACTTAGGTTACTTAGACAACCTCAGACTAGGATTTCCCTCACAGTTGATGGTGAGTTCACATATTCCCATCAACAATACCTTGGAGCACCCCTGATAGAAAATGTTCTTAGAAAAGTCTCTTGGGAAGAGTTTCTAGCAAAGATCAAAAAAGAGATGAAAGGTTGGACTATCAGAGCGCTTAACCTCCCCAACATACTTATTCTGATTCAGTGGGTTCTTCAATCCATGCCTCTCCATTTGTTCTCAGCCATGTTGAATCCTAAAGGCATTATAAAGAAGATCAAAAACATTCAGTGAACCTTCCTTTAGAGAGGATCCAGCATGAAAATGAAATGGGCCTTGGTAGAGTGGAAACAAATCTCCCTTCCCAAGATGAAATGAGGTCTTGGGATTCGAAACCAAGCCAACCTTAATGAAGTAATGGGGGAAAACAATTGGTGGAAATTCATCAAAAACCATGAAGGAACATGGCAGCGGTTATGGCGCTTAAATTATGACCTTCAAGTGGATTCTCAAAATCTAGTGCGACAAGAAGTCAACAGACAAGGTTCCCTTATCTGGACCTCAACCTGGCTCAGAAAATCATTAATCAATGACCACGGCTTTTGGGAGATTGTGTCTGGACACTCTGCTCTCTTCTGGGAGGATTCATGGTAGTAATCACCCAAACTAGAAGCAAACAACCAATGGAGAAATCTCAAGCGCATCATGCAAGATGTAGGTTGATATCCAGTTAAAGATTATTGGTTCTTTCCAACTCAAGACAGTGAATGGAGGGAATGGTTGGAAAAATATAGATGCAATGTTGATCCATCTTAACCTATTTTTAAATCGCTATGGGAAACTCTTCAATCTAGACCCATCAAGAAAAGAGAGGGCCCAAATATGCTTCGATGGGGTTACAAACCCTCTGGGATGTTCTCAATTAAAGATGCCTACTACCTCTACAAATGACTAGATCTCATCCAAGAAGAATTCCTATGGGGAAACATCTAGACTCTCAAGATATGGCCTAAGGTTTCTACCTTTCACTGGCTCACCATCAAGTGAAAAGTTCTTACCTAGGATCAGTTGCTAAAAAGAGGGATCTCATCCAAGAAGAATTCATATGGGGAAACATTTGGACTCTCAATATATGGCCTAAGGTTTCTACCTTTCACTGGCTCACCATCAAGTGAAAAGTTCTTACCTAGGATCAGTTGCTAAAAAGAGGGTTATGTGGCCCCTCCAGGTGCATCATATGCACTCAGGAGGAAGAAACAGTTATGCACTTATTCAGTCTCTTGCCTTTTGCAAACTCTCTATGAGATCATGCGACCAGCATCTTCCACCAATCCGACCACCATAGAAAAAACATTCATCTCACTTTGGCACAATGGAGGAATGAACCTTTCAAAAATTCCATTCTCAATAGAATATGGCAACTCCTCCCAGGTTTTACTCTTTGGTTCATTTGGAAGGAGAGAAACAATAGATTTTTTAAAGACAGAACTTCCAATGCACATTAGGCATGGAGAAAAATCAATCAGGCCATTCTAGAAGCCATTCAACTCCAATCATGGTCTAATGATGACCTCAAAGGTGAGGAACCAGAGGTGGAAATTCTCAAAGCTTGGAATCTTAATTTGCAACCCTGGCCCACTCCATGCAAGAAACACTCTTTCACAGTTGGAAGTCCTAGGAATTGGACCCCACCACCCAATGGCACTATTAAAATCAACTTCAACGGAGCCTCCAAGGGGAATCCTAGTCCAGCGAGATTTGGGGGAGCGTTAAGAAACAGCGATGGAAGAATCATCTGGATATTTGCAGGCTCCATCGGGAAGAGCACAAACAATGCAGCAGAGCTTCAAGGACTCATCCAGGGACTAAAATTAGCGAGAGACCTCAATCTTAAGAGAATCGAAGTGGAAGGGGATTCTTAGCTTCTCATTAATATCACAAGAAATATCATAAATGGCACTCAGCTGCAAAAGGTAATATTCAGCTGGCGACTGGCCTCTGTAATTGAGGATCTTATTTTTCTCCTCCGTCAATTTGAGGTGGTTAGCCCCATCCATACTAGAAGAGAAGCCAACAAATTAGTGGGTTGTCTGGCCAATACAGGTGTCTCCTTATCTAGCAGATTTGTCAAATTCCAATGGGAAGATCAGACTATCCCGGAAGAAATTAGAAGAAAGTGCACCAAGATTATGGAGGATGATCTATCTCCCCCATGGTAGGTGAACACAATCAGATGATAGGAATGAAGAAGCATGGGGCTCTATATCGGAACTCAAAATCCTTAATGCCAAAATTGGTGTGCTCGCAGGGCACTGGGGCATTCATTTCTTTGTCATAAAGGTTGGTCAGGATGGAAGTGATAAGTTGCAGCAAGAACCAGATAGCATGCAGATTCCTATCATCATTTTTTACGACAATGAAGATGATCCTACGGCGCCTCATTCATGGGTTCATTCTCTGTCCATTTCATGTCATGTCTTTTTTTTTTCTGTTCTAGGCACTATATCGTGGGTCTATCATATGGTGGATTTAGTAGTCTTACATTCAATCTTTACAATCCTTAATAGCTCTTCAATTGTGTTTTTTGTACTTTTATCAAGCCTATGGGGTTGTAACTTTATTCTTAGACTCTTAGTATGAGATCCTGGATGATAAACTTTGGAACTATTATGACTTTAGCATGTTTTCCTTTGTTGGAGGGCCAAGATCAGTCTCTTCTCTCTCTGTGTATCTTTTTTGTACACTAATAGAATTTAGTTCTCTTATCCACAAAAAAAAAATACAATCATGTTAGTGGTTGTCATTATTTTAAAAAATTATAAAAATTGATTGTAAATCTAAACATTAATAATATTTCTAGAAATTTATAAAATAAAATTTTAAAATTTAATATTTTAATTTGGATCAAATAAAAAACTAAAAAAGTTGAAATAAATTAAAATTTAAAGAAATTATTTGATGAATTCATGTTATATATATTTATACATAAAATTATATAATTATAATTATATACACACACATTGGTAGAAAATGCACTTTCCCTCATTTTAACGATGGTACATCTCACAAGAGTAAACATGTCAACATGTCAAAAAGTAGGATATATAAATGGTACATATGAGAGTAAACATGTCAGCTGTGAGATGTACCATCCTTGGAATGAGGGAAAGTGCCTTGAAAAAACGATTTCATGTTATGTGGAAAAAAAATTGCTAGTGCATTTTCTACCAATATGTTTTTAATATCATGAGGAAAGCTTACTCAAAAGGAGTTCATTGAAATTTTTTATTAATGCATATTACATGTTCAACAACATAAATGAGAAATTAAACTAGATTTTTTTTTCTTTTCTCTTTTTCCTATTAGCTAGATCTATTATTATGCAGATTTTTTCTAGAACCCAATATGGGGAGATCTTGTCATGTAACATATGAAAACCAAAATAAATGTTAATATAACTATAATAAATTACATGTAAAGTGCATTACACAGAAAAATACACACACACGAATACCAATCTAGATATATTAACTTTTAATTTATCAAGTATCAACCTAGATCTATCTAACTTTACATTTATCAAGTCTCTAAAGGAATCAAAACCCTCGAAGTGAAAACATTTTTTAAAGTGTAAAAATTGAAGAAAGATTTTACACATTGAAGGATTTGATCCCTCGTTACACTTAATAGATTTGACGCTAAGATGAATCTACATTGATTTGAATATTTTATAAATGTTCAAATTATCCAATCTAATGCAAAGCAAGCATGGTAAACATTATATAGATTGTGGCATATATGTGGTAATAAATGATCGTATACTTGTTTGACATTCATGGGAATTCCATCTAATTACTTTGGTGATGCATTAATATTACATTTTATCGAAGTTCTAAAAAAACAACCACTTAGTTGGAGGACTAAGCTAGTTCATAATGTTATATGCAATGCAACTAATGAGAATCATTTGGAAATCTCAATCGTTTTCTTAGAGATGAGATGATATGACTAGACCCTACCTTAGCTACCATTTATTACATACAAGATATTATATTATATAATGTTCCTAGTAATTTGTGTCCTTAAGGCCTAAATTATGGATTGGAAAACCTCCATCTAGAAGTTACCATTTTCCTTGGGGTGGAGAATTCAATTTTCAAAACTTAATCAATCGGTTGGATATGATTTGATGAGACCCTACCTTAGAGACTATTTAGTGCAAACAAGATAACATATTATATAATCATTCTAGTGTTTTGGTTTCTTCCTTGATTGATTATGCAAGTGGAAAACCTTATTTTGGAAGATATGTTATGTACCCTCTTCTATGAAAAACTCAGCCAACCATATTTATTATTTAGATGCATTACCCCATCTTTTAAAATACATTTCCCTCTATTATTGGTTTGTGACACTTTCTGAAATAGAGCAATAACTAGATCAT
Organism: Picea engelmannii; assembly: GCA_009831015.1. Taxonomy (NCBI): domain Eukaryota; kingdom Viridiplantae; phylum Streptophyta; class Pinopsida; order Pinales; family Pinaceae; genus Picea; species Picea engelmannii. The sequence goes on along the minus strand of ML776848.1, from coordinate 5,138,906 downwards.
CTATTTTTGGATCCTCTTTGGTCTGATCTAATTCATATGGATCGTCATCATTTTTATTTAATGGTTTTTCATCCTTTGACACCTTTTAATTGGAAACATACTTTAAATCTAGTTGTTGTACATGATAAAAACAAAACTCAAATACGAGTCTATATGTTAAGCCCTAGAAAAAAATCCATGTTATGTATAAAACCCCTTGTTAAGCCCTAGATATTGAATTATTACATTTCTAGTGTTATATGTGTATGTCATATAGAACCCTTTATTGCACCCTTTCATTATAATTGTACCCTTTGTCTCCCATATATATACCAAGGAGAGCTAGTTTTAGGGTCATCTCATATCATCTCATATTGTATTTTGAATTGGATATATGATAAAAAGAGGTTTCCCCCTCGAATTGGACTGTATTCATTAAATTTATATCATTTTTTACACGTTGGATCATAACATTTGGTATTAGAGCATCAACCCTAGTGTTTTGCCTCTTCAAGCGAGTCATCTTAGCATTTGAGATATAATTTTCTTTCTAGACCAATTTAGACAGCAAAATTTGGAGATTAATTAGAATACATATCAAAGTACCTATGGTAAAATTTTCAGGTTCTGGTTTGTTATAATTTTGGATATATAGCCTATGGAAGATAGGGTTTTTTACTCATCTTGAATTCAGTTTTAAATGATTCATCTTGGGATTTTAGCTATATTTTTTTTTCTGGGAGGTTTCAGACAAAGAATTTTTTTGGAGACTTGGGAGACATATCCTAGTACAAGTGATCCAAATTTGAGATTATGTTTTGCTATAATTTTGGATGTATATTCCATGGAAGAAAAGGCTTGTAACTAATCCTAAAATCAGTTTTAAAAGATTCAGCTTGGAATTTTCATTGTAAATTGTTTTTTGTGAATTGTTTTACTTTGAAATTTTTAGACTACTGAGGAGATCATTGTGAGTTACACGTGAAAAAAAATTCATGTTTTTAATCATTACAATTTTTTAGATATATCTCGTGGAAGTTGGGGTTGTTTACTAATCCTAAAATTAGTCTTAAACAAGAAATTTTGGTATTTTTTCTATAACTTTGTATTAGTGGAGGTTCAGAATGTGAACTTTTCAGGAGTTTAATAAGTCATATCAGAGTATTGTAGGATAAAATTTTGGATTTATAAGGTCTCAAAGTTCATAGATATATTAGGACAAATTTCATTCATCTAGTCATACTCCAAATTAAGGGTTTGAAAGGTACGTAACTTACAATTGGCATAACTTTTTATTGGAAAATATGTTTTTGGTGATTCAAAATTTGTGATAAAGAGGAAAAAGAGAAGCATTATTAGTTTTTCACATGGAAAAGGGTTATACAGGAAATAATACTGGTACTCCTTATAAAAACTCAAACATGACTTTCGAAGAAAATGAAGACTTTGAAAATAGGCTAACCCAATTAAAGAACCATGTTGATTAAATGAGTGGTAATATATTGAAACTAGTGGATTTATCACATTCTCAAGAATACCTAAAAAGGGAAATGGAATATGAAATGAAAAAGAAGATGGATAAAAAAAAGAATGACATGAAAAACAAGATCGATGAAAATGAAGAAGAGATGAAAAGAAATATGGAACAAATGGAACAGAACATGGGTAAAAAAATGGAACAAATAAAAAAGAAGATAGAAAAATGGATGGATAAAAAGATGGAGGAATTGTCAAATTCCATTTTACAAACCTTAGATGGGAGGCTTCCTGAAAGTGACATTGTGACAAATATGACTCATGAAAATAAAAGTAGTATTCATGTTGAACAACCTACCGATAATAAGCAATTTTCAAGTGGATTTAACTCTAATAGTGGAGTTAATTGTGGTGGGGATTTGTTAGGTACCATATGTAGTATATTAAGAAGAAAACATAAATATTGCGGCAAATACTAGTAGAACAAAGAATATAGAGAACCACAACTCCAAAAATGATACCTTTATTGATAGAAATCCAAGTTCACTTGCCTCTTCGAGGGGGAAACCTCCAACAGAGCAGATCTCTATTATTCTCAAGACAAGACTTTCTCACGACTTCTACTCCTATTTATACTAAATTTATATTCTAAAGAACATTCTAGAGGAAGACCTTTCTAGAAGTGGAAGCTTATATAAAGTCTTCTTACATTAGACTTGTTCACATTATTAAATAGGCCTTATTAATTAATGTTGACCTTTATTACATCAAAAATATATTATTCTACATATGTGAGGTGTTAGGGAGGTTATGTCCCTAACATGCCCTCCCCCTTGAAGAATAGCCTTGTCCTCAAGGCTTGAGATGAGGAAATTGTTGCAAAATGGTAGTCGACTCCCAAGTGGCATCTTCTGGAGTTGTATCGTTCCACTGAACTAACACTTCCCTTATGGTGCGTTGACGGAGATGACGCTCGCACTAGTCCAAGACTTCTTATGGATGCAAAAAAATGGAACCTTCTTCATCCAACTCAAGGAGACTGATTTGAGTCTGCCACTTAGTTCCAATCACTTTATTTAAGCATGAGACATGAAAAATAGGATGGAGCTTAGAATGACTGGGCAAAGCTAACTAGTAGGCCATGGGCCCTAGTTGATTGAGAATTGTATAAAGACCATAAACTTTGGGGGTAAGTTTCTAGCAGTGTTCATATTTGAGTGAAGTATTCTTATAAGGTTGTAGATGAAGAAACACATGGTCCCCTTTAGTGAATTGACATTCGAAATGACCCTGATATGCTTGTTGCTTCATGCAATTATTAGCCATGACCAAATTTTCTTTGAGGGTACACAGAATGGTCGCTCGAACTATAAGATTGTTTTCAACCTCCTAAACCTTGGAGACACCTGGAATGTATGAGAGTACCGACGGTGGATTTTTCCCATAGATTTCTTCAAAAGGATTCATCCGAGTGGCAGTATGGTAAGATGTGTTGTACCACCATTCAGCTAGGGATAACCATTGATCCCATTGATTTTGTCTGTTAGATGCAAAGCACTGCAAATATTTTTCCAAACACTTGTTGATAGCTTTGGCTTTTCCATCAGTCTGGGGATAATAGGTGGTGCTAAGATGCAATTTGGTTCCCTAGAGCCTGAACAATTCTTTCCAAAAATTGTTGGTGAAAGTTGGATCTTCATCAGAGACAGTAGAATGAGGCATGTCGTGGAGTTTGAATATATTATCCATAAAAATTTGAGCCATTGTGGATGTAGTGAATGGGTGTTGAAGAGCACAGAAATGAGCATATATGGAAATAAAATATACTACCACCATGATGATTGAATTATTTCTCAATTTAGGTAAGCCAACAATAAAATCCATAGAAATATCCCTCCAAATAGCAAGGGGAATCGAGAGTGGTTGGATGTGCCTAGAGATTTAATTGTTTCTCCCTTATTGCATTGACAATTATCACATTCATCCACAAAGGTGTAGATATCTCGTTTCATACCGTCCTAATAAAAACAAATTTTGACCCATTCATAGGTTTTGTTAAACCCCGAATTCCCATCTATAGGTGAAGAATTAAACTCATAAAGCACCATGGATTTAAGGTTTGATTGATTGTTTAAATACATATGACCTTTATAGCGAAGATATTCATTGTGCCAAGAGTACCCTGGATATTGCCCGATATGAGCGGAATGGAATGATCATAGACACCAAGGGAAGGGGGAATTCCATTGGGAGTGGTAAAAATATCCTAGTGTTGGGAGAGTATATATTGGAGGTCAGCATGTACAAAGGGTGTCTGAATAGCTTGAATGGAATGGAGTTGGGAAATAATACTAGAATGACCTTTTTTTAGGAGCTTTTCCATTCAATGGGAAATGATGATATCAGGGGAACCTGTTGTGATTCCTTGGAACTTATATTGTTTTCCCCCATGTTGTAATTGCATGGTTAATTCCTTAAAATCCATGAGAATGGGGTCGAGAGTGTGTAACCATTATGCACCAAGAACAATGCCACAACCGCCCATGTTAATAGAAAACATATGATATTCTAGGTGGTACTGACCAATTTGGAGGTGCAAATTTTCACAACATCCCCCACATTTCATGGAACCACCATTGGCAATCGGCATTTGAAATTTATTGACTGCATGGATATAGAAATTGATTTCTTAGGCAAGTTGGTGATGAATACAGTTATAGGTGTTTCCACTATCAAATAGGATGATGAATTTTCGATGATTAATGTAACCAATTAACTTAAGGGTTTGGCAGCAAAGAAGCCAGTGAGGGAATTCAGTCAAATCATCGATTCAACTTCTGGTGGATCAGAGGGTTGAGTAAGATCAACTAATTGGGGTAGCTCGTCCATAGGGGAAACAGTTTCCTCCTTTTCAAGAGAATCCTTAGACATGGCCATAAAAGTCTTATGATCCTTACACTTGTGCCCTGGAAAATATTTGTTATCACAGTTATAGCAAAGACCCTTGAGTTAGCGTTCATCCATTTCTTCCCAAGTTGATTTTTGGATCTTGAGGGGAGTGGCAGGATGGGCGATATTGGTGGGTTTAGGGAGAGGAAGAAAGGAGGTTTTTTTGGTTTGGAAGGATATAATTAGTTTCACTTCCTTGACTCATTTAGTAGCTTCCAATTACTAATACTAGGGGTGATCCATTAATATGTGAGCATAGATTTCATCCTTTATCCCACTGATAAAGAATTCTTGGAAGAAGGAATATAACATGCCCCCCTTTATGAAATCCAAGTTATCAAAGGAAGAAAAAAATTCTTCCACTATGCCAAACTATCTCAACTTGGTCAAACATCCTAAATGGTGGGTGTTGGTGTCAAAGCGTTCATAAAGATTTGAAAAAAACTATGTCCAAGAAACATATCATTTGTGTGCATTTATATGTCATTTCCACCATTTCCATCATTTCAGATCTAGATAAAGGATACTGTAACAAAGTTTGGACAACTCATTAATAATTATATGCAAGAAGAAATAATGTTCCATTTAAGTAACCCATCATGTGGGATCTGAGCCATCAAATTTGTTCACCTAAATTATTGGAAGGTGCAAGTCGCAATGAAGGGTATTGGAATGAGGGACTTGGAAATGGAAGATTTGGTGTCTTCATGATAGGAAGGTTGTTCATAAGAGGTAGGGTTTAGAGAGTGGCTCATCAATCGGTCGAGTGTGTCTTTGACTTATTTGATGTATTTATGGGTGGCACATTGACCTTGGAGGGTCTGAATGAAGGAATTGAGATTTCTAATGTTGGAATTGAGGGTATTAATGTCCTTTTTATGGATGTTTTATACAATCAAAGCATTGATTTCTTGGTTACGGGTGTTTACAATTTTGGAAAAGTTAAAATTGGGTAGGAGGGTCTGCATAGAAAAAAAATAAAAGGTTATAGGGGAGGGGTATCATGGCGGACGGGGAAAAGATAGGAATCAAATGGGATAGGTTGAAAATAAGGGTGTCTGGAAGGGTGATGCAGGAGCATCTCTCTACCTCAGCATGCGCCAGTTGATTTGCACAAGTGGTGTGCATTCAAGGAAGGGAGAGGCATTGCCCTCTTATTTTTCCTTCGAGAATCTAAAGTGTGATCAAGGAAATTAATGCTGACAAGTTGGAAGAACCAAGTTGTGCCTTCACACAAGTTGGAGATGAGGTCGCCATTAAGTGGTTGACGGTAGGAGGGATATTCATCCGATTCGGATCAGATTTCCACCATTGTAATATGCCCATTAGACATGCATTTTGAACGGTGATTAGACACCACTAGCTTAGCTTGGAAGGAATCTCATAGAGCCCCTCTTGTATAAACTCTTTTAATGTTGTCAGTAGAGAAGACATCACAGATAGAGATAGGAGGTAGTCGTAGGAAATTTGAGAGACGAGAATCAATTGTAGTCCGAACTCATGTATTGTAATGGACATTCCACCATTAATAGAAAGTAACAGTTTTTCTTGTTTATCAATTTCTGTGTAATGGATGTTTTTTTGTGAATGTCATTCGTATGAATTTGAGTTGTATATGTATGTTAGAAACCAGCTGCAGGTATAGAATTATAATTTTATATCTATGAGTGTGTTGGATTAAGTTTGGTTCTCAAGGCTAAGTGCAACGAGTGCATGATAGAGATCTGATACTCTGTGAATTGACGCAAGGAGTGTGTGTCTAAACTCGATCGAGTCAGAAGAGAAACTGCCATGAGGGCACACCAAGATAATTCACAGACTCGAAAGGAAATTTCAAGGTGGTTGGGTACCTTGGAAAGAAATATTGTGTAGGAGGAAACACGGCGTAGAGTTACTGAATAATCTATGATACTATACCAGGAGGACATAGAGAAAGTATCAGAGCGTACAAGAGAAACACATTTTGAAGTGTTGGAACCGTTGAGAAAACCCCAGGATTGTTGAACACTCTAAGGAAGGAAGGATTTGCAAGAGTTCATTGACAAAGGAGAGGAGATTCCTTAAAACTTCTGGAAGGGGTAAGGGAGAGGCCATCGAAAGGCTTATCCGAGCACAAGGAGTGCGACAAGGATATGGTAAGTTCATCTTACAAGCTAAGGAGGAAGGGCGTTAAGCTGCCAGGAGGGAACAAGAAATTCCACTGAAGGACTCAGAGGAACTAAGAACCTTGAAGGTTTCAAGTCGAAACAAATCTCAGAAGGGCTAGTGCAAGCTTTGCAAGGAGTGTAGAGGAAAGGTCGAGAAAAGTCTAAGTCTTGGGAAGTAATTGCACTAAGTGTGAAAGAAGGCCGAGGACTTTCTGAAGTCCTAAATACCGTGACATCATCCATCGTCGAGAGGAGACAGGTGGTAGAAGATCGAGAGATCCGGGAGTTGGAACTATGGTAGGTTTGCCAAGAGAAAACAAATATATTCGTGAATTCGCGAAGAGAGGTTTGAATCCAGACTATTGGATCTGGAAGGGACACATGGAAGCAATCCACATGAGTTGGAGGAGTAGCACTCCGGGAGATATCAGAGGAGAATATTGAGAGACTCCCGAAGGCCAGAGTTTGAAGAGATCGTAGTCGTCGATCGGAAGGAGGGACGGGGACTGTTAATCCTCTCACCATTGGAAGTTCGTCGATTCGGAGTTTAGGAACGTAAGAGTTGGTTGTCATGGAAAGATTTGAAGCTTGAAGCTTAAGTGCTTTGTGTGATTGAGCCATGGGACACATCCCGAGGTCACGTGTTAGAAAGGGCCTGGCACGGAGAGTCGAGTGTCGATGCAATATTTCTTCAAAGAGATAAAGAAGAGAGTCGTGGGGTTGAGAGGACCTGCACTTTGAGGAAAAGATGACCTGTGATAGAGTTTGTCAAGTTCCCATAGGGAGACGAAGAGTCAATCTGACTCAGGTTTTTTCGAACGATCCTAGACCAGGAGGTCGAGCAGCCCCGAAGGAGAAGAGGAGGGGGTTGGGGTCTGCACCAGGAGTGGTATCAGAGCCTGAATGTTTTTTTTTGTTTTTAGGAGAAGGAGACAATTGTAACATCCCCAGCCACCCACAGGCTAGGGCATGCTACCTTCAAGCCCGCCCTTGGGCTTCTTTCTCTTACAATACCTTTTTAAAATTTAAGGATGCATAAAAGAAAATACTTTAATGACATGCACAGCAGTAGTCATCCAGCATGCATAGTCTAAAGATTCAATTAAACGATAATTAAAAATACACAATGGAATACATTCATACATAGATAATAATATCACAACAGAGAGCACTTATCTTTATAAAAAGGTGACACCAACTGGTTGCAGACCAAGGATGTTCCACCCAACCATAGACACTATTGTTCCAAAACTCAATAGCAGTGTCACCCCCGATCCAGGGCTATGATTCTACAAGGATAGTTCCATAGTGTACTTGGATTCCCAAACCAGACAGCTCTCAAGCTCTCATAGGTTTCCCAACACCCATAACAATCCAAGTACCCAGCTCTCTTATACCCAGCATGTACCACCCCAAGAGAATGGACCTCCACCCTTCTCTGTCACGCAGTCCCTCTCCTTTATTTTGGGACCTCCAGCACAGTTGGTCCAGAATCTCAATGTTGGAACTCTCAGGGCTCGCAGTTGTGAGAAAAACAAGGCATAGGCCAAAGAATCCCAGATAGGTAGGCCCCAGGTCACAGCTGGATCACACCAGCGACCACTACTGCCAACTATCTCGTGGCTAATTCTTTAGCATTCGTTTCCCTTACCCAAGACAAGACGCAGGTGAGGATGGATCAATGAATGGGTAAGTGCATGCATGGAAGTGTGTGATGGAAATGAATGAACGTATAGGAAATTAGCGAACAATCCATCAGTCCAATGACCAATGACCCTCGACCAACCCCACAATCAGACTAGGGATGGGTTTAAGTATTTTCGTGGGGAAATCAAGAACCTCTTGGCCTTCCCCAAGAAGCTCACATAATCGATCCCCTCCCTAAGACAAAAAGGGTAAATAAAATAGGAATAAACACTTAACCCCTAAAGCCCCTTCTCTTGTGGAATCATATCCCCCTATAACTCCATTCATTGTCCATCTAGCAGCCAGCAATGTGTTTATTATTAATAATGATAAAAAACATTACATATCTTGGGCACACTGGCATTTTAATAATTGTTTGGGCACTCTGGCCTCTCATTATTGTAACAATACATTATTTAAAATGGGGGTTAAAAACCTGGGGTGTTACATCCCCCCCCCCCCTTATTTTGGCACTGTCCTTGGTGCATATACAAAATAGAGATCAAAATCTCAAATTTATTCAAAAAGTTGTGGGTACTCTGCCTGCATGGAATCTTCATGCTCCCATGTAGCATCTTCAGGACCGTAGCAGATCCACTGAACTTTTACCAGCTCTGTAACTCGATTCTGGAGCATTTTGAATTTTATGTCCAATACTTAGACTGGTTGAACCTGAAAATCTCCCTCCGTCTCTACCTGAATCAAACGCCAATCAATAACATGGTTAGGATCATGTACATATTTCTTTAGTAAAGAGACATGAAATACATTATCCACATTCATGGAAGAAGTCAATGCAAGCATGTATGCAACTGGCCCTATTTTGTCCAATATTTCAAATGGACCGCAGAATATGGTTGCCATCTTTGTACAACTACCCAATTTCAAATAGATTTTCTTTGGCTTCACTTTCAAAAGTACATGCTAACCTACTTTAAACTCTCTAGTTGTCTTGTTCTTGTCTTCATAAACTTTCTGTCTATCCTGAGCTGCCTTTAAGTTCTTCTTGATCTTGACCACCTGGTCTTCCATTTCCTTGAGCAACTCCGGCCCAAGTACCACTCTATATGTTGCGTTGTCCCAGCTTACTAGATTATCGCATTTCCTACCATACAAGGCTTCAAATGGGCTCATTCTCAAAGAATATTGATACCCATTATTATATGAAAACTCAACTAAGTGTAAGTAATCTTCCCACTTAGATGGCTTATCCATCACATACATTCTCAGCATGTCTTCAATTATTCAATTGACCCTCTCTATTTTCCCATCTGTCTAGGGATGATATGTTGTGCTAAAGTTTAGTTTTGTGCCAAATACTTTAAACAATCCCCTCCAGAAATCAGACGTAAACTTTATATCTTTGTCTGAGACAATTGTCCTAGGTATCCCATGCAACCTAGCAATTTCCTTCATGAAAATTTCTGCAATATTAGTCGTTGTATGCGTTGTCTTCACAGGCACAAAATGAGCAGCCTTTGTTAATTTGTCAACCACCACCATGATTGAATCATGTTTCTTATTCGTTCTGGGTAATCCTGTGATGAAATCCATGGTGATCACTTCCCATTTCTTCTATGGGATTGGTAATGGCTGCATCAAACCCGTTGGGTTCCTATGCTCAACCTTCACCTTCTGACATTCCATACATCGAGCGATGTAATCAGCAACATCCTTCTCCATTCCTAGCCAAAAGAACTGGCTTTTTACTGCTGTAATTTTTTTCTGGTAACCGAGATGTCCAGCATAAGGAACAGCGTGCATTTCCTTCAATACCAAATTCCTCAGTTCTCCAGAACTAGGAACATAGATTCTATTTTTATGCATGAGTAGTTTTTCTTCCTTTATCTCATACTCCTTTATTTTTTGTTGTACATCTCCTTGTTGTAAGTTTTCCTTTACCTATAGGTAATGTTGGTTTGTAACAAGGCCATCTAAAATTCTTCTCTTCAATTCTGACTTATGCATACTGACAACAGTAGCATGCATGATATGCACTCTTCTACTAAGTGCATCGGCAAATTTATTCTCCTTTCCCTTGATATGCTTGATATCGAAGTCATATTCACTTAAAAAATTCATCAATTTTGTTTGTCTGGCATTCAAGGTTAGTTGTTCAAAAATATACTTCAGGCCAATGTGGTCTGTCCTTAATTTGAATTTCTTCCCCGTAAGATCATGCGTTCACATCCTCAAGGCGTGAACACTGGCAGCAAGTTCCAAGTCGTGGGTGGCATAGTTATTGTCATGTTACTTAAGCTTCCTGGACTCATATCCAATGTCATGTCCATTTTGTGTGAGGACTCCCCCAATTCCTTCCTTACATGTGTCTGTACATACCACAAAACTTTCATTTTGGTCAGTAATTTTTAACACAGGTGCACTAGTAAGTAATTCCTTCAACAAATTAAAATTATTTTCACACTTGAGTGTCCATTCAAATTTAGTTCCCTTATTTTGCAAAGAAGTGATGGGATGAGCAATCTTAGAGAGCCCTACTATGAACCTTTTGTAGTATCCAACTAATCCCATAAAATATATGAACGTCTGACGCATTTATGGGTGTTGGCCATCCTCTAATGGCTTCGATCTTCTTTGGATCTACTGTTATGCCCTGCTCTGAAATAATGTGTCCCAAGTAATGGATCTACTTTTGATAAAAAGAACACTTACTCAACTTGGAATACAACTGATGTTCTCTTAGTACTTGCAATACCAGTCTTAATTGATGTCCATGCTCCTCTTTAGACTTAGAATAGATAAGTATGTCATCCAGGAATACTGTGACAAACTTATCCAAATAATTTTTGAATATGCACTCTTCTATTACAAATTCATAATGCCCATACCTGGTCCTAAAGGTTGTCTTATGAATGTCTTCTTCCTTGATTCTTACCTGATAGTATCTTGCCCTCAGGTCAATTTTTTAAAATATCTTTTCTCCTCTTAGTTGATCAAAGAGTTCATCAATTCGAGTAGAGGATACTTGTTCTTTATAGTGTACTTGTCCAGCTCTCGGAAGTCAATACACAGCCTCAAGGTTACATCCTTATTTTTGAAAAAAAGTATTGGTTCACCAAGGTGAAACATTTGGACGTATGTACCCTTTCTTCAAAAATTCCTCCAACTACATTTGTAATTATTTTAACTCTAGTGTGCTCATTCTGTAAGGTGTTTTTGAAACTGGGGCAGCTTCTGTCACTAAATCAATTGAGAAGTCTATCTCCCTTCTTGGTGGAAATCTGGGTATTTCTTGGAATACATCTTCAAATTCCTATAGTACCAAGAAATATTAGAGGCTTGGCCCCTTTGTATTTCCTGGATCTTCCACATGGGCTACATACAATTGACATTCCTTCCTAAAACATCTTTTTAGCTGTAAGGCTGAAATATCCCTTATAGATATGGGTCTTGGAACTCCTTTCACGGTGCTCTATTTTCCATTTCCATCAAGACATGTAAATGTCTTGTTATGACAATCTAGGACATCATGATGCTTGTCCAACCAATCCATTACAATTAGAATATCATGAGACCCTAGTGGTATGATATTTATATCAATACTAGTATTCACGCCATTAAGACTTATGGAACAACTTCTCACCATATAATGGATTCTTCTTTTGGTTCCAGTGGCTAACTAAACCAAACTTGCTCTTCCAAGTTTAATTTTCTCCTGAATCAATCAAAATAGAAATAGGTTGACTTATGATCTTACCTTCCACCTCTATCATATTGGACTGGTACTCTTCTTGTCGATCATCTAAAGCTACATATATTCTTCCCATATCTTCGACTGTTGTAGCCTCTTGGATGTTGTGCATAGTCTTCACTCTGTCCTTTCTGTGTGGGCAATCCTTGTACAGGTGATCTTCCTTGCATCCCCAACATTGGATTGGTGGTCTTCCCCTTTTTCCCAAGGAATATTCCTTCTTGAAATCTTCCTTAGCATACTGATCTTGATGATTTCTATTAGGCTCATTCCTATTGAAGGGAGGTTTTAATCCTTTCCTCCTCTGATCAGAATTTTCATTTTTCTTGTCCTTGCAAGATTTTTGCAGGGATTCTCTTCCTTGGCCCTGCTCATACAAGTATTTATCCTTCCTAATGGCCTCATTCAAGGTATTGGGTTCATCATACATGATCTTTTCCTTATAAAAGGTTGGCAGACCACTTAGAAATCTATGTATTTTTACTTTCTCATCACCAATGAACCTAACATACTTTAACAATCCCAAGAACTTCTTCTCGTATTCTTCCATAGTCATGCTTCCCAATATGAGTTCAAATAACTCTTGCATTTTCTTGTCATAGAAATGCTCTGAGAGGTACTCCTTCTGGAAGTACTTCTTGAACTGCTTCCAAGTGATCCTACTTTCATTAACATGTTCCACTTGCTTTAGTTGGTCCCACCACATTGCAGCTTTCTCGTGTAAATGGTAGGTGGAAATCCTGGCTTCCAGGTTGGACGAATAGTTATGAAAATGAAAATATATCCCGAGCCCAAGAAACCATGCTTCGGCATCATCTTCCCTTTCTCTTTCACCCTCAAAGGAAGGTGGATTGAGCTTCCTCAGCTCTCCTTGCAAACTATTTACCTCTTGTTTCATTCTTTGGTGTCTGATAGGAGACACCTCTGGACTGCTTATGGGATATTCTGATGCATAAAAATTTCTTTCTAAGTAAGGAGGTGAGTGGTGTCCATGATCTCTGGTAGCATTTATGGAATAACCATCTCTTCCACGATCATCCCTTCTTTCATGGCACGTGCCTTCTTCCTCTTGTTTTGAGTCTGATCCCTTCTTCGTTTGTGTCTACAACTGATTTAAGCTTTGCAACACTTGATCATTTATCTGAATTCTCTCTCTCATCAATCTCTCGTTGTTTTTTTTGTAGCTATTCACTTCCATCTACATGCTTCTTACCATTTCTATTAACGTTTCCTGCTCTCCTTTTCCCTTTCATCCATTGGACTATGTCTCTGCATTACCAACTCTAGTATTCTACCCTTCGGCCTCCTTATCATGACTGGAGGCTCCCTCACCTTATTCCATTTCCTCAATACACATCCTGAGTTGATGTGCTTAAACCCCTTATTTCTACAAAATGTGCAAGTGACCATTTTGTTAGAATTATGCATATGATAAACAAAATTTCCAAACCATGCTACAGGTCACTCTTTTTTTTTTCATGGAGATAATATCCCCATTCTCTGAAAATAACAATGTCATTTTATCCTTGGCCGACACAGAATCTCATCCTACACAGGCGCTTCCTTCAAACCACCTTCCCAGGTGACCACGACTAGAAATCGAAGCTAAATCCTTCCTTAGCAACTTTCTGTCTCAAAGACAATCAATTTGGCCCTTATCCCTCCTTTCCTCAGCTCTCAATATGCATATGACCATGACCATGACCCTGCGCTTAGCTGAAAAAGCGCTTGTACAGAGCTTCGGGACTTCAAAAATTTCAGCCAGGGTCGGATCAACGGTCCTCATCCTCTTTCACTATCAACGATCGAGATCCACTTCAGGACTCTGCGCTTTGAGAGTCTCAACTTTCCTCGTTGCCTCCTCCCAGAACGCTTTTACCCAAAGTTCATGATATGACAATGGGTGTCCTCCCACAGATTAGCGACTATGAATCACTTTGGCTCTTTGGGATTCAGAAGTTTCAAACCTTCCTCCTTCACTTTCTCCTGGAGTTATTTCACCTGAAGTCGACGATCCTTCGACGTGTGTCTTTTGGCATCAACGGTCAATACGTACTCCAGCCTTTGACAATTTTTGACCCAATGCAACCTATCACATCTTTCCCCTCCGGAGTGCCCAGTCTCTGGACTACAAAATCTATCACCACATGGTGAAATACTGGAAGCGAACACGTGGCCCAATAAGGAGGGTGACACGTATCTCATTCTAACTGACTCTTCAATACTCCAAATGCTCAAAACTTATTGACACGTGGAACACATCCCATGTGTCCATGTCATCCCCGGTGACATCTGCAAGCCACATCACTTCAAAAATTCTAGGGTCCACATCACCTCCTAGTGATGTCATCATGCCCCATCACTTAGGCTCTTCGAGATTTGGGACTTTGGGAGTTTCCATACTAGCACACTTTCAATTCCTCCGAAATCCACATTCCTGAACTGGCCAATCTGTCACCATGTGTCCTTCTAGATCGGACGACTAAGATTCACTTCGGGTCTTCACCTAGAGTCCACGGATCTACGCCATGTCTCTTCCTTAATCTGACAGTTGAGGCTTACTTTGGGTCTTCAGACTTTGGAAATATGAAATTTCAAACCTCCTCGAAGTACATAGGATTATGTCATGTGTCCTCTTGAATCAGATGGTTGAGGATTACTTCGGGCCTTCACCCGAAATCCACAGATTTACGCCACGTCACTTCTGGATCAGACGACCTAGATTCACCTCGAATGATCCAATGCTTGATATTTACTCTGGACGATCTGGTGACTGAGATCTATTTCGGCTGATCGGATGATCGAGATTTAATCCGGCTCTCTGGGCTTCAAGAGTTTCAAATCTCAATTGAAAACCTCCTAAACATATTTCTCCGGAGTTACTAATCTGTTGACACGTACCTCTTAGTGATCGACGATCAGGATCTACTTCGGCTATACGGAGTTTCGATGATCAGTCCCTAACATGTCACATCACTGCATGCCTTTCAATTTCTGAGGGCACACATCGTAGGTTTGGAGTAACCCGCTTTTCACCCCACAATTATCCTGACGTTGACACGCAACCCGTTGGGGAAACCATGGTTTGGATTGCAGGATTGCCTTGGGAAATTGTCTCCCATGCAACTTGGTTCCCCGCAATGCCTCTTGTCCATTGATCTCACTTTCCAATGGGATATGACGGTGGTGACCTTAACCCTTTCTTCCTTTTCATCGGACGACCCTTGTTCACCTATCCTCCGAACCAGGGCTATGAATCCACAAGGACAGTTTTAGATTGTACTTGGGTTCCCAAACCAGTCAGCTCTCAAGCTCTCACGGGTTTCCCAACACCCACAAAAATCCAAGTACCCAACTCTCTTCTACCCATCATGTACCTCCCCAAGAGAATGGAGCTCCACCCTTCTCTTCCACGCAGTCCCTCGGGTAGTCCCTCTCCTTTATTCTGGGGCCTCCAGCACATTTGGGCTAGAATATCAATGTTGGAACTCTCATGACTCGCAGTTATGAGAAAAATAGGGAACAAGCCAACGCATCCCAGACATGTAGGTCCCAAGTCACGGCTGGATCACACCAGCGACCACTACCGCCAACTATCCCGTGGCTAATTCTTTAGCATTTTGGTTCCCTTTCCCAAGCCAAGATGCAGGTGAGGATGGATCAATGAATGGGTAAGTGTGTGCATGGAAGTGCATGATGTAAATGAATTAATGTAAA
The DNA here is from genome assembly GCA_009831015.1 of Picea engelmannii. NCBI lineage: Eukaryota > Viridiplantae > Streptophyta > Pinopsida > Pinales > Pinaceae > Picea > Picea engelmannii. Next base: position 5,123,240 of record ML776848.1, on the reverse strand, counting down.
GGAAATTATCGAACAAGCCATCAATCCAACGACCAGCGACCAACAACCATCAACCCGCGACCCTCGACCAACCCCACAATCAGACCAGGGATGGGTTTAATTATTTTCGTGGGAAATCAAGAACCTCCTGGCCTTCCCCAAGAAGCTCACGTAACTGATCCCCTCCCTGAGACAAAAAGGGTAATTAAAATAGGAATAAACACTTATCCCCTCAAACCCCCTCTCTTGTGGAATCATATCCCCCTATAACTCTAGTCCTTGTCCGTCTAGTAGCCAGCGATGTGTTTATTATTAATAATGATAAAAAAAATTACATATCTTGGGCACACTAGCCTTTTAATAATTGTTTGGTCACTCTGGCCTCTCAGCATTGTAACAATACATTATTTAAAATGGGGGTTCAAAACCTGGGGTGTTACAACAGTCTGGCTACATTAATAAGAATCAGAGCTTGAATTTGCCTATAGACAGTAGGCAAAGGGAGACAGAGTGTGATACTTTGTGGATAATGTTGCAAGGTGTGTAGCAGATGGTAAATAGCCAAGTGGGATGGAGGTAAAGTAATATGGCCGTTGGAGGTTATGAGTACGTTAAAGGGGAAGTCTACTCACAAAAAAGCAAAGCGGAGATGGACAAGGAGATCAGTGAAATCTGAGCAAAGATGGAGATTCTAGCATTCAAGATCCAGCAAGAAGTAAAGGTGTGTTGGAGATACGAGTAGCCTTTGAAAAGGATAGCTAAGTGGCATGTTCGGATTTTGTTCGCCCGAAGGCAGCAACAGGTGTTGAAGAGGTGGTTGAGATATGTCAAAAACCCCAATGGAAAGGGAAAGAGATCTGGGAGTGGTCTCATAAGTTTCCAAGTGGGAAATGCGAAGGGGTTAGTTGATCTCGTAAACTTCCAGGAGGGCAGAGGAGACATCCCAAATTTCCAAGTGGGAAAGGGACAAGAGATAATCTTAGCTGAGATTTCAGGTTAGCAGGGGGTGTTGACAAATGGAGAGGAGGAGGAATAAATGCCTCATCCATATGAATATTCATGCGGAGTTGCAAGTTGTGTGAATGAATATGATGACAAGTTGGAAACTTTCATCACAGAGGAGACGGATCAAAGGTGCATTATGGTCATTGGAGGATTCAAGATATTCCTTCCAAGTAGCCAAGGAGAGGCTAGCAAAGATGTTTCATATGCAATAGAAGGACAGCAAGATGAAACAGTCATGGAGGAGGAGGAACAGATACTGAAATATGTCCCAACAGAAGAGGAGCACCCAGTTGAGTTACTCACTCAGTGGGAGATGGATTTAAAGGCACTGCAGGATTGGTTGGATAGTCCGGAACCAGAAGGTGGTTTCCATGAGATATCCATGCCATAGAAGACATGCCATCATGAGTTGCAGCTGGAGGAAGATGGGAACTGACAGGAGTTAGTTTGTTAGAGGAGGTAGATGAACAGCAGTTCAAGGGAAAGACTGTGGAATTGGAGTCTGCAGCAGAGTGGCCAGTCAGTTTCAAAAGGGATGAAAGAAGCATGGGAGATTAGGATGATACACCCATGGAGCTCCATGAATATTTGTAGTCGAGTAGACTTCACAAGCTGAACCATCCAATGAAGTAGCTGGAAGAAGCCGTAGAGGAGATACAGAGGCTGATGTTGAGGTCAGCAGAAGAAGCGGTCAGCAAGGAGAATATGGACATAAAGGAACCTGCACGAGCAGCGGGGAAGATGCAGGAGAAGTAGCAGGGAAGATGTAGGAGTAGAAAGACAGCTCTGGGAGAAAGTTTGGGATCCAAGAGGATTTCAACAGAGCTGCAAAGCTCATGAGGAGGATCTCATGAATTTTCATAGCCATGGAGTATGATGCAGGAGAATCGCTCTGCCTCAGCATGCGCCATTTGATTTGCACGAGTGGTTCACATTAAAGGAAGGGAGAGGCGTCGCCCTCTCATTTTTCCTTCGAGAATGTAAAGCGTGATCAAGGAAATTAATAGGTTGGAAGAGCCAAGTTGTGTCTTCGCACAAGCTGGAGATGAGGTCACCATTAAGTGCTTGACGGTAGGAGAGATCTGCATCCGATTCAGATCAAATTTCCATCATTTTAATATGCCCATTAGACAGGTGTTTTGAATGGTGATTAGACACCACTATCTTATCTTGGAGGGAAGCTCATTGAGCCCCTCTTATATAAACTCTTGTATTTTTTCCAATAGAGAAGACATCGTAGATAGAAATAGGAGGTATTCATAGGAAAGTTGAGAGTCGAGACTTAGTTGTAGTCCAGACTCATGTATTGTAATGGACATTCCACCATTAATAGAAAGTAACAATTTTTCTTGTTTATCAATTTCTGTGTAATGGATGTTTTGTTGTGAATGTCATCCGTATGCATTTGAGTTGTAGATGTATGTTAGAAATTGTTTGCAGGGATAGAACTATAATTTTATATCTATGAGTGTGTTGGATTAAGTCTGATTCTCAAGGCTAAGTGCAAGGAGTGCATGACAGAGATTTGATACTATGTGAGACAATGCAAGGAGTGTGTGTATGAACTCGGTTGAGTCAAAAGAGAAACTGCTAGGAGGGAACACTAAGATAATTCATAGACTCGGAAGGAAATTTCAAGGTGGTTGGGTACCTTGGAAAGAAAAAATGTGTAGGAGGAAACACAGCGCAGAGTTACTGAATACTTTGTGATATTCTGCCAGGAGGGCATAGAGAAAGTACGAGAGCGTACAAGAGAAACACATTCTGAAGTGTTGGAATCGTTGAGAAAACCCCAGGGTTGTTGAACACTCTGAGGAAGGAAGGATTTGCAAGAGTGCATCAACAAAGGAGAGGATATGCCTTAAGACTTCTGGAAGGGCTAAGGGAGAGGTCGTCGAAAGGATTAGCCGAGTGCAAGGAGTGTGCCAAGGATATAGTAAGTTCAGCTTACAAGCTTAGGAGGAAGGGTGTTAAACTACCAGGAGGGCATGAGAAACTCCACTGAAGGACTCGAAGGAACTGAGAACCTCGAAGGTTTCAAGCCGAGAAAAATCTTAGAAGGGCTAGCGCGAGATTTACAAGGAGTGTAGAGGAAAGGTCAAGAACAGTCTAAGTCTTGGGAAGAAATTGTGCTAAGTGTGAAAGAAGGTCGAGGACTTTTCGAAGTCCCGAAGATTGTGACATCATCCATCGTCGAGAGGAGATAGATGGCAGAAGATCAGAAGATCCAGGATTTGGAACTATGGGAGGTTTTCCAAGAGAAAAAAAATATCTTCGCGAAGTCGCGAAGAGCAGTTTGAATCCGGATCGTTGAATCTGGAAGGGACGCGTGGAAGCAATCTGCATGAGTCGAAGGAGTAACACTCCAGGATATATCGGAGGAGAATATCGAGAGACTCCCGAAGGCTGGAGTCCGGAGAGATCGTAGTCATCGATCGAAAGGAGGGACGATGATTGTTGATCCTTGCACCATTAGAAGTTTGTCGATTCGGAGTTCGGGAACGTAAGAGTTGGTTGTCATGGAAAGAGTTGAAGCCTGAAGCCGAAGCGCTTTGTGTGATTGAGCCCCGGGATAAATCTCGAGGTCACGTGTTATAAAGGGCCTGGCACGGAGAGTCGAGTGTCATCGCCAACTTTATTCAAAGGGATAAAGAAGAGAATCACGGGTTTGAGAGGACCCGCACTTTGAGGAAAGGAGGACCTGTGATAGAGTTTTTCGAGTTCCCGCAGGGAGCTGAAGAGTTAATCCGACTCAGGTTTTTTTGAACGATCCTATACTGGGAGGTCTAGAAACCCCAAAGGAGAAGAGGAGGGGGTTGGGGTCTGCGCTAAAGGGTTTGTGGGACAACAGAAAAAAAAATTATTACAAGTGATAGGTACCACAGCGATCGAGGTGAAAAGGGAAATCCAATGGGATAGGTCCCAAATAAGGGTGTTGGGAAAGGGGTCGGGTCCATGGAAAAAAAGGTCATAAAAATTATAGGTACCATGGAATATAGGGAGAAGAGAGGAATCCAATGGGACAGGTCCTGAATAAGGGTACCGATGGGAACAATATACTTTTTTTTATTTCTTCTGGAGAGTTATACTCTATCTTGAAGAATACTGCAGTGATGAATTTCCCAAATTATTAACAGAAAAAATTGTGTAGGAATTTCAAAACCAGAATGTAGGAAGCAAGGTTGTGTGACAATATATATCTTATGTTCCTTTGTTGTTATGTTCGTTTCCCAAGGGTTAGGGTTTTCAGGGTTCCTACAAACAAGGGTTTTCCCTGTGCTATAGCTCTTTGATATATGTGTGGGATCAAACAATAGTACTTGGCCCAATATCTCAGGGAACCAACTAAGGAATCTCTATTGTAGCCTTATTTGCACTACCTCATTACCTAGGTACTAGAGAGTATCTTACCAAGTGTTGTTCTCGATGTCGCCATAGAATTCAGATAGCTAATCCGTGATCTAGAGATGGTTTCAGGAAACCTAGGGGACACCCGATATACCTGATGATACGTGGGAGTGATGGCCATGTATAGATTTTGTCTGATGTGGTACTACTCGAAGGGGTACCAACAAGGGTTACAGAGGTTTCCAACAAGGTGAATTTTTTTTCAAGTAACCTTGTGAAACCATCCATATTTCCTGCAAGTAGTCTTCCCCAACAATAGTTTCACTCATTGAACGATATATCTTTGTGCTTTAAAGATGTTGATAGTACATGTCTCTACCCTAGGGGGGGAATCCCATTGTTTCTACAAAGGAAAGTGATTTGATACCACTTGTTAGGTACTGTTGGAAATACTAAAACAACTGAGAGGGGGGGGTGAATCAGTTGTTTATAAGCTTAAACAATTTTACAGATTCTTAACAATTATTAATATTTCTTCATGTGTCATTAAGCAACATACAGCATATGGACAGTAAGAGTAAAGATCATCAGTCACACATAAAATACACACAGAGACAGATTTTCACGAGGAAACCCATAAAGGGAGAAAACCTCTTCTTCTTCGAAATGATAGGCAGTCTTTTTCAGTTCTGTACATCATCTATAATTGAGCACCAACTCAATGTGAGGCTGCTACCTCTGTTTTACAAGATGCAACTTGTTTGAGAGCTCCAACTCTCTGGGTTCTCTAGCACCCACTAGAAGGAATCACCAACTCCCTGAGTATTCCAGCACCAACTGGATGGAAGCACCAACTTCCTGAATGTTCCAGCACCAACTGGATGGAAGCACCAACTTCCAGTCACACAGGCTCCAACCTGCATAACAGAGAACACTTGTTCTCCCTAGCACCACCATGCCACCCTGGTTTCTCTGGCCACTACCAGATGGAAGCTACAACTTCCTGTGTTCAAGCTCCGACTTGAACCTCTGAGGACAATAGTCCTCCCGAGAACCTCCCAACCTCCCTTAAATATTAATGGTTAAATACACATTCAACTTTACAGATAAATCAGTTCTTACCAGTCTTTCTTTGTTCTTTAATTCTGGTCTTCTGTTCATTGTTCTGCTACTCTTCTCTTATTCAATAGGTCTGCTCTGTATCATGTCTTCTGTCATTCTACTCTACTTCTGTTCTGTCCATCATGTTGCTCTTCTTCTATTCTTGTTCTGCACAGTTCTGTCCATCATGTTGCTCTTCTTCTGTTCTTGTTCTGCACAGTTCCTTCACTTCTTACTATTCCTCTGCTCATCTTCTTTTTCTTACTGTTTACACATTTTTCATTCAGAACTATTAACCCATACAATATCACTCATTTTCTTTTATACATTCTGTTATGACGGTTCCACTTCCCATCTCCTTCGGCAAGAACAACGACAACTGTCTCAGCAACTGAATCGTCATCTGAAACGTTAACTAATTCTACATAATGAGTTTGTTTCACTAATAGAAATCATATTCAGTCGTTAACTGTGAGAGAGAACAGTGACCCTCCGATCAAGTTTTGATCCAACGATTCAGATCCCATCGGGATTTCACTCATCGCGAATTCGGCATTCTCATTGTCGATATGCACTTGTACTCGGAACCCCCGATTCTCCGATCCCCGGTGCGCTCTTTTCCCGAACCTTAGCCCTTTCTGGCTATAGGCCCATATGACCATCTATCAAGTGGCCGCCACCATACCACTCGTCGGGGTTTCGGAGTTTACAATGACAATGTGCATACGTCCCCTGGAGCTGCGATATGCCGATTCCCGACCTCCTCTGTACTCCTTACACCTGTCCTCCACTGACTCCTGGGTGGCCCACCGGCTATATGCCTTATCGGGAAATCGCGTATCGCGATTTCGCGATGTTTGATGTTCAGAGTTTTTGTCAATACCAAAACCCGATCCCCGAAACTCCGAATAGGGCTATGATCTACGGATCAGATTCATTCTTATCCAACGGCTGTGATCACTTCGCGAAATCGTATTTCACGATTTCGGAGTTCTTGATGCATTGTGTTCTTGACATATCAAATCCTGATCCCCGAAACTCCGATGCCACCTGTCCTCTGCGCTGTCATCACACATGATTCGACACGTATTAAAC
>ML776848.1:5073835-5095227 GCA_009831015.1 Picea engelmannii | reverse complement strand
ATAGCATGTTCAGGAATGGATGACAGTCATTCATCCCAAAGGGCATGTGGCACGAGATCTGGTCATGTCAGCTTTTCAACAGTCGCGAGTGCGAAGGGTAAAAGTTTCGTATCACTTTGTATCGCGAAACCCTGAACCCCGATAGCGCCGAAAGCAGGGCCCGCAATATCACGAAGCATTTTCAGCCGTCCATCCAAAGGGGACACCTGGCAGCAAATTGAGCCATCTCAGCATTTCTCCCATCGTGACTCCAAGGCGCAAAGAGCAGCTCCATTATATTCCGATGTGCGAGGTGCCGGGAGAGTCCTGGACCTGGGCCCACAGTGTCGTCGGGAGAATTAAGAGTCGTCAGATCTAGAGGGACTCATGGAGCCAGATTAAGCAGTCTTGGCGTATCGCTCATCGCGATTTCGATCAGAAAGGATCAGCCCTTTCATATTCGCGAACGCTGAAAGCACCTTGGGAATAAGCATGTGGTCACAGTCTGTGGTCACTTGGAGAAAGGAAGGAGCTGTGTAAAGAAGGCCAAAGGTGCCGAGTTCAGTTACAGAGGGGATCGTCGCGATCTCCAGGCACCATCGGGTCTGATCTCCATATTGTTTCTCGCCTGGAGTAAATGACGGCAAGAGCGGGTGGTTGAAACCTCCTTTCATTCATTAAGTGTGGGGATGGAGGGTCTGGCAAGCGGTCCGCTCGAAGAGGTCCTGTGTATCGATTTTTTCAAAAATCCATGCAGAAATCCTCGACTAGACAGAGAAGTCTGCGCACGCTAGCCCAGCACTTAATGGCTCAGCTACCCTCCTTGCAGGGGCCATGCGTAGTTAAGATGGTGCTTAAAGAAATATCTTAGTACGAGTTCGACTGAAGGGACACCAAGCTTTGGGTGACTAGACATGCCTTTGTGAGGCGAGTTTCCTGAGTATATAGACTCAATCTTTGTATTTTGTAAAGCATCGATGGTTGAGCAAAGCTCCCGATTGTAAAGTTTTGATGAAGCGTTGGCCGCTCTGGTTAATGTATAAGGCATTTGAGACTTCTTACTTTATGGATGTCAGCCTCTTTTCCATCTCTTGTATACTGTGTTAGAACATCTCGGAATTGGAGGATCCAGTCAAGTTGTAGCTGTTATAGGATGATGTAGGTTGGATCACTGTAACAGTTACATTGTTTCTAATTGGTTCCTATTATTTTCATAGTGTTGAATGACTTAGAATTGGAGGATCCAGTTGAGTCACTCTTCAGTTCCTTGAAGCTCCGGACCAAGAGGATCTTGGCTTCTTAGTTTTTCATCCTCAAGCTTCTGAAGGCTTGTTGCCCGAGGAAGTCTTGCTCGCCCTTCTCACAAGTCTTCCTTCTACCACCCTTTAATCATTTACTGACAGAAGTTGGATCAATACCTCCCTTGCTTTCTACATACCAGACCCAGTTTCCTGAGTTAAAGCTATATTTTCTTGAGTCTTCACCCATCTGATCACCCCATTAAACAAATCATGACATAAAATTGATGGGCGTTGGGCTCTTCTCCTACAAGCAATCCAGGAGTGACTTTTGAAGCTAACATTTCTGGCACCGTTGTCAAGAACGAAGTTGAAAATTTTCCCCGGGATTGAACAACATTGAGCCTCTGATTCTGAAGGTGCATCGGGTATCAGAGCCTTTGAATATTGCTACTGTGCACCTGGTGACTCCATTGTGACGACTCCACTGTGGTGAACCTGTCGTGTTAATTGTGACTTTCATAGGCAGACACACGCGGTCTCATCCACAGCTGCCTCTAGCTACACCTGAAACTGATCCGGAGGTGGTTCTCAGGAAAGGAAAGGCCTCTGAAGAAGAAGCTTCCACTGTTGAACCAGGTAATCCTCCATCTCCTTCTGTAACAACTCCTTTTTTTCCTCCTCAGTTTCTTAATAGACCTCCTTCGGAGGTTTCCCATTTCTTGAATTTTGGGAGTGTTCCTGCTGAGTTTTCCCCTCCTGGTCTGGGATTGGAGGGAGAAATCCTTGTCACTCCCCTCTCCTCTGAAGTTGTACCTTGGCATAGACCCAGGACTACAGAATATTTCCCCACTCCTTCACAAATAAAAACACCTACTGACTTGAGCTCGTTATCTTTCTCCTTAAATCCTCTCTTGTTTCCCACTCCACTTCGAGACTCATTCCCAGTAGCCCTGTCGCGAACTCCTTCTCCTCCAAGCTCTCCTCCACCTAATATTCCTATGGTTGGTGTTAATCACCCTCTGAATACAATGGATGCCATAGTCGCTACCAGATATGCTCCCTTAGTTCTAACCCATCCTATGAATCCTCTCCCTGCTGGAGATTACTTGAAATACATGCCCAAGTTCACCAGGGAAGGGGACGTAACTGCAGAAGAGCACCTAGCTGCTTTCTACAGTTACGCAGACAACCTCAACATTGAAAATGAATATGTCTGGATGAGAGTCTTCGTCCAGAGCCTGGATGGTGAGGTGAGGAAATGGTTTATAGGATTGGCTCCAGGATCTATTGCTGGGATTGAAGCTCTAGACAGTTCTTTCCTGAGGCAGTGGGGAGATAGGAAATATTTTATGTATTACATGATAGAGTTCAGATCTCTGAAGAAGATGGAAGGAGAGTCTGTCTCCGACTTCTCCAAAAGATTCAATAAGATGTATAATAAGATTCCTGCTGAAATAAAGCCCTCAGAAGCCTCAGCCAAAATTTCTTATGCTAGTGCATTTGGTCCCGATTTTTGTCTCTTATTAAGAGAGAGAAGAGCCACCTCCTTAGCTCAAATGAAAGATGCATCCATAGAGGTGGAATATAATGTATTAGCAGCTGACAGACTAAGGAACAAGGTTGACGCAGACAGGAGAAAGGGAAGATCTGAAGCCTCAACTTCTGGCCCGTCGATGCCCCACCCTCAAGTGGACAAATTGACCAAGTTGGTGAAGTCTTTGTCTGCAGAGATGGAGAAAATGAAGGTGGAGGGAAGACAAGCATACAGGGGCCCTCAAAACATCGAAAACAAAGGAGGTTTTAGGAGGCCAAATAATATAACTCCCCCGACTATGCAGAGAGAAAGGGGAAGAGACAGAGACGACCAGAAAATTCAGGCCCCTTTTCAAAACAATTTTTTGGCCGAGAGGGAAGAAGGGGAAACAGATGATCTAGACCCCGAAATCCATTGCTTCGGAGACACTCCTCCTTTTCCTCATCTCACTCAATCATCATACGAGGAGTCTCTCATGGACAGTCAGCTAAATGAACTAAGCAAGGGAGACAAGGCTAGTGGCAACCAAGGCAGGTATGATCTGAGGTCCAAGAAAAAGACTATAGCGCCTGACGTTCCTAAGAAATCTACTAGAACAGAGAAACCTGCTAATGAAGTAGCAGACAATCACAGAGGTAAGAATCCCCAACCTGTCTCTCCCATAGTCCAGGGTCATGTTCCCAAAATAAGAGAAATTCTGAAGCTTACATCTTCTTTTAATTTCGAGCATGAAATCCAAAAGATCAGAATCCATGTGCCCCTGACCGAGCTAATTAAACATGAAGAATTCAAAAAACGCTTCTCTGAGCTATTACAGTCTGAAGCCTCATGCCTTCCCACAGACTCCATCAACTTGCAATATGAAAAACATGCGGTCATTCTAGGCCCTATGGTAGAAGATAGAGATGACTCATTCCCCCCTTTCTACACATCCCTGAACATACATGACAAGGTACTGCATAACTGCTTGATGGATTCGGGGGATTCTCATAACCTCATGCCAAAAACTGTCATGGAAGAGTTAGGACTAGAAGTCACCCGAAACTATCATGACCTCTATTCCTTTGACTCCATGAAAGTCCCATGTCTAGGAGTTATCAAAGACCTGGTCGTGACCTTGTTTTAGTTACCCATGAAAAGTGTGGTCATGGATATTGTAGTGGCCGATGTCCCCCGCAAGTTCGGTATATTGTTATCAAGATCTTGGATAAAAATACTGGGGGCAAATTTGCAGATGGACCTCACATACGCTACTATCCCAGTATTTGGAGGAGAGCATAGAAGACAATACAGGGAATCCCAACTGGCCTTTATAATCAGTGATGAGGCCAACCCTACCAACCATCCCATTTTCGCCTTAGATACTGATTAGGTTCCAGTGTGCTTCAACTCACCCATGCTCCTGAACCTCCTCTTAAACTCAGAAAGCAGGCCACCATTTCCCCTAAATTTCCTCCCTCCATCACCCCCGTCTGGAAAATGTTCTTTGATGGAGCCTCTTCCAGGGAAGGCGTTGGAGCTAGGGTGGTTTTTGTGTCACCTGCTCAGGAAACCATATCTCTATCGTACAAACTAGAATTTGAATCCACCAACAATGTGGTAGAGTATGAGGCTCTTGTTCTGGGATTAAGAGTTGCGAGAGAAATGGGAATTCATGAGGTAGCAGTGTTTGGTGATGCAGATTTGGTGGTCCAACAGATCAGAAACGCTTATCTAGCTAAGAATCCTCGACTCAAAAGCTACAGAAATGAGGTGTGGGACCTAGTTGATAGTTTCTTCTCAGCATTTAACATTTCTTTCATCCCAAGAGAGGAGAAAACGATGGCAGATTCCTTGGCTACATCAGCAAGTAATTTCAAAGTACCCTTGCCACCTAAATTCAGATATGATGTGGAAGTGAAATACAGGCCCTCCATACCTGACAATGTCAAACATTGGAAGGTATTCGAGGATGATCTCGAGATCAAGAAGTTCTTGGAGACTATCGAAGAATTTTCATAGATGCACATCGACCAAGACTCTGTCTCGGAAGAAAAGCTTGATGGGGGTAATTTTCTGAATAAGATTGCAGAGCGTAACATTGTGCAGCTGCCCAGCAATCATATTCCAAGAGGACTGGTTCCTTTGGAAAGGATTTTTGATAGAAATGATGTGTCATTAAAAGGAGAGACCTCGGAGGATGACACTGGTACTATTCAGTGCAACATTGGGAACAAGAACGAGCCCAAGTTTGTCAAATTGTCAAGAAGTATGACAAAGGAACAAAGGTTGGAATACGTCGGACTTTTGAGGGAATTTGTTGATTCTTTCGCCTGGACCTATGAAGACCTCAAAACGTATGACACTTCTGTCATCGAGCATAAAATCCCATTAAAAGAGGAGGCAAATCCATTTATGCAGAAGCTGAGACAGATCAATCCTATGCTACTGCCTATCATGGAGAGGGAAGTGAAGAAGCTGCTTCAAGCTCAGATCATTGTACCGCTAAGATATTCAAAGTGGGTGGCCAACCTGGTTCCAGTCAGGAAAAAGAATGGAGAGATATGGCTCTGTGTAGACTTCAAAAATCTGAATAGGAGCTCACGGAAGGATAACTACCCCTTACCAAAGATGGAACACATACTGCAGAGGGTAACAGGAGCTTCCAGGATGTCCATGATTGATGGTTTCTCTGGCTACAATCAGGTCTCAGTTCTGCCTAAGAACAGGGAAAAAATGGCATTTACCACTCCATGGGGGACATTCATGTACGCCAAGATGCCATTTGGATTAACAAATGCAGGGGCAACGTTTCAGCGTGCCATGGACATAGATTTTTTTGGGGAAAAGGATAAATTTGTGGTCATTTATCTAGATGACATCACAGTGTTTTCAAAATCTGATAAAGAACACCGTCGCCATCTCAGGAAGGTTTTCTTGAAATGAAGAAATTTTGGCATTTCATTAAACCCCAAGAAATCTCTATTCGCCATGCAGGAAGGAAAGTTACTAGGCCACATAGTATCAGCAGAAGGAGTCAGAATTGACCCCAGCAGAGTTGAGGCGATACAAGCCTTATCGATCCCGAGGTCCAAGAAGGAGGTCCAATCTTTCCTCGATAAAATTAATTTTCTGAGGAGGTTTGTGCCTAACTTTGCTGAGGAGGTAAAGCTTATAACAGCCATTTTGAAGAAAGGAAATGAAGTAAGTTGGACCCCTCAATCGTGACATTCCTTTGAGCAAATCAAGAAGGCCCTGACTGAAGCTCCTGTGCTTATCAGTCCCGACTACTCGAAGGATTTCCTTATTTTCTCCTTTGCCTCACCTGACACAGTGGCTGATGTTCTATTACAGACAAACGACATTAGGCTAGAGCAGCCTATTTCTTATTTCAACCGATCATTGAGGGATGCAGAAGTCAGGTATGACACTATGGAGAAGCAGGCCTATGCTCTAGTAAAAGCTCTCAAAGCTTTTAGAACCTACGTCCTGCAGTCAAAAATCATTGCCTATGTCCCCTCAGCTGTTGTTAAAGACATTCTTATTCATCCTGACATAGATGGGAGAAGGAGTAAATGGATAGACAAAATTATGGAATTTGACCTGGAAATAAGGCCCACCAAATTAATCAAAGGTCAAGGTTTAGCCAAGTTGTTGGTTGAACCAAACTACCAAGCTCTGGGGATAAGTTTCATAAACGAATGCTCAGGAATTCCACAAAGTCTGCTGTCTGAAATGGACCCTCAAATAGAACGCCCATTAGCTCGATGTCCTTGGTATAAGGATTTCATATACTTTCTGCAAGAGTTGCGGCCCCCAGACGGCCTACAAAGGAACAAAGCAAGAGCTCTGAAGCTCAAGGCAGTCAGATATTGCCTGATTGATCAAATGTTATATTGGAAAGACCCCCTGGGGGTGCTTTTAAAATGCATGAGTCCACGAGAGGCCGAAATGATCATGGCTAAATTTCATAGAAACCTGTGCGGAGGGCACCATTTATGGAAAGCCACAGCCCACAAAATCCTCAGGGTTGGATACTACTAGCCTACCGTGTTCACTGACGTCTTCAAAAAGGTCAGATCCTGCATCAAATGTCAAAAATTTGCAGGAAAGCAGCAGCTCAAGTCTCTGTCGTTAAATCCGGTGGTGGTTTCAGGACCTTTCCAGCAGTGGGGCCTAGATTTCATTGGAGAAATTCACCCTGCTTCCAGTGGGAAGCACAGATGGATCTTGACTGCCACATACTTTTTTACCAAATGGATTGAATCTATCCTTACCAGGAGTGCTTCCCACAAGGTAATTATTGGATTCCTAGAAGAACTCATCACAAGATTCGGTTGCCCAAGAAAGATCGTTACAGATAATGCAACCTCATTCAAGGCTGAACTGTTGGTTAAGTTCTGTGAGCAATTCGGAATCAAGCTGATTCACTCCAATTCGTACTATCGCCAGGGAAATGGTTTAGCAGAATCCTCCAATAAAAGTCTCATAAGGATCATCAAAAGATTATTGGAGGACAACAAAAAGGCTTGGAATTCAAAGATGAAATTCGCTCTGTGGGATGATCGGGTGACTACAAAGAGATCTATAGGCATCTCCCCTTTCCAGTTAGTGTACGGAGCAGAAGTTGTCTTCCCTTCTCAACTGGCCATTCCCATAGCGAAATTCTTCCAGGATTATCAAGAAGAGCCTGATGACATGATCAGAAGGATTCATCAGCTAGTGGAGGTCCAGCAGGCTAGGGAGCAGACAGTGGACAGAATTCAGGACCATCAGCAAAAGATCAAGCAGGTTTTCAATAAGAAGGCCAAGAAGGAGCGTTTCCAGATAGGAGACCTGGTGCTGAAATGGGATGCTCCTAAGCAAGATAAGGGCAAACACAGCAAATTTGAAGCCCTGTGGATCGGGCCTTTCAAAATCTCTGAGACTTTCTCAAATAACACATACAGGTTGCGAGGTTTGGAAGGTGGAGAAGTTTTCAGCAGCCCAGTGAATGGGCATTTTCTAAAGAAATGTTTTGTTTGAGTCTCAGATGGCTCCCTTGTTTGTAAATATTGTCCTTTTTGTTTATTTGTTCATTTTCGTTTTTATTTTCTGGCTTAATAATGACTCCATAGCCCAACAGCAAGGCACTGGAACTGCAAAATGAGTCCTTAGAGCATCGCGGGGACAACTCTATCCCCCATGGAGCCTAATGTTAGCAACAATTTTGGTATCGGGGCACAAAGGTACACAGATCTGCAGGATTTCCCGGGAAGCGCCCAAGCGCAGCACACAGAAGAAATCCATTTCGGGCCCAGGTCAAGCGAGCGAGCGCTCCGATTTCAACGTTCATGACGTATCCAAAGAATCAGATCAGCGGTGGGCAGGAAATCGTGATTAGCAAAGATGCGCCAAGGTTAGCGCAATGGATAGCACCCATAGCATGTTCAGGAATGGATGACAGTCGTTCATCCCAAAGGGCATGTGGCACGAGATCTGGTCACGTCGGCTTTTCAGTAGTTGCGATTGCGAAGGGTAAAAGTTTCGTATCACTTTGTATCGCAAAACCCCGAACCCCGATAGCACCGAAAGCAGGGCCCGTGGTATCACGAAGCATTTTCAGCCGTCCATCCAAAGGGGACACCTGACAGCAAATTGAGCCATCTCGACGTTTCACCCATCACGACTCCAAGGCGCAAAGAGAAGCTCCATTATATTCCGATGCGCGAGGTCCCGGGAGAGTCCCGGACCCGGGCCCACAGTGTCGTTGGGAGAATTAAGAACCGACAGATCTAGAGGGACATGTGGCGCCAGATTAAGCCGTCTCGGCGTA
Source organism: Picea engelmannii (assembly GCA_009831015.1). Lineage (NCBI taxonomy): Eukaryota > Viridiplantae > Streptophyta > Pinopsida > Pinales > Pinaceae > Picea > Picea engelmannii. The sequence continues at coordinate 5,086,679 of ML776848.1, read as the reverse complement.
TCGTTGATCACGATTTTGATCAGCAAGGATCAGCCCTTTCATATTCGTGAACGCCGAAAGCACCTTGGGAATAAGCACATGGTCACAGTCCGTGGTCACTTGGAGAAAGGAAGGAGCTGTGTAAAGAAGGCCAAAGGTGCCGAGTTCAGTTATAGAGGGGATCGTCGTGATCTCCAGGTGCCATCGGGTTCGATCTCCATACTATTTCTCGCCTGGAGTAAATGACGGAAAGAGCGGGTGGTTGAAACCTCCTTTCATTCATTAAGTGTTGGGATGGAGGTTCTGGCAAGCGGTCCGCTCAAAGAGGTCCTATGTATCGATTTTTTCAAATATCCATGTAGAAATCCTCGACTAGACAGAGAAGTTTGCGCACGCTAGCCCAGCACTTAATGGCTCAGCGACCCTCCTTGTAGGGGCCATGCGTAGTTAAGATGGCGCTTAAAGAAAGATCTCAGTACGAGTTCGACTGAAGGGACACCAAGCTTTGGGTGACTACACACGCCTCTGTGAGGCGATTTTTCTTTAGTATATAGACTCAGTCTTTGTATTTTGTAAAGCATCGATGGTTGAGCAAAGCTCCCGATTGTAAAGTTTTGATGAAGCGTTGGTCGCTCTGGTTAATGTATAAGGCATTTGAGACTTCTTACTTTATGGATGTCAGCCTCTTTTCCGTCTCTTGTATACTGTGTTAGAACAGCTCGGAATTGGAGGATCCAGTCAGGTTGTAGCTGTTATAGGATGATGTAGGTTGGATCACTGTAACAGTTACATTGTTTCTAATTAGTTCCTGTTATTTTCGTAGCATTGAATGACTTAGAATTGGAGGATCCAGTTGAGTCACTCTTCATATCCTTGAAGCTCCGAACCAAGAGGATCTTGGCTTCTGAGTTTTTCATCCTCAAGCTTCCGAAGGCTTGTTTCCCAAGGATGTCTTGCTCGCCCTTCTCACAAGTCTTCCTTCTACCACCCTTTAATCATTTACTGACAGAAGTTGGATCAAGACCTCCCTTGCTTTCTACATACCAGACCCAGTTTCCTGAGTTAAAGCTATATTTTCTTGAGTCTTCACCCATCTGATTACCCCATTAAACAAATCGTGACATAAAACTGATGGGCGTTGGGCTCTGCTCCTGCAAGAAATCCAGGAGTGACTTCTGACGCTAACACAAGGTATGTGGTGCACCCTGTAAATTTATAGGTCACACTGTACGCAGTGCGAACCGAGAGACTCGAACGCACCATGTAGTTTTTTTTGTTTCTTTTTTTTACACTTAAAATTTCACTCAATTTTAAATTTTAATCCAGTGAAAACGTAAGTTATGAAGAAACAAGGAAATTACCTGGACATTTTTTCGTCGAGGAGGCATGGTTTCGACGTATTCAAAAAAACTAAATTTTCCCACCATTTGGAAAAATTTGAAATTCACGCACCGAGCAACATATGAAAGGAACACAACCAAGGAAAGCATCGATGGAAGGGCACTTTAGATAAGAAAAGATTGCACCGGTTCTTTTCAGCTCTACAGCACTGAAAATGGTAAAAATGATTTTTACCGTCGGTAAATGTTTTTTAATAAAACCTTGTTTCGGTGCGTCTGATGCACAACCGCATTGGTCCATCCATGTTTAATGAGCGCATCAATCATATTTAAAAAAAAAAAACATCCCTAGTATGGTGTGTGTGTTTTTGAGTGCGCATCGGTGTGTATACTACTCCATAGCGCACCGCAATAGATTTTTTGAAAAACTACAATAGTGCGCAAAATTGTGTTTAATCATGACACGATGCGGTATAATAATAGACACCCCGATGCGCTTGCGTTTACAGAGTGCACAGCCTAAATTTGGAAATTAACCCTAACACGGTGCTCCATATTGGAGCACATGTGCGCATCAGTGCGCATGATACTATGGAGTGCATCGGTTTATATTTTTTGAAACAATCCTACATTGTTGCGTAAATGTTTTTTATTTAACCATATTATGGTGCACTCTATTAATAGTGCCCTGGTGCTTCCAATGTTACGTTGTGCACCAAATATTTTTAAAATAACTCTATTACGATGCATCATTATTTCTCGGTGCGTCCTTATTTCCATACCGCACTGGATAATATTGTTCTTTATTTGAAATAACCCTGCTACAATGCGCTAGGTTTGAGGGCACCGATGCACCTATTGTAGATAACTCATCGGTGCATTAGGTACTTATAAAATCACCGATGTAAAATCATCCGCTAAAACCTCCGCCCGTTAACCTCCGCTAGTATCATCCGCTATAAATGGATTTTGGGGATATTTTTATAGGGGTGTCCGCAAAAACCTCCACTAGAGGGTCTTTTCGTTGTAGTTGTAGCCTTGTCCTCAAGGATTGATATGAGGACATCGTTGTAGAATGGTAGTCGGCTCCCAAGTAGCATCTTCTGGAGTTGTATCTTTCCTAATAGGGTCCTAAATTCAATTTTTCCAAGATTGAATTAAAGAAGTTTGATGGAACAGAGGTCTTTATTTGGGTGAACCAAATAGAGCAATAATTTGAACTACATAATATTATGGATGATAAGCAAAGGATTCACATAGAAAAATTGAACTTTGAGATAAAACCATATCAATGGTATCAATGGGTAGTTAAAAGGAAACCCCATTTTTATCATTATACTTGGAGATTTACAAAAGACTTAGAATCACAATATGGGAAAGTTTGGGAACATGACTACTTCATACAATTGACAAGAATCAAGCACTTAGGTGATATTGAATATTATAATTCATAATTTCAAGTACTGGCCACAATGGTGGATGGAATAAGTGATGAAAAATTGTTGTAACCTTACATGGGTGGATTAAAAAAAGACATTAAACATGAGATTTTCTTAATACATACAACAAATATTATCGAAGCTATGCAATTTGTTCATCATATTCAAGACAAGAATAATGCTACAGACAATTCTACCATTGGAGCATACACAAGAAGTAGAGAACATTTTTGGATTCATAAGACATCTGTACCTAAACCAACAAGGTTGAAACCTCAAAAAATAGATGAAAGAAGAGTAAAGGGATTATGTTTCAATTGTGACAGCAAGTACAGTAAGGGGCATAAGTGTGGTAAGAAGAAATTATTCTACATAGACTATGAAGAGGAAGAACATCAAGAATTGGAACCACCACAAGATCAAAATATAGAAGAGACTGCTCCAACAATATCTTGGCATGCATTGGTTGGCATTAGTACTCCACAAACCCTCAAGATACAAGGATAAATCAAAAAGAAAACGGTAATGGTGTTTATTGATTCTGGTAGCACCCATTGTTGGAAATATTGTTGTCATTGATGTCAAAGATAGGGGTATACTATAGATGTCCAAGATAAAGAATGCAAGATGGAGATTGTTGGAAATATTGTTTTTGGATTTTTGATGCTCAGTTCGGATACCCTATCTTTGAAGGAATTTTTACTCTAAATACCTAGCTCAAATGAGAGAATAGGTTATGTGTTTGGAAATATTATTACAAGACCTTTCCAATGGTATATATCACTCCCTATAAATCCTTAGGAATGAGGAGATATTAATTTTTTTGTTAGACAACCCAACCAAAAAGTTTAGGTCAGACCAACTAGTCTTTACAGGTTGTCCCTAAGAGTGAGCATAGAAACACCATAAATACATGATCTATGTGTGCATTTGAAGAGAATCCAAGGAAGAATATCGATTATGAGGTGTACAAAAGAGATTTGAGGTGCAAAAGAGGAGTTGGGGAGTCTTTTTGGGGTCTAAAGGTGCAAGAGGAGTTTTCTTGGAGTTTTAAGGGTACCCTATGAAGGACTAAGATCTATGATGTTGCAAAGTGTTTTTTTTTTAGGTTTTTATGTTGCAGTCTGGGATTATATTTTGGGAATGTTGCTATGAGATTCGCTAGGGAATAAAGGCTAAATTTGACTAGGTTTTGAATTTATGTCCATGGTATGAAACAAAAGAGAGGCGTTGGAGTATGAAATTTACGGGTATGATGATGCTATGATATATGTAAAGTATGAAGCATGTAGGTGAAGTTAGAAGTACTCTATGTATGAATATATTAGGTTGGTGCCTATACATCTCTTACTGAGTTGGTTCTCAACTAAGGATATTGATGTCTCTTATAATTTGGTGCCTACACAATATCTTGTTAAGTTGGTGCTCAGCTGAGGATATCGATGTATCCAATAGGTTGGTTCCTACATAATTTCTTGCTAAGTTGTTTCTCAGCTAAGGAGATTGGTGTATCTAGTAGGTTGGTGCCTACAAGATTTATAGCAGTAGGTTGGTGCCTATAGACATTTATAAAGACAATTTTTTGTGGTTTTCTCCCGTAAGGGTTTCTAAGTTAAACCCTATGTACCGTGATTTGAGTTTACACTCATTTATTGTTTTGAATTTAATTATTGATTAGTGAATGATCATTTAAAGTAAAAGGAATATTATATTGATTCTCAACCCCCTCTCGGTATAAGAATAAGTTCAACAAATGGTATCAGAGCAAGTTCCTTCAGAAACAGTTTCACCACTGGAAGGTAGATCTAGATCACATATGGATTGTAAGGAACATCTCCCTACAAACAGAGTTTCTTTGTTAGATGGAACAAACTATGCATTGGGGAGTATAATAATGAAGACATATTTGATGGCCCTTGGGTTTGGTATCTGGGAATCGGTCACAATAGGTTATACAAATGAAGTTGGGAAGGAGTCAAGTGAACACATTGTAAAAGAAATATATGTCATATTGTGTGGCCTATCAGACTCTGAGAGCATCAAGGTAATGCAGTGTATATTAGCTAAACATATTTGGGACAATCTACAAAACATTTATGAAGAGAGATCTGGTGATTGTTCCACCTATGAATCAGAGATAGAAGAAGCACAATTTATGAGAAAGTTAAAAGGAGGACCTTGAAAATACAAAGAAAGGGAAAATAATGATGATGAAGAAGAATCTCTCTTTGTAACCATGAAAAACATGATGATGAATAAAATGAAGATAGTCAAAAAGAAAATCCAGATTAAAGGAAGTAAATCTTGAAATAGACAGACTCGGGGGAAACAATATAAAGAAGATGGAGAAATTGTAGAAACATGAAAGGAAGGATTATGAACTTGAAGAAACAAAGAAGACAGTTATCATCCTGAAGACTCAACTAGAAGATGAAAAAGGGATAGAAGAAGTGGTGAGAAGCTAATTGAAAGAAAAGGAAAAAATTTGTGAGAAGCTAGAAGTTGAAATAGTTTCCTTAAGAAAGGAACTAAAGAAAACAACTGATAAATTGAATATAATCTTGAAGTTTTGAAAGAGTATTGAAATATTAGATAATATTCTCAATTTCCAAAGATCACCATTCATCAAGACAGGTCATGGATATGAAAAAAAATATATATATATCCCTGAGGAATATGCAAGCACTAAGGTCACAAAGCCATCAGAAAAGGAAAATGAAGAAAAGCCTAAAAGCTATGCCAATATTCTCAAAGGCTCCATCAACAATGAAAGAAGCAGTAGGAAAGGAAATGATGACCAGTAAAAATCTAATTCTTCTCACAAGAATAAGTGATATGAAAATCTTAAGTTACCAATCTAACCATTAGTCCTTCATTGATAACAAATATTTTTCAATTTCCAAAATATTTTAAATGACATTGCACTTTGCAATGTGATGTGATTCGCTTCACTTAACTAAACTCTTATGCTTGTAAAATTACTTTCTTAATCCAATCTTCATAAGTAATTCATGATATGTAAAGAAGATATTATGAGAGAACTATTATCAACAAAAATCACACCAAAACTTGTTAACGGAGTTCACCAGACATCTTGGCTACGTCTCTGGTTCCACTCCCAACAGTGAGACCTCTCCTCATTAATATCAAATGCTTTAAGAATACAAAAGAAAGGCTCACATATCAACTCTTGAAACCACCTTTCATATCTACAACTCTATGACATAAACAGACATCACCAAGAACTTCTACAGGAAATTTTGAGACTTTAGAGTATAGACTCCGCTATGCTTGGCTTAGCATCATGGGCTCTGGAAGAACTTTTATGTTCGACTACTCCAATGCAGAAATAGAATATAGATCCAGAATCCTCTTGAAATTCTACAAATTTTGAGTATAAAGTTGATATACTTCTGAACAGGCCCTTAGGAACTCCCCTCGACATGAACTCCAATGTTAGGTATTGCCTCAAAATGCATGCCAAACCTATGTCCTATGCATAGATTTGTGTGCTTAGATAAATAAGTCAAAGTCTGCCAAACTTAGGTAGATTTCACCAGATTTAGAGGAATCTGCCAAATCTTGTGGAATCGGCTAGATTTGGTGGAATCTGCTAGGCCACCTTGGCCTTCTAGAAGATGTCGCATGACAGCCTCTCATTGGTCGTCATTTCTGATTAGGTTGCTGATGTCATATGATAATCATATGCCACGTCATATGTTAACGTCACGTGTGCCACGTCACTTGTACGGATGTTGACATCATCTATACAGATGTTGATGTCATCATGCCACATCACCTCTACCGAAATTGATGTCATCTGTATGGATTTCGACGTCATCCTTCCATGTCGATTATACGGAGGTTGGCGTCATCCTGACACGTGGAACCCTGTCATGCTTCCACGTCAGCATGTTGACGTCATCAGTGCGACTGTACAGATGACACATGGTAGTATGTTGTGTTTCCATGTCAGTTTTTGACATCAATAGTACACACTGCCCTGTCATCATTTCCCTTTTTTGGTGAAAACTTCAGATCATGATATCTTCCTCATACGATGTATGTTTGAGGCAAAATTCACATCATTGGAAATTTATCGTCAAGCACTATGCAATGGTACCATTTTTTCATCATTTGAGACAATTTATTTTTGAGTGATTTTAGATCCTCCTGGATCATTCCTCTCCACTGAGGAGCTTTTGGACCTCCAAAATTATTTATACATCAATCAAGTGAGGGCATCGCATCCCCACTTGTCCAGGATCCGCCCATCATGACTAGATATTGAAAACCTAGTGCATTACAACAAACTATCCAACCATGATAAAAAAAAATGCAATCAAACTATTGATATAACATTCATTTCCCTACTTCCACAATATATTTCATTCACTATAATGCCTATTAACTAGAAACAACTAACTAGAAATAGTAAGGAATACATCATTGCCAAAGGAAATGAATTAAAAAAATTATTTATCTTATGAATCGGTTTACCAAATGAATTCACCAATTTATATTAATGACTTGGACCACAATCGAGAGAAGCGTCTGATACATCTTGCTCTCTTTGTTTCTCAAGCACGAGAACAATAAATTTGCTAGCATTGACAAGTCTCTTTATTTGTCATGTACTCACTAGAGATTCATTAGTTTTAATCTTGTGATATTTAACAATATATTCAACCTTGTCCTTGAAAAGATGATACTTATTTTCTTCACAATAGAATATGGCCTTTCGATCATATAGATATGGAATACCCAAGATGATTTTGCATATGTTGAGAGGGGAAACATCTAACACAAACTCATCAGTAAACTTGGAAGTAATTGAAAATTTAAGTGTACATTGTTTAGTCACCTGCAATCGAGTATCCTTTTGTACCCAACCCAAAGGGTAAGGATTTTTATGAGGTTCAGTTTTTAATCCCAACTCCATTACAATTGCTTTTGAAATCAAATTAAATTGAGACTCATTGTCAAACAAAGTATATACCTTTGTTTGCTTCACTATTACTCTTACATGGAAAAGATCGTTTCATTTCTTATCATCATTTTCAAACTTAGAATATTTAATAGTATAACTTGAACTAGCAAATGATATGCCTTTGACACCCATAGAGACAATCATTGTCTCATCACCCGAATATGACCCAAGGCCTTTTTGCACTGTAGCAGCAGTATTTTGCTTGCCCTTGTTCTAGAACTTCTTTGGTAGAAATTCAGGATGCAACTTCTAACAATGATCTTCATCATACCCTTCCTTCTTGCAATGATTGCATGTAGGCTTCTCTTTCTTCACTGTAGCTATCCATTTCTCTTTTCCTTTAGACTGCTTCTCCAACTTAGGTGGATTCTTATACACATACTCCATACCTTGTTTACTTTTGCTAGCTTCAATATCAATAGATTGTACTAACGCTTCGTTAATATTAGTAGGATTAAACATAAAAATAGTATGGTGAAGATATGATTGTAAACCACCAATGTATTTAAGAAGATTTTCACAAGTGTGTAATGGAATTTCCAATGCTAAATCCTTATTCTTGAATTCTTGTGTATAAGATTGAACATTTTTCCCTTTTAATTGTTTTAGATGTAACCATTAAATCATATATATTTCAGTATATGACAAAGTATAGAATTGATTTCTCAATGCATAAATGAATTCAACCCAAGAGGAAATGAGTTTACCATGTTGTACCAGATCCGCTTGAATTCGACTCTCCCACCATATTAGATATTGTTGGCGTTACTTAACACACACATAGGATTTATTTTTCTTAAGGTTTTTCCTTGTTTATTAGTCATAATTAGTCATTATCCAGTCTCCTATATTTTAGAGGAGAATATTCCACCTGGAGAATATTCTCTTTCAGTTGACACTTCAGTTTGACTAGTTGAGTTGAGTTTAGATGCTACATTGGTTTTGTCACCATGCAACATTGGGATCATCACCAGCTAATGCGCACTTTCCTTGGGATCATCACCAGCTAATGCGCACTTTCATCACCAGCTAATGCGCACTTTCCTTGGGATCATCACCAGCTAATGCGCACTTTCCTTGGGATCATCACCAGACTGGTGCATTACCCTTGATTTCCTAAGCTAACTTTTCACTACTCTTTGTTCAGTGTGTTAACTGAAGACTAGTTGACTAGTTAACTCAACTAGGTGGCAGTTCACTCCCATAACTGCCTGAGAGACTAGACTAGGTGGCATTTCACTCCCGTAACTGTTGGTGTGTGTCCAGATCACTCTATACCACCACTATGGTGCATTGGTTCTCCTCCAGTGCGCACTCATTGAGTTATACAGATTATATCATGTGTAAATTATTCATTATTCACAACGGTTAATGAGAATTCTTCCATTCTTTCTCTCATTTTTCTTCTTTCTCAATTTCTCTTTAAAAATGTGTGTAGTATTTTATAAATAGATCTATTCTATGCAGATTCAACACATTTACATGGTATCATAGCCAACATATTTCTAAGCACAAGCTACACCAAAATTTTTGCAGGTACAAAAGATTGAAGACAACAGAAATATGGATTTCCGAAAAAGAATTCATTCTTACACCTTACAACTATTTTGCATGGAAGGAGAAAATATCCATACATCTCCAAACCAAAGGGTTGTACAGGTTAGCCTTGAATACAGATATAGAACCGACATCACCCATAGAAAAATCCAAGTACTTAAATCACATGGATGAGGCACTCGGAACAATTTGCAGTCTTAGTTCTCCTGATCTCCTTTTCACATATCTTCCTGTAAGACTCCCAATGAAGCCTGGACCACCTTGGAAGGGATCTTTGGAATCAAGATGATATGATGGGACACCTTATGGAGGTGGATATGCTCACATTGGATCCAAAAATCTTCGACAATATCCAAGATTTCTTTACAAAATTTAAGGATTTATTGTTGCAACTCAAAGCTTGCGGGGTTGATAAATTGAAGGAGGATGAATAAATGGTTCTTACCATTATATCCAATCTTGGTAATGAATTATTTGTATTCGTATCCACATTCCATTATGTTATATTCGCCTCTTGAACCACCTAGAAGATGCCTTCTCTTGAGGACTTTATTGAATCCCTAACACAAGAGAAAACCAAGCTCATCAACATGGGCACAATCAAAGGCCCAAGGGCACGTGCACTCATTGTGCATGATGGAAGCCACAAATATCAGAAATATAAAGATAAATATAAATGTAAAACTCATGAACATTCGAATAAGGAAGGGTACACAAAACCCTTCACCGATGCCTCTGGATCCAAAGGGGAAAACGGAAGAAAAGGGGAGAAATGCATGTACTGTCACAAAGGATTCCATTCAAAATCCGCATGCATGAAAAAAAAAATAGATCTGATGTCTCAAATACTTCAGCAAAACAACCTTGGATATTGCATCCCCGAGGGTGCCAAGAAGAATAAGCCAGAAGATCCAAATTCCAAGAAAAAAAATTCTAGCCATGCCTTGATTGCCATCAATTCCTCTCCTGATGCTTGGATCGTTGATTCAAGAGAATCACATCACATGGCTGCCTCAAAATAAATATATTATTCTTTGGATGCATGCAAATTTCCTCCTATTTTGATGGGGGACAACTCTTCTGTCGAAGTCACCAGCAAAGGAAGGGTTGAACTCACCAACGGAAGCTTCGAGAATGTGTTGCACGTTCCCAAAATTTCTTTCAACCTTCTCTCTGTATATCAGATGAAGAATTCTAGAAACGGAAAGAAATTCATATTCACACCAAATTATGTGGACATCTATGACATGCAAACCAACTCCAAGGTTGCTACCGGTGAGGTAAATCATCAGTCTAGATTGTATACTTTTTCTGAATTCATTGAACCTAATTTTTCTTTACTTCTTACTCATGCTAATGAAAGTAGTAGGATATGGCATGAAAGGTTTGGACATTTGAATTTCATATACATGCAACAGCTTAGCAATCAAATATTGTTTGATGATCTACCAAACATCCATTTAACCAAGGGAGTATGTGAGGGATGTGTTCTCGGAAAACACCCTCAAGATAAATTTGACAAAGGAAAGTCTCAGCGAGCTTCCGCACCTTTAGATCTAATCCACAGTGACCGTATGGGTCCCTTTCCGCATCCATCCATCAGCAAAGCGAGGCTTTTTCTCATTTTTGTTGATGATTTCTCACATTTTACATGGATCTACTTTCTCACGAAAAAATAAGAGGTCTTTCAACACCTCAAATATTTCAAAGCCTTGGTTGAGACACAGTCTGGAAAGAATATCAAAGTCCTATGAACTGATAATGGGGGAGAGTATGTAAATCATGAGATCCATAATCTTTTCCATGAGGCGGGGATTCAGTTGTACCATACAGTTCCCTGCACTCCGCAGCAAAATGGAGTTGTTGAGCGGAAAAACGGATCTCTAAAGGAGATGGCATCTTGCATGCTGCATGCAAAGTCACTACCACAGAGACTATGGGCCAAATCACTTTATTGTGCAACATACATCCAAAACAGATCTCCCCATAGATATGTCAAGGATAAGACCCCCTACAAGGCTTGGAGCAGCCTCAAACTGGAAGTGACCCACTTTCGCATTTTCAGTTCACGTGCATGCGCCTGGATTCCCTCTAAAAAGAGGAAGGCACTTGATCCATAGAGCACTAAGTGAATTTTTTTGGCTACCCCAACGGTATGAAGGGATATAGGCTTATTCATATTTCCTTGGACCGGCTCATCATTGACCGAAGTGTCCAATTTGAGGAAAGTGTCTTGCATGCACCTCAGCATCTGCATGCAGACACCTTCATTCTTCCACTTGTCTGAGATGATGAGCATGCACATTCCCACTCTTCTTCAGACAAGATTTTTGATTTAGATGACTCAAATGATTCAGATTCATAGTTAGTACAGTCCATGATGGACATGAAGAATGTATTTCTTCATGGTGATCTCTCTGAGGAGATCTACATGGAGCAGCCACGAGGATTTATGCAGGACTCATCTTTGGTCTGTCAACTGAAGAAGTCCCTTTATGGCTTCAAGAAAGCTCTGAGAGCATGGTATGACAAGATGGAATCCTACATGTTGTCACAGAACTTTGTATATTGTAAATCAGACCCAAATGTCTACATGCTTTGAATGGTTGATTCACTTCTACTTTTAGTTATGTATGTTGATGATTTCTTGATCACCAGTTGCTCAACTTCAGTGATTGTTGTAGTCAAGAGGATTCTACATGATAGGTTTTTGATGATGGACATGGGTCTGCTACACTTATTTCTTGGACTCTAGATTAGTTAGGATGCATCAGGCATCAAACTGTCTCAGGCCTAGTATGCACGAGATCTCCTTGAAATATTTCACATGAGAGACTGCAAGTCTTCTTCGAATCCACTAGTTGAAAACACACTGTACAAATAGCTAGTGGGGAGCTTGTTGTATCTCACACACTCCAGACCAGACCTCTCATATGCAGTTGGCGCAATTTTCAGGTTCATGTAGGAGTCGCATGAGCTACATTGGAATGTTGCAAAGCATATCCTTCGATACGTACAGGGAACCATCACCTTTGGGATTCATTATGTAGCTGACTCTACATTAGATATCATCAGGTTTATTGATTCTGAATGGGCTAGCGATAGAACTGATCGCCAATCCACATCTAGTTACTCACTCAGTATTGGTTCTGGGCCTATCTTTTGGTCGAGAAAGAAGCAAGCTTCCATTGCACTATCTTCAGCCAAGGCAGAGTACAGAGGGGTAGTTAATATAATCATTTGGGCTATGTGGCTACAACATTTTCTCACTAAGTTTGGAATTTAGTTTCATCGGTCGATCGTCATCTGGTGTGAAAACCAGAGCACTCTGAAGTTTTGCAGAGATCCAGTTCAGAGGCAGTGGACGAAGCACATCGATATCCGCATGCACTACATCCAGGACTTAGAACACGATGGGATCATTGACTTACAGTTTTTTCCTTCAACAGAACAGATGGCAGACATTTTCACCAAGACCTTCACTGAGAAGAAGTTCTATTCTCTGCAAAGTCATCTTGGAGTGAAGGACACAATTTCCT
>ML776848.1:5062082-5073785 GCA_009831015.1 Picea engelmannii | reverse complement strand
GACTCATTATTTATTTTCACCATAGTGATGTTCAGGGGGGGTGTTGGAGTTACTTCACCCACACCTAGGATTTATTTTTCCTAAGGTTTTTCCTTGTTTATTAGTCATAATTCGTCATTATCCAGTCTCCTATATTTTAGGGGAGAATATTCCACCTAGAGAATATTCTCTTTCAGTTGACACTTCAGTTTGACTAGTTGAGTTGAGTTTATATGTTGCATTGGTTTTGTCACCACACAACATTGGGATCATCACCAGCTAATGAGCAATTTCCTTGGGATCATCACCAGATTGGCGCATTACCCTTGATTTCCTTAGTTAACTCCTCACTACTCTTTGTTCAGTCAGTTAACTGAAGACTAGTTGACTAGTTAACTCAAATAGGTGGTAGTTCACTCCCGTAACTGCCTGAGAGACTAGACTAGGTGGCAGTTCACTCCCGTAACTGACTAAGAGACTAGACTAGCTGGCAATTCACTCTCGTAATTGTCGATGTGTGTCCAGATCACTCTAGACCACCACTATGGTGCATTGGTTCTCCTGCATTGCACACTCATTGAGTTATATAGAGTATATCATGTGTAAATTATTCATTATTCACAACGATTAATGAGAATTCTTCCATTCTTTCTCTCCTCTTTCTTCTTTCTCAATTTCTCTCTGCAAATGTGTGTGGTATTTTCTAGCTAGATCTATTTTGTGCAGGTTCAACACATTTACAGAGATGTATTGCTCATGCAAAGAGTAGCCAAATGAATTTTTGCAGTGTCTTCTTTAATCTTGTACACCATGCAGTAAACTTCTATCTACTTTACCCAGTTGTCTAACTTCTATGCACTCAATTCTCCATCATAAACTGGAAATTTAATTTTAACATCTAACTTTAGAATGAGAAGGATTTTTAGAATGATTATTCTTGGAATAATTTTCACTTGCACCATCAATAGATGATGATGATGATAATGGTGAAGAAGGTTCTGAAGGTCCATCACCTTCACCTCCTCCTTCTGATTTTATTGAAGATTCACCTTCCCCAATCCTTTGAATTCTTTGTTTCCCTCTTTCAAGGCAAATCTCTTCTATCATGGCTTTCATCAATTGAAATTTGCAAGATACCAGATATATAAAATATGCAGAACAGAAACGAAATGCTAGAAATAACAGAATAGCAGTAAAATATCCAGCATAATCTTCACAATACACAGAAATGATATACGAAATAGCAACAGAAATAGCACTTGAACAAAAATAGCACTTGATTCAGATAGNAATGTTCACAGGCCTCTTCGAGGGGGCAACCTCCAATCGAGCAACGCTCTGTTACAATAATATCCAAGCTAGGGTTCTCATACCCTCGACTCCTATTTATACTAAAAAGAAGCATCTAGAGGAAGATCCTTCTAGAAGCGGAATCTTCCATTAGGTCTTCTTACATCCGCCTAATTCTCTTTTATTGAAAGGTCTTATTAATATTGACCTTTATTACATCTGAATACATTAATCTACCCATGTGCGGGTTAGGACCTTAACAAAATTATTCAAAGAAATCATCTTTAGAGTTGTAAGGACCTAACCTTATTGGTGAAGCCATCTCACATTTACGAAATATCCTTTGCATTTCTGAATTATAACTTGCAAGCTTGCCTTCATCTCACTTGAGTCTAGGTCATGTAAGCATTCACCTATCAACCCTGCTCTGATACCACTTGATATGAAAATATTAAGTTACCAATATAACCATTAGTCCTTCATTGATAAAAATTATTTTTCAGTTTCCAAGATATTTTAAATGATAGTGCACTTCGCAATGTTATGTTATTAGCTTCACTTAACTTAACTCTTATGCTTGCGAAATTACTTGTTTAATCCAATCTTCAAAAGTAAATTGTGAGATGTAAAGAAGAGATTATGAGAGAACTATTATAAAAAAAATCACACCAAAACTTGTTAACGGAGTTCAACATACATTCTGGCTACATCTTTGGGTCCACTCCCAACAGTGAGACTGCTCTTCATTAATCTCAATTTATTTAAGAATACAAAAGAAAGGCTTACTTGTAAAATTATGAAACCACCTTTCAGATCTGAAACTCTGTGAAAGAAACAGACATCACCAATAGCTTCTATAAGGAATTCTAATAATTTAGAGTATAGAATCGGTTATGCTTGGCTCGACATCATGGGCTCTAGAGGCACTTTTATGTTCAACTACTTCAATGCAGAAACAAAAGTCAAATCTGGACTCCTCTCGAAATTTTGCAACTTTTGAGCATAAAGTCGATATACTTATGAACGGGCCCTTAGGACGTCCCCTTGGCATGAACTCCAATGTTGTGTATTGTCTCGAAATGTGTGCCAAACCTGTTAGGATATTTAGACACTTAGGAGTTAGTAAGATCTACTTGGTCTATTGTGTTGTTAATTAAAAGTGTGTTTTCTAGTGTGTTTCTTTAGTATGCATTTGTAGTTAGGAAATCTGACGGTCACGATATGTTCTCGACATAGAGTGATCTAACTGTTCATACTCTCCTCGATATTAATGGCCATTGATATGTGGCTTAACACCTGATTGGTCCATGATATCTATTTAAAGAGCATGGAGGGTCATTTTCCGATGATCGATTGTGAGAAAATCTCTTGTAAAATCTCTCTATAATATTTTTCTTTGCATTAATAAACTGCTCCAAGTGGCCATGTTGGCTGGGGTCGTGGATGTTTCCCCGTAGGTTTTTACCACGTGAAAACATCGATGTGTTGATATTTTATATGGTTATATGAGTGGTTACTGAAGGTGTTCATCTTCTGTTGGAATACTTGTGTTTTCGAACATGGTATCAGAGCCTATTTGAAGACCCGCTCATGTTGACGATCGAGATCGTGAAGCCAAGTTGGCTCATATCCACTTCTATCATTACCATACATTTTTGGATTGAGAGGATTGTTCCATTGCGTCCATAACGCTTTTTTCAGTCAGGAACACTTTTCATTTCACTCGAAAAGGTTTCTGTTTGCCCAAGATACGGCCATTACAGTCAGATCCGGAGGTATAAAGCTTGAATACGCATCTTTTTAAATTTTTACAGAGTAGTATTTTGGTTTTATTTTGTTTTGTTTTATTTATTCTCGTGTTGATACTCTTTTAAATATGTGTATACTCTTTACTTCGGGCCCTGTGCGATCTCGAAAAATCAGAAACATATAGGAAAAGGTGCATCTTTCGGGTAAGCTAACCGAGATCTAACACTTGCCATCGAGAAGCGAAAATTTTTTCTTGTGTGAAAAGAGTTTTTTTTTAGCACGCTCTCCAAGGCCGTCAACATCAAAAACAACCCCAATCCTCCTTATGAACATTACAATATGTTTTTCTAGATCATTTGGTTAAAAGTTTCCTTATTAAGTAAGAGGTCTTGAGTTCAAGTCTCTTTTTTGTTACTTTTGTTGAAAAAGTTCATGCAAAAATTGTAAAGTGTATTTCACTTCAAGTATAAAAGTGAATCACTATAACTAGATTTAATATTTTATTTTAGAGTTGTTTATTTTGCATGCAAATTTTCTGTTATAAAGTAACTTCATTGTAAAAGCGATCCCCACTTATGTTTATAAAACTTGGTCACTTCATAAAGCAACTTACACAATCACGTGGTCATTTGGTTACTGATTGTGCATTTTTTTAAAAGGGCATAACTCTAACATCGGAAGTTCATTTTCAATGCCGTTATTTTTTAAACCACATAACTTTTCGAGTTCTTTCCATCCAGATCATCAGTTTAAGTTTTTAAATCCACATTATTTGCATATTTAATATGGCTTCTACAAGTATTGTCTTGCTTACCAGCAACAACTACTTCCAATGGAAATCTCATATGGAAGATTTATTAAGAAGTAAAGGCTTGTACCGGAGTACCTTGGGAAAGGAAAAAGCACCCACTGATACTGATAAGAAAGCCAAGTGGGATAATAGGAATGACAAAGCACGTGGACTAATCAGAATTTCCATCTCTCCTGATTTAAGGAACCACCTTCAAGATATTGATGACCCCAAAGAAGCTTGGAACACGATTGAATCTGTGTTTGGTAAACTCAATATTATTCAAGCACAACAGTTAGAAAATTAAATACTGACCTTCAGTCCAAATGATTTTTCTTGCCTTGGAGACTATCTATCTAGGTTTAAAACACTTTGAATTTTATGTGAAGAATGTAAGATAAAGATGGAGGAAGAGCATTGCATCTATCTTATTCTTTCTAAGCTAGGTAGTGCATATTTTATGTTTGTATCTACCTTTTATGCCATGAGAGAGGCTCTAGGGGAAGAATCTTATGAAACACTCACTCTTGAGTCCTTTTGTGCTTCTTTGATTCGAGAGGAAGATAAGCTTGTACAATTTGGAGTGATCAACACTGCAAGTCCCTCTAACAAAGCCTTAGTTTCCCAACAGAAAGATAAACACAAGTATTCCAAGAAGCAACATCCTCACTACAACAACAAACAACATAAGGGTCCCAAACCTGCTCAAATAGCTTCAACTTCTATCGGTGACAAAGGAGAAAAATATAAAAGTAAAAATACTAATAGCCATTGCAACTTTTGTGATAAAGATGGTCATAATGAGTCCAAATGTTTCAATAAGATGGCAGCTTTAGAAGCAGCGAAGAAGAATCACAACAATAGTATTGATTCTACTTCTTCTTCTCACGAACATGCACTTTCTGCTTTTGTTTTCTCCTTCAATTCAAATTCTACTACTACTTCTTTTTCTGATGAGTGGCTTATTGATTCAGGAGAATCTTATCATATGGCTAAGGATAAAGCCATATTTTATGCTCTAAATGAATGTAACACCAAGAAAATATTTGTTGATGATGATATATCTCTTAGTGTTGTAGGATCTGGAACAGTTCAAGTAGACAATGGTCATTTCAATGATCTATTATGTGTTCCAAGTCTTTCTTGTAACCTTCTATCAGTATATCAAATCACTCATTCAGGTGAAGGTAAAACCGTCGAGTTTTCACCTCACCAAGTTGTAATCAAGGATCTAAAAGATCCTAAGCATGTTCTTGCAACTGGAATTGCTTATGATGTTACCAAGTTGTACAAGTCTGACAACTTTGGGTCATCATCTTTTTCATTAGTTTTTGTTGCTCATAGCGATGACTTGAGCAAACTTTGGCATGAGTGGTTTGGTCATCTAAACTATCTCTCATTGCAGCAACTATGTAATCAACATGTGGTGACTGGTCTTCCTCTTGTTTCAAGCAGAGATGGTGTTTGTGCCGGTTGTGTTCTCGGCAAACATCATCAGGACACTTTTGACAAACGTGCCTCTTGGCACGCCTCGGGTCCTTTGCAGCTTGTTCACAGTGATTTGTGTGGTTCACTTTCTTCTCCTTCTTTTTCTGGGTGCAACTATTTCTTAAATTTCATTAATGACTTTTCCAGACGTTCTTGGGTTTACTTCTTAAAACTCAAGAGTGAAGTTTTTGACAAGTTTTTGGCCTACAAGGCCCTTGTAGAAAAGAAATCTGGACATCAAATTCAAAGTTTAAGAACAGATAATGGAGGCGAATATGTGAACAATAATTTTACAAGCTACTGCACTACACGGGGAATCCAAATGCAACACATTGTTCCATATACACCACAACAAAATAGTGTTGCTGAGAGAAAGAACCGCATATTAAAAGAAATGGCTAATTGTATGATCCAATATAAGGGATTAAGTCTAAAGTATTGGGCGGAAACCATCAACTGTGCAAATTACATAGTAAATCACACTCCCACAAAAGCTCTTAAAAACATAACATCAGAAGAAGCTTGGACTAAAATTAAACCATATGTAAGTCACTTCCATGTGTTTGGCAGTATAGCATGGGCTCACATTCCTGATGAGAAAAGGAAAGCATTGCAGCCTAAAAGTGAGAAGTGTATATTTGTTGGTTATTCTGAAGATGTCAAAGGTTACAGACTTCTTCAATCACATTGTAATGAAATTATTATTAGAAGAGATGTTAAATTTGATGAAAATCTCTTGGTCTGTGAACCTAATTCGGCGATTGTGCCTTCTTTGGCCTGCGAGCCATCTTCAGATTTTGTGCCTTCTTATGATATGGTTTCTTCTTCAGATGATGACAATGAGGATGAAAATCCGCCTCCGCCTGCTCACCCTCCTCTAGATGAGTCCTTTAAACCTGAACCAGCACCATCTCCACCACTTCCTAGATGGGTCCGTTCAACACGAGAAGCAGTTGGTGATCTTGTCGGTGATCCTTCAGAACAGCGTTGGACACGTTCACAGTTCTAGCGAGCCTCTTCTCTTTTGGCTCAAGTTTCAGAAACTCATGATCCAGAGACATTTACAGAAGCTTCAGGTCATCCAGATTGGGATATAGAAATGAATGAAGAGTATAATTCTTTAATGGAAAATGATACTTGGGATCTTGTACCTCTTCCAAAAGGAAGAAAACTTGTTAGATGCAAATGGGTCTACAGAACTATGTATGCATCATATGGAAGTGTTGAAAGACACAAGGCTCGGTTAGTTGCCAAAGGATTTTCCCAAGTTGAAGGAATTTGTTAGGATATTTAGACACTTAGGAGTTAGTTAAGATCTACTTGGTCTAATATGTCGTTAGGTAAAAGTGTGTTTCTTCAGTATGCATTAGTATGCATTTGTAGTTAGGAAATCTGACGGTCACGATATGTTCCCGACATAGACTGATCTGAAGGTTCATACTCTCCTCGATCTTAATGGTCATTGATCCATGGATTAACACCCGATTGGTCCATTATATCTATTTAAAGAGCATGGATGGTCATTTTTCGATGATCGATTGTGAGAAACTCTCTTGTAAAATATCTCTGTAATCTTTTTCTTTGCATTAATAAACTGCTCCAAGTGGTCGCGTTGGCTGGGGCTGTGGATGTTTCCCCGTAGGGGTTTTACCACGTGAAAACATCAGTGTGTTGATCTTTGATATGTATATGTGAGTGGTTACTGAAGGTGTTCATCCTCTGTTGGAATACCTGTGTTGTCAAACATGGTATCAGAGCCTATTTGAAGACCTGCTCATGTTGAAGATCGAGATCGTGAAGCTGAGTTTCCTCATCTCCACTTTATGTCATTTTCGTACATTTATGGGCTGAGAGTACTATTCCATTGTGTCTGGAGCGCTCGTTTCACTCAAGAACACTTTTCATTTCACTCAAAAAGGTTTTTGTTTTCCCGAGATACGACCATTACAGTCAGATACTGAGGTATAAAGCTTGAATATGCATTTTTTTAAATTTTTGCAGAGTAGTATTTTGGTTTTATTTCGGTTTTGTTTTATTTATTTCTGGGTTGCTACTCTTTTAGATATGTGTATGCTATTTTCCCCGTGCCCTGTGTGATCTCAGAAAATCAGAAACAGATAGAAAAAGGTACATATTCCGGGTAAGCTAACCGAGATCTAACCCTTGTTGTCATCGAGAAGCGAAATTTTTTTCTTGTGTGAAAATAGTTTTTTTAGCACGCTCTCCAAGGTCATCTTCAACAACAACAACAACCCCAATTATCCTTCTAAACATTACAATATGTTTTTCTATATCATTTGGTTAAAATTTGTATTATTAAGTAAGAGGTCTAGAGTTCAAGTGTCTCTTTTGTTACCTTTTTTGAAAAAGTTCATGCTAAAATTGTAAAGTGTATTTCACTTCAAGTATAAAAGTGAATCACTATAAGTAGCTTTAATATTTTATTTTAGAGTTATTTATTTTGCATGCAACTTTTCTGTTATAAAGTAACTTCATTGTAAAAGTGATCCCCACTTCTCTTTATAAAAGTGGGTCACTTCATAAAGCAACTTACACAATCACGTGGTCATTTGGTTACCAATTGTGCATTTTTTTAAAGGGCATAACTCAAACATCGGAAGTCCGTTTTTAGTGCCATTTTTTTAAAAACCGCATAATTTTTCGAGATATTTCCATCCATATCATCAGTTTTAGTTTTTAAATCCACATTATCTGCATATTTAATATGGATTCTACAAGTACTGTCTTGTTTACCAGCAACAACTACTTCCAATGGAAATCTCATATGGAAGATTTATTAAGAAGTAAAGGCTTGTACTAGATTACCTTGGGAAAGAAAAAAGCACCCACTAATGCTGATAAGAAATCCAAGTGGGATAATAGGAATGATGAAGCACGTGGACTAATCGGAATTTCCATATCTCCTGATTTAAGGTACCACGTTCAAGATATTGATGACCCCGAAGAAGCTTGGGACACGATTGAATCTGTGTTTGGTGTAGAAATTTTGATACCCAAATGAGTATTCCTACAATTCTCCTGAGCTAACAAGTTCTGCTATTGTTAAATACAGAATCGCTTCTACTATTACTTTTGCGGAAGCAATTTAAACCACGATCACAACCATAAGCACAAAGTGAAATATCAATAACACATAACACAATAAGTTTTACCAGGAAAGCATAAAGCTAAAAACCCCAACTATCATATATTATGTATATCATGAATCATGAAACAATATCATACAAAGCTCTAATCCAAGAGCTCTTAGTACAATACAATCGTCTCACACTTTCATACACAAATTAGCAAATACATGCGCCAATTCATGTGTCTAGACAGCCTGCCTCCTCTGCACAAACTCTGCAATCTGAATTCTCACAATGAATCAAATGAATACAATTGCCTCGTTTGCACATGCTCATAAGCATATTCACTGCATGTGTGAATAAGTCACAACGGATAGCCAAACTGTCCCTTTCACCTGTTATCTCAACTGGATCTCCATTGGAACTAACATGCATGTAATTAATTGTGGCGAATCTTCAGTTGCATGTGAGTTCACTGATTAACTGAACTCTCACTAGTGCATGTTTAGTTACAACTAGTACAACTGATCTTAACTCACTTAAATACACTTATAATTCTGTTACAATTCCAAATCACTCAGTTATGAATGAGATAATAGATTAATATTTATTGTCTAATTTAATTAAGGGAAAAGTAAATTAGACACATGTTTCTTGTTGACTTTTCAACACTCCCTCTCAATAAGAAAGGGATTATCCTTCACCCCAATCCTATCTCTATGATATTCGAATTTTCTCCTTGTGAGTGCCTTCGTCAGAATGTCTGCATCCTGATCTTCCGTAGGAATGTATTGAAGCAACACGATCTTCTGCTGCACACAATCTCTGAGATGATGATAACGGATATCTATATGCTTAGATCTGTCATGAAACACGGGATTAATCGAGAGTTTAATGCAACTTTGATTATCGCAATAAATCATTGTCGGATCTAAATGAGAATCAAACAAACCAACCAAGATCTTCATCATCTAGATAGTCTCACATGCAGCTTGAGTTGCTGCCATGTATTCTGCTTCCGTTGAACTAAGTGTCACGAATCTCTGTTTCCTGTTGTACCAAGAAACAGTTGTAGATCTGATACTAAATATCCCTCCTAATGTGCTCTTTCTGTTCATTGGGTTGCCCGCCCAATATGCATCCGTGAAGCCATGCAACTTCATCTCATCCATCTATCTGTACCATAATCCATACTCATATGTGCCCTTTAGATATCTCAGGACATGCTTACCCGCCTTCCAAAAGAATTTGGTAGGCTTAACCATTGCTTGACTTAGTTGGTTAACCGCATAGAAAATGTTTGGTCTCGTGTTCACTAAATACATTAGTGAACCCACTAACTATTGATAGACAGTAGCATCCACTACCTCTCCAGAAGTAGAATCCTCTTTCCTCCAGTTTCCTAGAAGAGGAGTATCCATGGGTTTGCAGCCCTCCATGTGAAACTTACCCAGTATCTCCCTAGTATACTTGCCTTGAGACACAAAAAGTTCACCATCTTGCTGCCATATTTCCAAACCAAGGAAATACTGAAGAAGGCCCAAATCCTTCATCTCAAACTCCTTTGCAAGGTCCTCCTTGCATGACTTTATCAACTGCTCATCACCAGTAAGTATTAAATCATCAACATAAAGAACAATGATTAATAGCTTACCCTCCACCACAATTTGGTATAGGTTTGCATCTACTTCACTTTTGGTGAAGCCCAATCCGATGAAATAGCTGTCTATTCGAGTGTACCAAGCACGGGGTGCTTGTTTCATCCCATACAGTGCCCTCTTGAGTCTGCACACATGTGACTCTCTGTCAAAGGTCTCAAAACCTTTTGGCTTCTCAATGTACACTTTTTCCTCAATGATCCCATTGAGGAACGTAGTTTTTACATCCATCTGATGAATGCGCCAGCCCATCTGCACTGAGAGTGCAAGGATGGATATTATGGAAGAGTACCTAGTGACAGGTGCAAAGGTCTCACCATAATCTATCCCCTCGATCTGTGAGAAGACCCAGGCCACAAACTTGGCCTTGTATTTCTCCACACTCCCATCAGCAACTTGCTTTACCTTGTAGATCCATCTCGAACCTACCACCGATTTATCAATCGGTCTTGGGACAATTTCCCATACACTATTTTTGACAATGGAGTCATACTCCTCTACCATAGCATCAACCCAAGTGGGGTCCTTCACTACATCCTGAAAGGAAGATGGTTCAGTCACAATACATTTGCTGATGAGATCCATGTATCCAGCAAATCAATCAGGAGACTGTCTCTGTCTGCGCTGTGAAATAGGGGCTCCTATATTCTGTGCAGCATCTAGTCCCAATCTATCAGCTTTTGTGGTGCACTTTTTTCCATTTCTGATGGATGGCTCTGCTTGAGTGGTTTCCTCCACTCTATGAACCTCCTCATGTGGCTGATCCACATCTTGAGACTCATCTTTGTGAACCAGTAGTTCCTCTTCTGCATCCAAGTCTATCTCCCTCTCAAGCGACAACCGCATGGCTTTCCCCTCATCGAATTTTATATCCCGTCGCATAAAAGTCATCTTATTGTTCGGAAAATACACACGATAATTATGGGGTGTTTCTGTGTACCCCACAAATATCCCAACTTTAGCAGTCGGTTCTAGCTTCTTCTTGGAATCCTTGTTCACATGCACAAAAATAGATGAGCCAAAAAAATTTAAATGTGAAACATCAGGTTTCTTACTAGTAAAAGCTTCTTCAGGTGTACTCATGCCAAGTACTCTATGAGGACAATGGTTATGCACATAAACCGCAGTATTACATGCTTTTGCCCACAAATGCAATGGTAGGCCCTGATCATGCAACATCGCTCGTGTTGCACCCACGATCGTTCTGTTCTTTCTCTCCGCGACCCCATTTTGTTGTGGGTTATGAGGCACTATGAGTTCTCTTCGAATTCCTTCTCTGCTGCAGAAGTCTTTGAATTCGTTAGAGATGTATTCTCCACCATTATCGCTCCTTAGAGCCTTCACTTGCTTCCCCGACTCTTTCTCCACCAATGCTTTAAACTCACAGAACTTTGAGAATGTTTGATCCTTCTTCTGCATGAAGAATATCCAACATTTACGAGAAAAGTCATCAACAAAAATAACATAATACCTGTAGTGTCCCCAAGGCCGAGCCCCGTTACAGATCATGTTGCATGCAAAGAATTGTAAATATGTTCTATAGGCTGGTGAGCAAAGTTTTGTATAAGCTGTAGGCTTATGAGTTTTGTTAGGCCAGGGAGCCTAAGTGTTGAAGGCCAGGAGCCTGTTGATGTACTTGTATGTATGCAGGTCAATTAAT
>ML776848.1:5026991-5054557 GCA_009831015.1 Picea engelmannii | reverse complement strand
TCTTAAGGGGGGATGTTAGGATATTTAGACACTTAGGAGTTAGTTAATATCTACTTGGTCTAATATGTCGTTAGGTAAAAGTGTGTTTCTTAGTGTGTTTATTTAGTATGCATTAGTATGCATTTGTAGTTAGGAAATCCGACAGTCACGATATGTTCCTGACATAGAGTGATCCAATGGTTCATACTCTCCTAGATCTTAACGGCCATTGATCTGTGGCTTAACACCCGATTGGTCCATGATCTCTATTTAAAGAGCATGGAGGTTCATTTGTTGATGATCGATTGTGAGAAACTTTCTTGTAAAATCTCTCTGTAATATTTTTCTTTGCATTAATAAACTGCTCTAAGTGGTCACATTGGCTGGGGCCATGGATGTTTCCCCGTAGGGGTTTTACCACGTGAAAACATCGGTGTGTTGATCTTTGATATGGTTATGTGAGTGGTTACTGAAGGTGTTCATCCTATGTTGGAATACCTGTGTTGTCGAACAGAATTGACTATAATGAAACCTTTTCCCCTGTAGAAAAATTGAATTCCATCTGCCTTGTTCTTTCCCTTGTTGCCTCACATAAATGGGAGGTCCATCAGATGGATGTTAAATCTTCCTTCTTGCACGGAGATTTGCAAGAAGAAATCTACATGGAAAAACCTCCTGGCTATGTCCAGAATGACTCTAGCCTTGTTTGTCGCCTGAAGAAATCTCTTTATAGTCTCAAGCAAGCTCCTCGAGCTTGGTATGCCGAAATGGATAGCTTTCTTATTGCCAATGGATTCTCTAGATGTCATTCTGATCCTAATGTCTATACCAAGAAAGTAGGACGCCATCTCATAATCCTTGTCCTTTATGTTGATGACCTTATCCTTACTAGTAGTGACTCAAAACTTTTAAACCATGTGAAAACCAGCCTTAAGAAGAAATTTGAAATGACAGACTTAGGCTTTTTGCACTATTTCCTTGGCCTCCAAGTTTGCAAACCAATGAAGGAATTTTTCTTTCCCAGTCTAAGTATTCTTGTGACCTTATTCGTTGCTTTCACATGGACGATTGTAAACCAACCCCTTCTCCCTTCCAGTCTGGAGTCAAGATTTATGCCACCTGTACTTCTCCTGAAGTTGATGCCACCCTGTACCATCAGTTAGTTGGTAGCCTCTTATACTTGACTCATACCCATCCTGATCTTTCCTTTGTTGTTGGTCTTGTTGCCTGATATATGAAAACACCCCATGAAATCCATTGAGTCAACTAAAAGGATACTTCGTGATGTTTGTGGTACAGTTCAGTTCAGGATACATTACAATTCAGGGGGGACTCCTTTATTGGTTGGTTTCACTGATTCAGATTGGGTCGGTGACCCTGATGATCATAAGTCTACTACAGTTTATGTTTTCATCCTTGGTTAAGGACCTATCACTTGGGCCTATAAGAAACAATAGGTTATTGCACTTTCTTCAGCAGAAGCAGAGTACCGAGCAGTGGTAAATTCAAGTTAGGAAACCATGTGGCTTCGATAGATCCTTTCAGAGTTTGGATTCCAGCACCAGCATCCGACCAGCCTTTGGTGTGAAAATCAGAGTGCCATCAAGCTCGCCAAAGACCCATTTCAACATCAGTGTATCAAACACATCAAGCTACACATGCACTTCATCAGAAATCTCATTCATGATCAAGTTATTGAAGTGCTCTTTTTCCCTACAGAAGATCAAGTTGCAAACATTTTCACAAAGTCTCTTAAAGAAGTGAAGTTTTCCAAACTTCGATCTATGTTAGGAGTTCAGGAAGTTGTCATTAAGGGGGGATAGGCTCTAATGCCTCCTTCCTTATCCTATTGTGTCACTATTGTAAATCCTTCAATCCTATACCAAGTTGTTCTTAAGGGGGGATGTTAGGATATTTAGACACTTAGGAGTTAGTAAGATCTACTTGGTCTATTGTGTCGTTAGGTAAAAGTGTGTTCTCTAGTGTGTTTCTTTAGTATGCATTAGTATGCATTTGTAGTTAGGAAATCCGACGGTCACAATATGTTCCCGACATAGAGTGATATGACGGTTCATACTCTCCTCGATCTTAACGGCCATTGATTTGTGGCTTAACACCTGATTGGTCCATGATCTCTATTTAAAGAGAATGGAGGGTCATTTGTCGATGATCGATTATGAGAAACTCTCTTGTAAAATCTCTCTGTAATCTTTTTCTTTACATTAATAAACTGCTCCAAGTGGTCGCGTTGGCTAGGGCCGTGGATGTTTCCCCATAGGGGCTTTACCACGTGAAAACATCGGTGTGTTGATCTTTGATCTGGTTATGTGAGTGGTTACTGAAGGTGTTTATCCTCTATTGGAATACATGTGTTTTCGAACAAAACATTTGTCCTCTGCATCGATTTTTGTGCCCAGTTAAATAAGGAAAAGTCTACCAAACTTAGGTATATTTTGAGAGATTTAGAGGAATTCACCATATTTGGTGGAATCTTCTAGGCCACCTTGTCCTTCTAGAAGGTGCAACATGGCACCTCCTGATTAGGCCATGTGGAAGCTTCTGATTGGTCATTGTTTTTGACTGGGATGATGACATCACTTGCTGACATCATTTGTTGACTAGGATGATGACATCACTTGCTGACATCATATGTTGATGTCCCATGTATGAACATTTACATCATTTGTATCAATGCTAACATCATCCTACCACATCACATGTACTAATGTTTACATCATATGTACGAATGCTAACGTCATCCTACTATGTCACATGTATAGACATTGGTGTCATCCTGCCACGTCAATTGTACAAACGTTGACATCCTCCTAACATGTGGCATCCTGTCATGTTGATGTCATTCTTAGGGTTGTATAGATTACATGTGGCAGTGTTTTGCGTTGTCACATTATTTGTTGATGTCAATAGTACACACTGCTTTGTCATCATTTCCCTTGTGGGGCAAAATCTTCAAATCGTGATATCTTCCTCATACAACGTTCGTTTGAGGTGAAATTTGTGTCATTGGAAAGTTATCGTTGAGCACTATGAAATGGTACCATTTGTTTCAACATTTGAGACAATTTATTTTTGAGTGATTTCAGATCCTCCTGGATCAATTAGTTCAAAAGATTTGTTCCACCAAGAAGACCTTTCACAACCCGGTACCAAAATCTCTTTCTTGGCTATTTTTTTTCTTGCAATAATTTTGGTCATAAAGCGATAGATTGTAGAGATTATGTAATAAGTGATCATGTGAGAGATAGAAATAAAGGTTCTTATAAGACCTCAAAGAATGATTATGTAAGAAACAAAACTAGAAGTTCTCATGGGTTTGTTGACAGAAACTACAATTCGTTTTATCTCCTACTTGGTTACAATATTGAATGTTATAAGTGAAATAAATATGATCACATAACATGTGACTGTAGAAGCAGCATAATAAGGTCTCCTAAGAAAAACAGGGAAGAATATGTTATTACCAAGCATAGAGAAGAATACACAAAGGTGTGGAAAAAGAAGGAAGAAGAACCAAAGAAGGAAGAATGTGGACTTGCAATGTATGCTCAAGACAAAGGAAGCCAATGGTACATTGATAGTGGATGTTCTAAACACATGAAAAGCGATTAGAACAAATTCATCACCCTAAAGGAAGAAAAAGAACAAGTGTTACCTTTTGTGGATAATGCTTCTTTAAGGATAGTTGGAAAAGTTGTCGTTAGTCTTGATGATGGAAAGACTAAAACACAGAATGTTTTGTCTGTTTAAGGGTTAAAAAACAAAATTCTAAGTGTCATTAAAATGTGCGATCAAGGTTAGAACCTCACATTTCATTCTAAAGGATGTGAAATAAGGAAAGAAGGTTTAGGAAGATTAGTGGTAAATGAAAATAGAACCCAGAGAAATTTATACATTCTCGGTGAAGTCAAAGGAGAAAAATGTTGTATGGGAGTGATATATCTCGAATATCATTAGTAAAGGGAAGCACAAAATCAAGGGGAGAATCCCTTTGCCATTGATGTCAAAGAGGGAGAAGTTGCAAATAGAGGAATAATTGCAGACACAAGGAAAGTTCCAGACAAGGGGAGTATAAGAAGTGACTAAGGGTCTTCATCGATGATAAAGGGGAGATTGTTCAAAATATTGTTTTCATTTATGTCAAAGACAAGGGGAGATTGCATATGTCCAAGATAAATATTGCAAGATGGATATTGTTGGAAATATTGTTTTTGGAATTTTTACGCTCAATTTGGATACCCTATCCTTAAAGGAATTTTTACTCTAAATACCTAGCTCAAATGGGAGAATATGTTATATGCTTGGAAATAGTATTCCAGTGCATTTTTAATGGTATATGGAACTCCCTCTAACTCCTTAGAAATGAGGAGATATAAAAAAAAATGTCAAACAACCCAGCCAAAAATTTCAGGTCGTCCTAGCCAGTCTTTACAAGTCGGCCCCAAAAGTGAGCACAAAAACACTATAAATATAGGATATATGTGTGCATTTGAAGAGAATCCAAGAAATAATATCAAGTTTGAGGTGTGTAGAAAGGCTCTTAGGTGCACAAGAGAATTTGGGGAGTCTTTTTGGGGTCTAAAGGTGCAAGAGGAGTTTTCTTGGAGTTTTAAGGGTTTGTTATGAAGAACTATGGTCTATGATGTTGCAAAGTACGATGTTTTGAGGTTTTCATGTTGCAGTCTGGGACTGTATTATATGAATAATGCTATGATTTTTTCTATGGAATAAAGGATAAATATGACTAGGGTTTGAATCTATGTCTGGGGTATGAAGAAAAAGAGCATGAAAGTTAAGGGTATGATGATGCTATGAAATACATGAAGTATGAAGCATGCAGGTGAATTCAGAAGTACTTTGTGTATGAATATCTTAGTTTGGTGCTTATACAGGTCTTACTGATTTGGTGCTCAGCTGAGAAGATTGGTGTCTCTAGTAGGTTGGTGCCTACAAAATATCTTGTTCATTTGGTGCTTAGGTGAGGAGATTGGTGTCTCCAGTAGGTTGGTGCCAACATAATATCTTGCCAATTTGGTGCTCAGCTAAGGAGATTGTTTTCTCTAGTAGTCTGGTGCCTGCAATCTTTGTAACATTAGGTTGGTGCCTACATAAATTTATAAAGATGAGTTTTTGTGGTTTTATCCCGCAAGGGTTTCCAAATTAAACTCTATGTACCATGATTTGAGTTTACATGCATTTATTGTTTTAAAGTTGATGAATGATTTATTAATGCTTGTTTAAAGTAAAAATAATATTATATTTATTTACCCCCTTTCCCCCCCACCCTCTCTCTCAGTATAAGAATAAGTTCAAGACCCATAACTTCATCAATCACAAATTAGCAAAAGATCTCAATTGTTTTGTATTTCTGGCACAAGAGTTTCAGTTGATGATTGCATATGGGGGTACCATAAATTGTTCTAGGAAGTGTCATAGTATTAAGATCAATATGGGGGAGTCCTTTTTGGATAGTCCCATGATTTCCATCCAAATGGGTGGTGTTGATGTTGTATTATGGGTCCAATGGTTACAATCATTGGGAACAAGGCCCTTTTCAAGATCTTTTCATCAGATTTTTATGAAAAGGCGAGGAAATTGAGCTTAGAGGTATCCAGTGGAAACCATCTAAGGTGATCAGCTCTAATAACATGACAAAATTACTCAAAAAGGGACATCGTGGTGTAATTGCATATTTGTGCTCACTTTATGTTCAAACATCTATATCCTCTACTCCATTATATCTCCAAATAGTTATCAACAATCATTCCAAGGTATTTGGTGAAATTCCTAAGGGTATTCCACCTACTCAAGATCATGACCATGTTATTCATTTTTAACCAGGAAGTGCACCACCTAACATTAGGCCTTACAGGTATACATATGCATATAAGAGTGATATTGAGCGTATGATCCAAGAAATGTTATAGGTCGACATCATTCAACCTAGCCAAACTTATTTATCTTCACTAGCGATGATGGTTACAAAAAATGATGGTTCATGGAATATATGTCCATATTATAGACAGCTCAACAAAATGACCATCAAATACAAGTTTCCTATTCCTTCCATTGATGAATTATTAGATGAATTGCATGGAGCAATTTTCTTTACTAAGTTGGATCTTCATTCGGGATATCATATAATCAAAATGAGTCAAGAATACATTCCCAAAATAGTTTTTAGAACACACGAAGTTCATTATGATATTTTGGTTATGCCATTTGGACTTAGTAATGTACCTTAAACATTTCAAATCTTGATGAATTATATTTTCAAGCCCTTCCTTAGAAAATGTGTGTTAGTATTTTTTGATGACATACTAATCTACAGCAAATCATGGGAAGAATATGTACAGCATGTTGACAAAGTATTACAACTATTGGAAGAGAAACAACCTTATGCAAATCCTTCCAAGTGTGCCTTTGGGGTTCAAGAAGTGGAATATTTGCGGCATATTGCATGTCATGAACGTGTAAAAGTGGACCCTAAAAAAATTAAAGGTATGAAGGAATGGCCAATTCCCAAAACCTTGAAGAAACTTAGAGTATTCTTAGGACTGAAAGGATACTACCACAAGTTTTCAAGAAATATGGTCAAGTAGCAACACCTCTAACGACATTATTAAAGAAGGAATCATTTTCTTGAACTAAAGTAGAAACCAAAGATTTTGAGAAAAATGAAGAGGCTATGTGTACAACTCCCATCCTAGACACACCTGAATTTACTAAAACATTTATTGTGGAGTGTTATGCTTCAAGCCATGGAATTGGTGTAGTTTTAATGCGAGAAGGAAGGCCCCTTGTCTTTGAAAGCAACCAATTTAAAGGAAAAAACTTACTCAAACCCATTTATGAAAAAGAAATGTTGGCCATACTACATGCAGTTAAGAAATGATGCCCTTGCCTAATAGGAAGACACTTCAAAGTAAAAATATACCATGATAGTTTGAAGTACTTCTTGGCTCAACGATTATCTCTAGAAGAGCAACAAAAATGGGTTACAAAGATGCTAGGTTGTGACTTTGAAATTATCTATAAAAAAGGAAAACGTAATGTTGTGGAAGATTCCCTTTCAAGGAAAGAAGAAGAAATAGAAGGTTCACTATGTGTTATTTATATTCCACAATATGACTGGGTGGAAGAAGAAATGATAGAATGGAAGCAAGATCAAGAGGTATGCAAGATCATTCAACAACTACAAGAGGACCCAATTTCATTAGATATTTTTTTATGGAAGAATGATTTGTTATGGTATCACAATCACCTATATTTATGTAAGCCAACTCAAACAAAAGGTCCTTCTGGAATTGCACACTTATCCTATAGGAAATTCAAGATTCTTGAAAATGTACCACGGGATCAAGAAAGATTTTTTATGGGAAGGTCTCAAAATTGATGTTCAAAAGTTTAAGTCTAAATTTTTGGTCTACCAACAAAATAAGGGAGAGACAATCAAGATGTCACATCTCCTACAACCATTAGTTATACCAAGTCAACATTGGGAAGAAGTTTCAATGGATTTTATTACTAGTTTACCCAAATATGAAGGAAATATTGTCATTATGGTAATAGTGAATTGACTGACAAAGTATGCCCATTTTTTCTCTCTTTCTTATCCTTTTAAAGCAAGTAAAATAGTCACAACATTCATGGAAACAGTTCAAAAGCTACATGGAGTCCCCAAGATTATTGTAAGTGACAGAGATCCAATTTTCATTGGAAATTTTTGAAATGAATTATTTTCTTGTTTGGGTATTCTATTTTCTCACACCTCATCTTACCATCCTCAATCCTATGGGGATACTAATATTGTGAATAAATGTCTAGAAACATATCTTTGTTGTTTTTTATCTAATCAACAAAAACAATGGATCAAGTGGTTTCCCTTGGAGGAATGGTGGTACAACACATCCTTCCATACTTCATCAAAAATATCCCTATTTTTGGCACTTGATGGTTAACATCCTCCATCCATTACATCACCCTTGAAAGGGAATACAAAGGTTCAAGCATTGGAGGACCATATAGGGAATCAACAAGAGGTTCTCAAACTATTCAAGGACAACTTGGTTATGGAACAAAATAGGATGAAACAACAAGCAGATAAACATTGTGGTGAAAGAGAATTTGACATGGGGGATTGGGTATTTATGAGGCTACAACCATATAAACATATATCCCTCAAACAAAAAAAGAAGGATAATAAATTAGCACCCAAATATTATGGCCCCTATAAGGTTTTGCAAAGGATTGGAAGTATGGATTACAAATTGGAGTTGCCTCCGTCTTCACATGTACATCCAGTCTTCCATGTTTCTTGATTAAATAAGGTCATCGGAAACAAGATCTCGGTCCAAACTATTTACCATATATTAATGAAGAAAGGAAAATCATACTAGAACCAAAAACAATACTTGAAAAAAGGATTAAGCATATGATCAATCGAGCAATTATAGAGTATCGCGTCAAATGGAAGAACCTACCAGTGGAAGAGGCGACATGGGAAGATGAGATCTTCTTGCAAAAACACTTATCAAATGTTGATGAAAACACTTGTTTGAAGGGGAGGGGCATTTTAATCCCTAGACAAGTCCCCATGTTATGTATAAAACCCCTTGTTAGTCCCTAAATATTGAATTATTACATTTCTAGTGTTATATTTGAATGTTGGCTAGAACCCTTCATTGCACCCTTTCATTATAAGTGTACCCTTTGTCTCCCATATATATACCAAGGAGAATTAGTCTTAGGATCATGTTATATCATATTGATTGTATTTCAAATTGGATATATGGTAAAAGGAGGTTTCCCCCTCGAAGTGGATTGTATTCATTGACTTTTTATCATTTTTAATGCATTGGATCATAGTATTGTGTAAACCTTGGATGACTTAAGCGGAAGTGTAAGTCTTGGATGACTTTAGTGGAATTAGATAACCCCCATTAATTATTTCTTATTCGAAGAGGAAACAAATTTAATTGTGGTAATGGATCACCGATGATGATAAATATGAGCACATTATCCTCAATCGTGATAAGAAGAGGCTTGTTCAAATTTCCTATGGCGAAATGAAATTTGTGCTCTACTATATATGCACATGAATTATTACAAATCTTTTGTCTTTTGTGTAATCTACACTCAAAACAACCAACAAATAATGAAATAATAATCAAGACATTGGACTTAACTTCATCTATTGTTAATCACTAGGAAGGAATACATTAAATGGCTATGCTTCTTGGCTTTAAGGCTTATGTTCCTTCATGTTTTTTATGCTCTATATTCATCTGCCAACTAACTAACACACACTCCAACTCTGTATGTGCAAAACTTCATCAATAATTCAATCCAACTACTCACATATGTACCATGGGGATATGAACATGTAATTCCTTATTTATCTTCTAATCACTTATACTATGTATAGAATTACTTGAACCAATGTCCAAGGGACTCGGTTCCTCCTACTCTAGTTTAAACATTGTTTAATAAAACTATGTTGTGCCAAAAAAATCCAAACTCCAATTGGTGTTATTCAAAAGAATCAACAACTAAGTTTAATATTTAATTGAATGACAACCAATCACAACCAACATTCTTCCAATTGCATCAATGCTTTCTCCAATTGTTATTTAATGGAAAAGGAAAAGGAAAAACATATGGGACCATATGCCTGCTCTAAATTGGATTCTTCACCCTCCAAAGTTGCTTACACCCAAAAAATTTAACCCGACACATTTTTACAAAATATCCAATAGAAAAAAAATTATATTACTCCAAAAATAGAGAAGTCAATGGCAAATCCTACTAGCAAAATTAGATTTCGAGGATTTCGTTCTGTAAGGAGACTGAGGTTCAAAACTCGCAGTAATTGGGAGGAGACACCCAATAATATCCATTCATGTTAATGGTTGGTGTGGCCTAGGTCGAGTGCGAACCCCGGGTGATTTTGACTGCTTAGATGCCCCTGGGTCGCGGTTTCTTAGACCACAGGCTAGTCCCATAGGTAACGGAAACACTAGAAAAAAAAACAAAACAATAGACAATTTAATGCAAATAAAAAATAAAATAGATTTCTCTATAATCAATGAACATAAATGCTTCAATGGCATACCACTCTGGCATTAATTAATGATAGAGTCATTTTATTCAAAGCTAGTATTCCCAACAATGGCATGTATAAAAATATAATTAGATGCATTTTGTTACATATATGAATTCAAGTGTGGAAAATCAATTATATATAGAAATTGTTGGGTAAATAAGCTTCCACGCACATAATCAAAATGTGATGGAGTTTTTGTATAGAGTTCAAAATGTTATGACAAGAGTTACAATGTGGGAAGAGAAAATGTTTGATATATATGGAAAGATTTTTGGTAACCTTGATTACTCAACCATCATTTTTTATCACCATTATTTTAACTCTCCTCAAGTTAAGTTCCATCTTACACAAATCCATTTGCACTTTCCACATCAAATAATTAACTATAAATCACATGGTTATAAAATGCGATGCATTTCTTTGACCATGGGTGATCCGGATTTTACGAGCATAACGAAATGACTACAGATTATTAACAGGTACTTAACACAAAATAAAAGAGATACAGTAAAACTGGTTTTCTATTCAATAAGGAAATAAGTTGAAACTGTAAAATGCAGCGAAAACAGCTTGTTGGAATGGTGGCAGCTTATCTCTGAGAAGAGATGTGACGGTCGCACTCATTCACAAGAAGATGATTAAAATGAGGCTCTAAAGGCCTTTTTATAATAAACAGGAATGCCAAAAAACCTATACATCCAAAAACCTAACCCTGAGAGATGAAGCGCCAAAAGTCATGTGGGCCCCATTTGGGTAAGTTAGTACATTAACTTCTCAGGGTCGTAACTTTTACATACGATCTCTGTTTTAGGCGTATGATAGCTCGTTGGAAAGGTATCATCAAGGAGATTAATTTTGGGGCTCAATCATGCATTTCTCTATCATTAAGAATCTCAATCCTGAAAAACCTTCATTTAGGCCCTCAAAATGGCCCCAAAAGTGAAAACTGCTAAAAATAGTAAATTGCCAAAATTGCCAGAAAATTGTTTTGAGCCAGTTGGAAAAGGTGGGTGGAAAACGATATCCATATGGATCAATCCTCCCTCCTTAGGAAGAAATGGTATCCATTGCATTGATTTCCCCCATCAGATGAGGAAATTTCTATTGAATTTGTCCCTCGGTGAGCCACTTGCCTTGGTGCAGGAGCTACCCTGCTTTGATGACTCGATAAAGTTGGATCCTTTGTTGTCAAGTGCCCTTGATCTGTGTGTCCACAATATGATCATTGGATTCTTGTTGTATGCAGTTGAGGTTGAGCTCTATTGGTGTCAGTTGCTCTGCTACATATGAGGTGTCCAATAATGGTGGGAAATAAGGGCGAAGGACATCCAGGTTGAACATTGGGTGCAGGCCAAGGAAAGGAGGAATGTTGAGCTCAAAAGAATTATATCCCACGGACTTGGTGGTGGTGTAGGGCCCATAACGGAGTGGGTGAAGATTCTGATGGGGTCCTGTAAGTCACTCTTTATGCAAGTGCAACCAAACTTTGTCGCCAACCTGAAACTTATGTGGCACCCGATGTTGATCATGGCGCTACTTGTACTTGTCATTGGACTTCTATAGGATATCCTGAACCTATTGTTGGATGTGTTGGATCCTCTCAATGAATCGGGTGGCTTTTTTAGCTTCAGTTGGAGAAGGAGATGAGTCAGTCAAGGTGACCCCAAGGGGAAGTGCAACATCTATGGGACCCAATGGTTGGAATCCCAACCCCACCTGAAAGGGGTTGTGGTTGGTTGAGCTATGCAGGGCTCGGTTGTAGCTATGTTGGACATAGATAAGGATCTCATCCCATGTGCGAGGATTCTTTGAATTATACATGCGAAGTATATGCACAATCATTCGATTGACGACCTCGGTTTGGCCATCTGTCTAGGGGTGGAAGGTCGTGGATTTGGTGAGCTTGGTGTCCAACAATGATTAGAGGCTTGACCAGAATGTGCTGAGAAATCGACTATCCCAATATGAGACAATGGTTTTTTGGATTCCAAAATGTACCCAGGCTCGTTCAAAGAAGAGCTTGGCAGTGGCCTCTGTTGTGATGTTCTTCTTGCAGTCAATCAGAATCGCCATCTTAGAAAAGTGATCAACAACCAAAAAAACACAGTCATTTCCCTGCTTGGTGGACAGGAGGCCCGACATGTAGTCCATTGAGATGGATTCCCATGGCCTGTCTGGAGTAGGAAGAGGGGTGTACAGGCCCTGTTTCTTAGTGGTCGGTTTGGAAATAGCGCAGGTAGTGCAGGACCTGATATACTTGTTGACCTCATGTCGAAGTTTCGGCCAATAGAAATGTTTTTGTAGCATCACCACTGTCTTTCTGACACCGAAGTGTCCTGCCATCCGACTGTAGTGGGATTCCCATATCAGCTTCACTCGCTCACTTGATGGAACACAGATATGGCCCAGACAACACAACAACCCATACTGAAGATGGAAATTATTGACAACTACATTTTCACCCAACATTTGGTAGGCGGTGGCGAAGTCCGGGTCTGTCTCATAGAGTTGGGGCCATCCAGAGGTCTCATGGTCATAGGAGTCTAGCACCATGGTGAGTGTCGCGACTGGCGGTCTGTTGAGGCAATCAGCCATGCTATTGGTGCTTCTTGTTTTATACTTGATGTTGAGGTGGAATTACTGCAAGAATGTGGACCACTTTTGATGGCGATCATTCTGCAATTTTCTTTGTGTCTGCATGAACTGCAATGGCTTATGATTAGTGTGGATGATTGTCTCCTTCCCAAGAATGTGATGTCTCCACTGGAGGTAGGCTTGCACAATGGAGTACATTTCTTTGTCGTAAGTAGGGTACTTGCATGCATCATCTAATAGTGTCTCACTATGATAGGCCACGGGGTGGTCGTGCTGAGTGAGAATGGTGCCCACCGCATAGTTTGAAGCATCTGTCTTGATCTCAAAGGGTTGTTGCAGGTATGGCAGCAAAAGTATTGGGGCTAATCACAAGCACTGCTTCAAATCGTCGAACGCTTGTTTTTGGGACCGGACCCACGTAAATTTTGCCTTACCACCACCCCTAGTTATTTGGCTAAGGGCCCATGAAATATGGGAGAATCCCAACACGAACCTGTGGTAGAAATTGGCAAGGCCTAAGAAGCTTCGAAGTTTAGTGAGTGTGCTTGGGGCTAGCCAGTCGTGGATGAATTGGATCTTAGCTGGATCCACATGTATGCCATGATGATAAATTATGTAGCCCAGGTAATGGACCCTGTCCATGCCGAAGGATCATTTTTCCAAGTTGGCATATAGCTTGTGTTGTCACAGGGTGTGCAGAACCTGTTGAATATGCTGCAAGTGTTCGGCCCAAATCTTGTTGTAAATGAGAATGTCATCCAGATACACCACTACAAAATTATTGGTGAATGGTCACAGGATATCATCCATCATCCTCATGAAAGTGGTTGGAGAATTTGTCAAACCAAAGGGAATGACCAACCATTCAAAAAGGCCTTCCTTTGACTTGAAGGTGGTTTTCCATACATCTATTTGTTATATCGGGACTTGGTGGTAGCCAGAATTCAGATCAATCTTATTGAAGTATTTGGCCCCTGTGAGTTGATCAAGGAGGTCGTCGATTCGGGGAATCGAGTACCGGTTTCTGACTTTGATTTTATTCAGAGCCTAGTAATCAATGCAAAGTCGTCAGGTTCCATCTTTCTTTTGTACCAACACGATTGGGCTCCCACAAGGTGATGAGATGGGATGGATGTGACCCTTGTGGAGTAGTTCTTGGATATGTCGCTTGATATCCTCATTCTCTAACAAAGAGCAGCGATAGACTGGCCCATTGGGCAGCGGTGCGTTGGGGGTCAGATCGATGGGATGCTTGACCTGGCAGTGCAGAGGTACTCCGGTAGGTGAGAAGAAGATATCTGAGTATTCTTCCATGACCTTATCTACTTGCTTCTACTGTGTGGAGAGGTCGGTCGCAGAGACCCTGGATGTGGTTGTGATCTTTTTCTTATTCTGAGAGAAAATCACGAAGAATACAAACTTCCCCGTTTGAGAGATGACCTTCCTGCATTGCTTAGCAGAGATCAAGGAAATAGCACTAGGTGGGACTGCCTCGGGTATCCTGTACAATTTCCTGTTCAAAGTAATAATAACACTACGAGGCCTAGAATCATATACAGCATGACGTTTCCATAAATAAGGTTGGCCCAAAATAACATCACAAACTTCGAGAGGAGAAACATCACACAATACCTCATATTTGAAGGGCTTGATGTCGTATGATAGTTGGCACTGTTGGCTGACACGGAGATCGCTTCCTTGGCGGAGCCATCCAATCGTGTAGGGTTGTGGGTGTGGTGTTGTCGACAGGGCCAGCCACTTGATGACCTATGCTGAGATGAGGTTCTTTTGTCTATTTCTATCCATGATGAAGTGCAGTGGGGTGCATTTTACCCACATTTGTGAATGGAAGAGGCGTTCTCCTTCTTCTAGCTCATCTAGTTCACCAAGTTGGAGCTTGGTGGTAGCAACAGTGGCATTGGGTTCCGTGTCAATGATCTGTCTCTCCCTTTCTGGTTCTATCTCAGAGTATGAACCTGCATCTGATTCAGAGGCTTTCACTTCGGCCACCAGTGACTGCTTTGAGCGACAGTTAGCAGTGTTATGCCAAGGGATCTTATGGAAGTTGCACCACTTTTCGGTATCTTTCTTTGTCTTTCTAATGTCCTTCTTTGCTTGTGGCTTGGACTGGTTGTCCTGATACTGTCCATATTTTCTCTGTCATTTGTTTTGTGGGTTGGGACTGCCCTTTCCTGGCTTTTGTTGTGAGGGGTTCCCAGGCCCAAATTGTCGTTTCTTTTGTTTTATCTTTTGCTTGATTTTGATAGCATATCGGTAGGTTGCGCCCAAGGATGAGATGTCCAAAAATTCCATTTCGGTCTGGATGTATCTATGCAGAGCACTGTGATACTTAAGCACCAGATGTCACTCTGAATATTTGAGCTTGGTGCGCAAGGTATGAAAGATATTCGTGAAATCTGGCACTGCTTGGTCTCTTTATTATCACAGTGTGGTCCATTTGGTATACAAGTCGTCATAACTTCCGACAGGGTAGTATTGTTCCTTAATAGCATCCCTAAAAGAATCCCAGGTGATCGTGACTGTAAATAATGAGGGTTCCTCTGTTTCCTTTTGCTCATAGAAAATTTCCCACCAATATTTGACATGGGGAATGGCTTTGAGGAGTGCAAAAGTAATATTTTCTCTATTCGAAAAGTTATGGACAGAAAAATACCCTTCTAGTAGATTCAACCACTTTTCTACAGCATCTGCGTCTATCTGACGTTCAAATATAGGAATATCGAAGTTTATTTGTACCTTGAAGGGGGTGGCACCTCCGCTCGAAGAAGATGTGTCGCCTGTTGGTAGTCGCCGAAGGATTTGTGTGAAACTATCCATCATCTCGTTCCTTTGTTGTGTGAGGGCTTCCTCAATCAACAGTTTGAAAGGATCTCTTGTCTCGTCATCTTTCTTTTCTCCTTCCATGAGAGGTCATTTGGGTGTGCGAGAGCTTTTATCCTCAAGAGAAACAAGCTCGAGACCCAACTCTTTATACTCCGACCTCGTTGGGGACATGCATTAAGACGACAAGGAGTAGACTGCTCTGATACCATTGATCCAGATTTTATGAGTAGAACAAAATGACTACGGATTATTAACAGGTACTTAACACAAAATAGCAGAGATACAGTAAAATTGGTTTTCTATTCAATAAGGAAATAAGTTGAAACTGTAAAATGCAGCGGAAACAAGCTTGTTGGAATGGTGGAGGCTTATCTCTGAGAAGAGATGTGACGAATGTGCTCATTCGCA
This sequence comes from Picea engelmannii, assembly GCA_009831015.1. Lineage (NCBI taxonomy): Eukaryota > Viridiplantae > Streptophyta > Pinopsida > Pinales > Pinaceae > Picea > Picea engelmannii. Next base: position 5,038,608 of record ML776848.1, on the reverse strand, counting down.
AGAAGATGATTACAATGAGGCTCTGAATGCCTTTTTACAATAAACAAGAATGCCAAAAACCCTAGACATCCAAAAACCTAACCCTAGGAGATGAAGCGCCAAAAGTCATGTGGGCCCTGTTTGGGTAAGTTAGTACATTAACTTCCCACGGTCGTAACTTTTGCATACAATCTATTTTTTAGGCGTATGATAGCCTATTGGAAAGGTATCATAGAGGATATTCATTTTTGGGGCTCAATCATGCATTAGGCTATCATTGAGAATCTCGATCCCGAAAAACCTTCATTTAGGCCCTCAAAATGGCCCGGGAAGTGAAAACTGCTAAAAATAGTAAATTGCCAAAATTGCCAGAAAATTGTTTTGAGCCAGTTGGAAAAGGTGGGTGGCCACCAATATCCATCTGGATCAATGGGATATACCCAAGGCTCCAAGGAAATGACCATGTGATAAACCCAATGCTCCAAGGAAATGAATATATTTATAAATCAAAATTAAATTACATGTTATCTTAACTCACTGCAGAGTTAAAGTTAACATGGAGCCAAGCTAAATTGTTTTGAAGGGCTCGGCATTGTACAAAATTTCCAAGCTTTAGATTATGGCGAAGTGCATTGATTTAGTTGATGGGAGGTTCCACACACTGCTAGGTAGCAAGGAACTCTCACAATTGTTGTGTATAGCCTGCCTAAATGCGAGTGGCCACAAAATACAACAAACTTCTAGTAACCAAGGATAACATTTGAAATTTATCTAAATAATTGCAACAACCAAATCATCACAATCATTGATCTCAATGCTCATGGTGGAATGGATGGTGGGTTTCATATAGTTTTTGTTGACATTCACAAAAATCTAAGAGAAATTGATTTCTAAGCTATAACTACCACCCATATGGGTTGTAATTTAGTCAAAAGAATCTATTAAAATACACATTGGGAACAGTAATACTCTCACACGTCATTTATACAACGATTACAGGGAAATCACAAATCAATTTTGACAATTTTAGGTTACAATGTAAACTCATGGCTATGTCGGCCATTCAATTATTTAGACAACCAGTCCTCTTCTACATCTTGTCATGTCCACCAAAAAATCCTTTGTGATTCCAACTACAAAAAGATATAGGAAAATCTAGGGGTAATGGGAAGGCCAATCGTTCTCATCCTTTCTTTTCCCATTATCAAAATTCCTCTCCTATTTCTTTTCTTTTTTTTCTCATTTATATTGTGTTCCTTTGTTTTCTTTCATTAATTTTTTTTTAAATTATTTCATTGTGTTTTCCTTTTCTTTATCCCTCATTAAATGTCAAAATTATTTTGGGTATTGAGTCTTACAACCCTTCATTTTTTTTTCAGATCTATTTATGTCCACACCTCACCATTGAGAGGATTTTGGTTTCCAAAAGTTTCTAGGAAACCAATCTTCATATCAATGTGTCATATATCTACTTCTTTGGAACATAGCTTTCAACTCTAGTTCTTAACTACAACTTTAACTCTGGATTTGTCTCATAGATCTAGGAACTGGCTTCGGTTCTAACTATGGCTCTAACTCTAGAAACTAGCTCTAGTTGTGGCTATGGATCGGACTCTGGTTTTTGGCTTTGCTTGTTTCGATAGTGTAGAAGTATTCTCATTAATTATTTTCTCTGAGCAATATTTAGATTTGAAACTCTCTTCGATCAGAATCCATTCTCATCTTTAACATGCAAGTCTTTCATTCTTAGACTTAGAGACAATCTGTCTTGGTAGAAAATGGAATCCAAGTCAAATTCTAGTCTTTTCTTGCTCATTATTCATGAATGTATGCAGCACTCATTCAACAATGTGATCCCAACAATCATGTGCCCTCACAACAATTGTGGTATGTCTTCTATCTGCTAAGATCCATTTCTTACAACAAGAAAACAATTATGTTGTTTTCACAATCTTCACAACAATATATCTCTATTGCAATGTCATTTGGATTACCACCTTTGTATGCAATCGCAACACCTTATTCATGAAATATCAAGAATTTAGTTTTCTTTAGTAGCTACCATAAAGTTTGAAGGAGCCCCCAATGCCATTGACATTCATGACCAATATCTGGCACATCTCCAAGAAGGGAATCTTATGTTGCAATATTGATGGAAACAATTGGATTAGGGGCGCCCTTGATGTCATCATCAATATATTGTGCACTTCGTTGGTGAAGCTGACCTATTTTGTTATTGTAATTCCCCAAATGATCTATGCTCCTTGGGTGGGAGATGCAATCATCTCTTCATTCCCTTTACTTTTCACTCTCCACGCTCTTCTCTTGGATGTGCAATCCATAGATGAAGTTTTAAATGAAGCCTCCAACACTTTGCTCCCAAGTGTCCACTCAACTTGCAATTCTTACAAAAATTGTCGCATGCACTACTTGGCATACTCATTTTCTCCATGTGTCTTTGAATTTGTTGTTGGATTGGAGAAGTGTTCTTTCCATTTTACCTCTAAAAGCAATCGGGTTTGTGGTATGTAGCTTGTTTCTCTCAACAAGATGTTGTGATATGGCATTTATTTCTACAAAATGAACATTCCTAGAAACACCAATAGTTATCAATGTTATAGCCTTTGTTATTGCAACAATAACAAAAAAGGGATGCCTTTCCTGAGGCATACCTCTCATTCTTGTTCTTTGTTTCCAGTTGATTGACTTGCTACTTCTCCAAAGTGTTGGTGCAAACTGAATCTTTAGACTTTCCTCATCATTTCCCTTTTGTAATCCACCATAATAATGATGGAGTGGTAGTGTGATACCATATTCATTCAATTTTACTCTCTCATTAGAGAAATTTTGAGGTAAAAAAAGGTCCTCAAAACAAAAAATGTTCTATCAAACTTAACTTTAAAAGAACCAATATGATTCAAAATGATAATGTCAACCATAAGGGTGGATAGTTTTGGAGGGAAATAAATAAAATTATTTTTTAAACATATTTTGAACTTATCTCCTTATATGTTTACTCAAATTTCAAGTGTAGGCACTTGTTGAATGTGAAATAAAGAAAACTATTTTTATCTTATTTTAAACTTATCTCCTTACACATTTACTCAAATTTCAAGTGTAGGCACTTGTTGAACGCAAAATTAAAATTATGCATACAAAGTGTGCCTACACTTGAAATTTGAGTAAATGTATAAGGAGGTAATTCAAAAATACGATTAAAAAAAGTAGTTTTTTTCTTTCCTTTTGAAAAATCATTTTATTAATTTAACTATTAATAATTTTATTATTTTCCTTAAGAGGCCCATTTTAGAAATCAAAATTTTTCTAGTGCTTCTCTGATGAGTAGGCCAACTCTCCAACATATTTTTCCTTCACAAAAGTGATCTTGATGGACATGGAATTTTTCTTTGTACCACTAAAACCTAGACCTTCATGTTTGACCCTCAATGCAGCTACCATGGGACTTATGATGCTTTGACATCGCTTGCCTATCCCTTAACCATTGTATCCCATCTATCTTAATAGATTGGAACCAATGCCTCCAGAATTCTTTTCAAAATCACCAAAATGTTCTTGGGAAAGGCTTGAAGGTGAGATTTTCATACGTGAATCAATCATGGTGTTGGCTTCTGCAATAGCAATGGATGGTTGTTTTGCTTCCTTTGTCTCATGTACAAAATCATATAAATTGGCCAATGCCTCCTCTACCAATCCTTGGTGCAACTGAGTCATCATCTGATCCTCTCCTCTTCCCAAATATCTAGTTGAATAACCTTCTCTCCCAACTACACAAGTTGAACTATGGTCTTGTCCAAATTTACCATAACAATAGTGAGGGAGTCTTGGCATTCAACAAAGCAATTATTTAGCATAGGAAGCAACTTTGTAGAAGTATCCAAGTTATTTTCCATCTCCATTATCCTCTGATCAAACATATGTACATGTTCCTCTAAATTTTGATTCTCCTCTTGACACTACACATTACTAGCCCTTAAATTTTCCAACCTTTATCTCATCATTGCTTTATTGATTGTGGGTCTACTTCTCTTTAAAGTACTAGAAATTGCATCATGGTTGAGGATTCAACTGCCATGATACCAATATGATCTATAAATGAGGTACTTATAGCCCACTTGCTTCACCAACACAGATCCTCTGAAGAAATGAAATTTGTGCTCTACTATCTCTACTCGGGACCAATTATAAGGCTTTTATCTTCGGAGTAATCTGCACACAAAACAACCAACTAACAATGCAATAATAATCAAGATTATAGACTCAAGTTCCTATGTTGTTAATTACTAGAAAGGCAGACACTAAATGGATATGATTCTTGGCTTCAAGGCTTATGTTCCTTCATGTTTACTATGCTCTATGTTTAGGTGCCAACTTCGTGACACACACTCCAACTCTATATGTGCAAATATCCATCAAGGATTCAATCCAAATGCTCACATATGTACTATGGGGATATGAATATGAAATTGAATTTCATCTTTTAATGGCTTATGCTCTATATACCATTACTCGAACCAATGTCTAAGGGACTCAATTCCTTCTACTCTAGTTTGAAGTTTGTTTAATGAGACTATGTTGCTCCAAAACATTCTAGCACTCCAATTTTCATTATTCAAAAGAATGAACAACTAAATTTAATACTCCATTGAATGGAAAGCAATCACAACCAACATTCTCCCAATAGCATCCATGCTTTCTTCAATAGCTATTTAATGAAAAAGACAAAGGCAAAATATATGGAACCATATGCTTTCTTTAAATGGGATTCTTCACAGTCCAAAGTTGCTTATATCCAAAAAATTTAACCCAAAACCTTTTTACAAAACTCCAACAACAAACAAATTATATTGCTCCAATAGAAGATAATTCGATGCGAACAACAAATAAAATAGGTTACTCTATCATCAAACTGGTATACATGCTTCAAAGGCAAAGGCATATTGTTCTAGCATTAATTAAGGATAGAGACATTTTCTTCAAAACCAACATACCCAACAATGACATGAACAAAAATATAATCAAATGGAGATGGTTATATATGTGACTTCAATTGTGGGCCAACAAATCTATTAAGGAATCGGTCGTAAATAGGCTTACATCCATGTAATCAAAGTGTGATGGAGCTATGGTGTATCATTTAGAGGTTATGACAAGAGCTGCAACATGGGATGATAAAACATTTGAGATATTTGGAAAGAGTTGTAGCGACCTTCATTACTCAGCCAACACCTTATATCATTGTTATTTTAACTCTCTTCAAGTTAAGTTCCCTCTTACAGAAATCCCTTTACACTTTCCACATAAAACAATTAAGTATAACTCAAACGGTTATAAAATGGGATGCATTGCTTTGACCAAGGGATGGAACCAATGCTCCAAGGAAATGATCATACTTAGACCCAATGCTCCAAGGAAATGAGTATAATGCCAATTGCAAATTAAATTGTGGGCTTAAACTCAATGCAAAGCTAAGATATTTCATCGTTCTAAAGGGAGGGCTCAGTGTTACACAAAAGTTCCAAGCTTTAGACAATGACAGGGTGAATCAATTTGGTTGATGGGAGGTTCCATGAACTCCCAGATAGCAAGGGACTCTCACAATTTGGTTGATGGGAGGTTGCATGCACTCCCAGATAGCAAGGGACTCTCACAATTGTTTTGTATGGCCTTCGTAAAACCCAATGGCCCTAAAAACAACAGATTGTTGGTAACAAGGGATAAAATCATAATTTTATTTAAACAATCGCAAAAACTAAATCAAGGCAACCATTGATTTCAATGCTCAAAGTGGAATGAATGGTGTTTCTTAATGCTATTTTCATTCACAAAATGCAAAGAGAAATCAATTTTTGACTAGTAACTATCACCAATATGGGTTGTAATTTCATCATAAAAATCTATTAAAATACAAATTGGGAACAACAATATTCTCACAGAGAATTTACACAACAATCATAGGGAATTCTCAAAGAAATTCATGACACACTGGACACCAAGTATACCCTAGAAACCTAAATGGGGTTGTTGAGTTTTTATTTGCTTATTTCATGATACGATGCAATGTCATGGCACTTTGGACTATTCAACCATTTACATAGCTAGTTTCCTCTTGTGTATCCTCTCCTTTCCACAAAAAAAACATTTGTAAGTCCAATTACAAGAATATATATATACACAGAGTTGGGGGTAATGGGAAAGTCAAGCATCCTAGTCTTTTCATTTCCCATTCCCAACTTTCCTCCTATTTCATTTTTCTGTTTTTTTTTTCATAATTTTTTTAATTATTTTGACAAAAAAAAAAATAATGTAAAAAAGAAACTAAATAGTTAAAAATAACATTTTTTTATGTTGGAGTATTAACACCCAACACTAAAGTTAAATGTAATAAAGTCATATTATTATTGTTGACTTTAAATAAAATGATAAGTTGTCATTAATTAATAAAGATGTTAGAACAATAAGACAACACTCCCTTATGGATGTTATGGATGAGATAAAAAGAATCCCTTCATTATATTAAAACCATAGTTTTTAAAACCAGAAACGGACATCAAACTGGTCAACTATCAACTCGAACATCGAACCGGAACCAGATCGACTCAGACCGGTTTGATTTCAATAACTTGGTTCAATAAAAAATACATTAAATAAATAAATTTTAATGAAAAAAAAAAAAGCTTTCAAACCATGATTCCAATCCATTAGAGACAAAATATGCAAAGTTTGCTCATCTATACCATGTAAGGGTGTATATACTAAAATGGCACCGAGTGCAATACATATCAGCAACAAAATACATAATCAATGAGGCTCTAAATGGCCTCTACAGCTCATAAAATATGCAAAAAATACAATCTACTAATCTACGACATATCATTGATCAAAATGATCAATCATTAAACTCATCACCACTGCTAGGAATGGGAACATCATCGGCAACTATGACAGCTACAAAATCATCCTCTGACTCAAAGTCATCAGGCTCCTCGTTCTCCTTGGGGACATCTTCCACTGCAATAGTTGAAGTAGTAGCGCTAGCAAAAGAACGAGTTACCTTAGCTACATGAGTTGGTTGAGTTGCATGACTAGTGCTTGCATGTGTCATGCTTGGTGCTTCGCTTTCTCTGGCTTCTCTTAGTGGAACTGAATCCAAACCCAAACCCAAGTCATCCATATCACTATCAGGATCAAAATCTATTGGGTGAGACTCCTCTACCCATTCTGAAGTTGGATCAATATCATCCATCACAATGGGATCTGTATCATGTCTTTTGTTTAGAAATTGGTTGCATCTTAGCCGGAGGTTGTGTTGCACGAAGACGATATCATTTAACCATTTTTGTTCCAAACGGTTTCTCTTATTCATGTGAATTCGCTCAAAGACAGACCAATTGTGCTCACATCCAGAAGCACTGCAAGTTTGGCTCAGGCCTCGAACTGCAAACTTTTGCAATTGAGGACATTGGCTACCAAATTACTCACACCAATGTGTTGCAAAGACAAAATTAGTTGAACGAATTAAATTATGACTTTGGCTAGAAAATCAAGTATTTAAAGTTTAAAATCTAAACACCTAAACTTAAAGAAACTTTGGAATTGCTTACCTAGTTGGTCCACATCTCTTGCGATCTTTGCCAGGTTTTTTCCAAAGGTAGTTGTGGCTCTAGTGAAAGAAATGATCTGGTGATGTCTCTCCAGCTGCTATGTCTCATCAGAGACCATGCACTCCAATCACTCATACAATCCATCTTTGACCTCCCCAGTAAGATCATCTCCTAATTGAGCTTTGTAATGATACCTTGGGTTCAGAAAATACCCAGTTGCATGTATGGGGCAATGGAGTTGATTTTTCCATTCGTTATCAATGATCTCCCAAATATGCCCATACTCAGCTACTTTATCCTTGTAGTTTGTCCTTATCTGTTCCTTTTCTTAATCCATAGCCTCATAGACGTAACCCATGGCCAATGTTTCCCCATCCACCAACCGCAACACCTTAACAAGGGGCTCGGCAATTTTCACAACCTCTGCTGCTTTTTTCCAAAAAGTGTTTTCAAAAACTCTTTTTTTTATGTCTTTTCCATCTTGTTTGCAAGCCCACTGACATCCATTCCATTCATCAATGTTAGACATTTTTTTCAAATTTTGTGCCTGAGAAATGATAGATTGCAACGTGAGGAAGTGAGTTACAAATCTCTTGATGGCAGGCCTGACAAGCTCCTTGCCCTTGATGTTTTTTCTCATTAGGTTCAACACCCATGAGTGGTTGTAGATGTACTGTGTGATACATTTGGCATGCTCTACAACGTTCTTGATCCAATCATGTTTTCCTATGTCCTCAAGCATGAGGTCTATGCAATGTGCAGCACATGGGGTCCAAAATATGGTCCTATATTTGGCCTCTAACATCTTACCAGCAAGAACATAGTTTGAGGCATTATCTATAATGACCTTAACAACATTTTCCACCCCCACTATCATAACAATCTCATCTAAAAGATCAAATAACAGGTTTGCATCTTTCACCTTATTAGATGCATCAACTGATTTCAAAAACATAGCTCCTTGGGGGCAAGAGACAAGGAAGTTTATGATTGTGCAATTCTTTCCATCAGTCTACCCATATGACATGTTGTTGCAACCTGTTTTATCCCATGAATTTTTAAAATACTTCAAATATTCATCTATGGAGATAACCTCTTTTTGCAAAAGAGAACCCCTCAAGTCATACATACTAGGGCCTTTGAAGCCCTTTCTCACGGAAATAACATAATCCCACATAGGTTGGTAATAAGGTGAGCATACATCATTGAATGGGATATTTGCATCATACCACCATCTAGCAATGTATTCAAAAGAAAACGTTTTGTATTGCTTCTTCCAAAGTCTATCTAAGGTGGGTTGAATTTGAGTTGGTTGAGAACCACTAACGCTCAGGTGGGGGAGGAACATAATGAAAGGGGTCCATAACATTAGTAGAAGGCATAGATGAAGAGCCTTCAAATTCATCACTACCACTTGCTCTCATTGCAACAGCGAGTTGTCGCTTCCTCCCAATTTTAGCATTTCCTCCCAATTTTAGCATTGATGGCTTTTTGCCTAGCCTTCTCTTCTTCAAATTTGCATTTCCATTCTAATTTTCTCAATCTCTTCATCTGGTGCATCACATGGGAGAACATGATCTCTTATACCAGCCAAGTGTTCTTTTAGGAGAACATGGCCTCTTATACCAGCCAAGTATTATTTTATCCTATAACACCCCTCCCCCTCCCCACCCCCCCGAATGAACTTCTTGCAATATTTGCAATACATAAACCCATCAATCATATCAACATGTTTCCATGCAATGTCTTTGACTCGTAGGGCCATGAATTATGGATTGAAAGAAATATGCAAAATTTCAAATTCAAACAAGCAATATTAAACTAATACCTATTACCAATATTCCAACAATATTCAAACAATATTCCAATGACTAATACCATATTCCAACAATCAACTTCAAAGTTCATACATACAATTCCAACAATCAACTTCAAAGTTCATACATACAATTGTTTGTTGGCAGATCTTAAAAAAAGTATCCAAGAGACCTACTTATTAGCTATTATTTTGCTTTGGCTTTCCTTGTTTAAGGAGATCAAATGTAGTATATCAGGGAGAAGAGAGAAGGGGTAATGACGATAAAAAATCAGAGGTGCCAAAGGAAAATACATGTTGCTGAGTTTGTAAAGACTAAAGTGCTAACAGGTTGAGTGAATGTTGTTGAACCCTGAGTTTTTATGCCCAAAAACTCCAAAAAAATGCTTCTTGTTGACTGGTTGAGTGTATTCTATTGAAGCCTCAGTGTAGGCAGCTGACTGGTGTGGATTGTGTAGCTAGGCGGTTGCTCTCCAGGCTAAGTCGACTGCAAAAAACAAACTCTTGAGGCGGCTGCAAAATTGAAAAAACAAAATCCAAGTCGCCGAGACGTGAGATGTGGGGGCGTGTATTTAAGTTAGTGTGTCTAGGCCCTAGGGTTAGAAATAGGTTTTAATTATTTTTATTTAAAAAAAAAAAATCATTTTTTTAGGTTTTGTGCACCATGGGTGGGTCCGGAATCAAACCGGCCGAGCAGGCACGGATCGGCTAGTTCGACCGGTTTGGTATCGAACCGTATTCAACCCGACTGGTTCGATACCAAACCGGGCACCGGGCTGGGTTGAAGGTCGGGTCTATTCGGCCAGACATCCACTCAGCCGGTTTGGCAGTCTAATATCGACCCAGTCCGATTTTAAAAACTAAGATTAAAATAACTACATTGAATAAAAAAATCATATTCCATATCTTCCATCTATATTGTATGCATTTAAAAAAAAAAAATGACTTTGGCTTGTTCATAATTAAAAAAAAAAAAAAGGCCCTATTCATAATTTTAAAAAGAAAAGGCCCGAGAACACAATAGAGAAGTTTTCACTAATGGAGCTTCAAAAAACGTGCCTTTAGGGATTCTACTACATAATATAATCTTATCTTCCAAAGTCTCTTAGGGTTCACATCTAGAATCGTCCCTTTTTTAATTCATGACAATTGAGTGGGACAAACTGGAATTATAGTGGTTTACTTGAATCTCCGTCAACCTCATTGGTAACAAACCTGTTCAACATCATTGAGGACTTTTTTCACCCCTTTATACCCGTGTTCATGTTGTTTTATGTATGTTAAGTTCATGTTGTTTTATGTATGTTAATTCTCAGTCAAGTAGATTTTACCAATGGCAAAGACTCACTAGCTTAGTGCTCAACCATTTTTTTCCTAACTTAGAGAAAGAAAAACAGATTTACGAGACATGGAAGCCAGCAAAACTTCCCTCCTTTAGCATCCAACAAATGTGTTAGCTCCTCATGGAGAGCTCATGGAACTATAGTGGTTTACTTGAATCTCCATATACCTAATTAGCAAGAAAACCAATTTTAATTGATGTTATACATTACTAAGAACTATTTTCACCCCTTATATAACGTTGCAGATGTTGTTTTAAGTATGTTTCCCACTCTTAATGGATTCTACCAATAGCAGGGACTTACTAGCGTAGTGCTCAACCAACGTTTTCCTAAATGATCAACCTAGAGCAAGAGAAACAAGTTTATAAAGCATGGAAGCCAGCAAAATTTCCATCATTTAGCATTAAACAATTGTGGTAGCTCCTCATAGAGAGCTCATGGTTCATTTATAATGAGTCCGGTCTATTCATTATGATCCCAAAAGTACTTTCAAAACTTCAGATTTGTTTTATGAAAGCATGAACACTAACAATAGCAATGGACTTGAACCAAGAAAGTATTGGCCATAATCAAAAAAAGATTTTGCATATTTTATTTTGTATATTTTATTTTTTTTAATTATTTAAAAAGGAAATGAAAAAATCATTACACAATACAAAAATCTTCATTTGAGAATGATTCCAATCTATAAAGATTTATTAACAATTAAGAACATGTGTTTTTTCTTAGGAGATCACAGTTTTGTATTCAAAGAGGTTAAAAAGGTTAAGGTATGTACAGCCCCTAAACTTGAGCAGTGAAATCATTGTACAAATGGAGTTCCTTATCCCACAAACAAGAAGATCTCGTATATCAAT
>ML776848.1:4984358-5017899 GCA_009831015.1 Picea engelmannii | reverse complement strand
TTGCATGAACGTGGCAGGTGATGAATGGCTCAATTCTTGGTGATGAGGCATGCATTTACAGCTGTAACCACTGATATCCATAGCTTAACTAATATGTCGATCATACCAATAGTTAAAAATAGCCATAAGCATTATATTAAAAAAATATGCATGAATATCCATATGTCTCATGAAACTAAGATTGAGTATGCCAAATGCGAAGCCAATACAAACATTAATGCATCGAAAATTCAATGAAATTCAATCACACAACCAACCTAAGAACGTCCAATGAGCATACCAGTGCGTGCGAGTGTTATACCATAGTGTTCAAACATCCGACATGCAGTTCAAAACCCAAAATGATGTTCTCGCCAATGCATTAATCAAACGTTTAATCAAGGTGTCAAATGCACAAATTGATACGCCAGGAGCTATGATAAAGATCAACACTAATGATTACAAAAGATAAATCAAGACCCCAATGCAATTCAGGCAAATCATAAAAATGCGAAATCAAAGGCTAAATGTCTTTATATAATCCATCGAAGTATGAAAACCAATCCAGGACATTGCCGATCATGTAAAGATCAATAAAAAGATAGGCGCAATAAGCATGATGACACAAAAGATATCGGCAGTTCAGATAATGATCGAAAAGTGACCTCAAAAGGAGAAATTTCCATGCTTACAATTGTGAAGACTTAGCGAAGACAAACGTGCGAAAAGGCGCAAAGAATAAATTCATCGTTCATTTGAATTTTGCGACGAAAAATCAATGTTTGTGAAACATTGGTGTAGGCAGCTTATGAGACAATGAAAAATGTGAATTGGATGCCAACAGGGTGTTAGATGAGAACCATAGGTGAAAGGTAATCACATGATCACCCAGGTCCTCACTAGTATTTCCTTCAAACTTCGGAATATCAGAAGGAATCTTGGCGGGATGGTAGGCCATGACGAATCGTGACGCACACGTCATTCATCAATTTTGACAATTTTGGAATATTTAACGTGGCTAGAAAAGGGATTCGGGGTTGCAACGTCATAGCCCATGCTCTTGGGAAGGAGTGTTTCCAAGAAAGGTTCTAGTATATACCGTGGCCATGTCCAGTAGGATAGTATTGTCTTCCCGACTTATTCATAAAATGTTGTAAGGGCATTAAGGTGACCACTTGCGAAGAGAAAGAGACATTATCAAGATTACTCATATGAGGATATATGTTTACCCTAGACAAAGGAACTATGTGTAGTGGGTTTCCCATACTATAAAAATGAGTCCCTTAGGTTGAAAAACCATAGGTTAGAGAGGGGATTCCATAATAAAAGAATTCATATGAATCAACGGTGTGGAAGAAGGAATGATAGAGGAAATATAAGAAGTAGAATTACCGCCCATATGTGGATTCCAGCCTGGAAAAGTGTGGCTAATATTGGATCCAAAATAAGGATGATTCCAACCTCCTATTGTAAGAGTTGATTGAGGGACATGACCCCCACCAAATGAGAAAGAAACGTAAGGAGGTGTCCTGCCCCAAAACCCAAATGTAGGATTCACATGAGATGTTGAAATGAAGGATGAGAAATGTGAAGTCATATCTGGTATACCATACGAAAAAGGATTAGTGGCTGACAGTATTGACTGAGTACTATGATTTGGCATACTGTAGGGAAATACAAAGGGGTTTGTTCCCATGGCATGAGAAGAGACCATGGGTTGGGTATCAATAGATGAGGGAGCCTCTGGAATCCAAACCCTTGATGATAAGGGAGTCAAAGGGATACCACTAATCACAATGGATATAGGATTCAAATGGATTATCGAGACATTTATATTTGAATCGGTACTCATGTTTATACAATCACGATATTGGGAGGTGGAGATATATGCTCCACGCTTACTAACTCTATGCCTTTTAGGAGGCGGCTTCAGTAAAGTATTCAGACGTGGTGGTAGCTTCAAAATATGAAGAGACTAGTGAAGAGTTTGGTCTTGCTCCATGATGACTCAGAACCCTAGATACAATACAAAATCCTAAGGATGACTAATAATCAGAGAGAACACTCCTAAATAAAGATAAATGCCAATGAACACAAATAGGATATGATGGCTGAAAAGGATCGCCCGAACTAAAGTAGGTATTCCTTTCCTAGGAGGGACCCGCGACTCTACAACAATAGAGTGGAGGTGTCATAATTATTTATAAGGACCCTTGTAGGATTCATGGTGCAGTCTGTCAGATCCCTCAGAGAGGAAATCCTCCATAAATTATGTGTATTTTCCGACCCTTATGTGACTCATGGTACCTGTAGAATAGCCTCTGCAAGTAAACTATGTTGTTGCCTATGTAAATAAAATAAAGTCACCATGATATAAACGATGTGTAGGAAAGCAGTCGCAAGTCTAGTCCACCATATGGGCAGGGTAGAAAATCCCAAAATCTCGAAAGAATCGCCTCTCAAGGCGGTAAGGGAAATAGTGAGACCCCCAGATATGAATACAAACCCAGAAATATCTCTCATGCTAGGAAGGTATTAGAGGGCTATCTCTGCAACCAACTTTGTGTGACCTCGTTCTTAAATCTAGTGTGAGCATAACCTCCCGACATCACCAATTACACAATGGGTTTCACCACTCCCTGGTCAAACACATACGTTGAGTTTTATAGCCTTGGATAAGTTTACTCACAAAATATTATTCCAAGGCTCTAGTCCTATACTTGTTTGTGTACCCTGAAAAATAAAATTGTTTCTAATCAATTTTAATTATTCAACGTTAATTTTAATGGCTTCTTCTTACTCAAGAGGTGCGATCATGAAATTGATGTTATTGCGACTCAACATATATAAAAAGAAGAAAATGTAAAAACACTACTAAGTATTAGTCTTTATTTTCAAAGAGATGGTATGCTTCTAAATGTTATTTCCAAAACACAATCTCTATAATGTCAATGAAGTGCAATCTTTCCTAATAAGTCAAAATCAATGCAAAGTAACCAAAAGTGAAAATTCCATAAGTAAAAGGTAAGAAATTAAATATTTTTTTATTTTTGATATAATGAAAAGAAAATGCAAGGAATGAATATCAACCTCAGAGGTGGACCCTACTGCAATCAAAAGGAGACAAGCCAAGAAGGATACCAAGAATAAAATACCTAGACCATTATGCAAGGAAAACAAATTATAAAAATGACAAGAAATAAGTTTGCCCAAAAATTCAACATTAAAATAGTTTCCTATCACTATGTAGGAACTCAAAGGTCAGAATAGGGACCAAAGAAGTCTCAACAACTAGTGAAACTCACCCAAAAAACACCAAAATCATCCAAAAATTCCAATAACATAGTGTGTGCACCCTAAAGACAGACAAGTCTCGTATGTTCATGCCCTGAATACAAACAGATCACGCATGTACGTGACTGTCAGGGGTAAAGCCCTCGTATGCCAAAGATGACATTGCTAAGGAAAGGTTTCATCAAAGAAACTCATATACAATGAAAAATACAGTCTGTCAAGCAACGGGCAACAAAGAAACTCGGAAAAACAAAGAGCAAATCCAGGAGAAAAAAAACCCAATACCCCAAAAAGGAGATCTCCCCGGTGGAGTCACTAATTCTGTGACAAGGAAAATCTCTCTATGGCTAGGGGAAAACCATAAAAGATGGAATGACAGCAAAAAATAAACTCTAATCTTAAGTATGCTATATAAATGAAATGATAACAAGAGAAGGCTAGAAGCCTACCTCGTCTGGACGTTCAGAGAAGACCATTGTTGAGCACACAACAAAAAGCATTATAATTGCAACTTGTCCTCAACAACCAAGATACATAATCACATGTGGTAATGATATACAAGGTTAGGATATAAATTATCATAATTCATTAACATAAATAAAAAATACTCTCATGGAAATCAATACAAATATTTGCAATATATCAATTGGATGAGAAAAGAGTATTTCTATTGATATAATCAACAAAATTACATAGGGGATAGACTTCTGTAATGATACATATCAAAATAGAGAAACTAAATCCCTCCAGCTAGGTCTCCGCCACTTCAATTCTCCACAAAGGCAAGCTCACAACTAGGAGTCAATGAAGTTATCCATCAATAGATAGGAAGAGCTTGGGGGATGAAGACAAGAAGTTTACACTTTCAAGGAAAAAGGGATGTAGACTCAATATGAAGTGAAATTCCTCTAGAGTGTCTTTGTTCTCAATCTTGAATTTTCTTCAAGGCTTGGAGATGGATCAATTTATATCCTCCAAATTGAATTGAAGGTTCGATTCAGAGCATGTTTAGTATATGGAAGGTCAAGGATCATGGATCATGTGACATGGTATGGAAACCCAACAAATTTTTTAATTTTTGAGCACCAAATCCGATGTGTGCGGGATGTAGTGGAGAAACCCACATATACATGCTCTTTATAACTACTAGCTCACGTAAATGTACAAAAATGTGTATTTTTATCTCTTGAGTGATAAAAAAATAGGAAATCAAGTCTGTAAAGGAAAATGGAAGGCCATCAAAGAAAGATACATGGAGTGAGGAAAAATTTGCTATAACAAAAAGATATATTTCCAGGATGCTCCTGAGGGTGGTGAGGGTGGAACTGGTCAATGATTGACCAACTACTGCCATTTTGTATCTAGGCCACCATATGGATGATTTGTATGTTAGGGCACTTCTTGTTACTTTGTAAATTGGGCACAAGGTGCCATTTTGTAAAAAATGTACAATTTAGATGATGTTGAATATANTATATATATATATATATATATATATATATATATATATATATATATATATATATATATATATATGATGTTGATGAATATATGAATTTCAAATTCTTTGAATTTCAAAGTGTATGGAAACTATGTGTATTAATCCCTTGATTTTTTCTAAAGTGATTATAAATACTTGTGTTACGCATTAATGAATATTTTATGGTGAAAATATTGGGGATACTTCACACACACCTAGTATTTCTTTTTCCTAAGGTTTTCCCTATGTTTATTAGTCATTATTCAGTCTCCTATATTTTAGGGAGAATATTCCTCTAGGAGAATATTCTCTTCAGTTCACATTTCAGTTTTATCAGTTGAGTGTAGTCTAGATGCTACATTGAGATTATCACCATGCAACATTGGGATCATCACCAGAATAGAGAATTACTCATGATTCCTTGATCTCCTCCTCACTTCACTCTGTTTCAGTCAGTTAACTGAAGACTGATAGACTAGTTAACTCAGACTAGGTGGTAGTTCACTCCTATAACTTCCCAAGAGACTAGACTAGGTGGCAGTTCACTCTCATAACTTCCCAAGATACTAGACTAGGTGGAAGTTTACTCCCATAACTATTGGTGTGTGTACATATCACTCTATATCACCACTATGGCACATTTTCTTCTCCTCTAGTGCATGTTAGTTGAGTTATATAGAGTATATCATCTGTAAATTATCATTCATTCCTTTGGTTAATGAGAATTCTTCCATTCTTTCTCTCCTCGTTCTCTTTTCTCATATTTTCTTTGCAACTGTATATGTCAATTCCTAGATACATATATTATGTGCATTTTCAACACATTTACATGGTATCATAATTGACATAATGCTAGGGAAAATAGACACCAAATTATTTTTGCATGTACCGAAGATTGAAAACAACAGAAAAATGGAATTCCCAAAAGAATTCATTCTTACACCGTACAATTTATTTTCATGGAAGGATAAGATGATAATGCATCTTCGAGGGAGAGGACTATACGCATTAACCATGAAAGTAGAGACACAACCAACATCAACCATAGAAAAATCCAAGTATCTAAATCGAATGGATGAAGCGTTTGGAACAATTTGAAGTCTCATTTCTTCTAAACCCCTCTTTCACATATCCTTCTGTAAAACCCCCAATGAATCCTGGACCACCATGGAAGGGATTTTTAGAAAACAAGATTAGATGAGGGGACACATGCTCAAGGTGGAATTGCTCACATTGAATCCAAAAACCTTCGATAATCTCCAAGTTTTCTTTACCAAATATAAGAAGTTGTTGTCGCAACTCAGGGATTCTGGGGTTGATAAATCTAAGGAGGAGAAACAAATGGTTATCACCATTATATCCAAACTTGGTCTGGAATAATCATTTTTTTTATCCACATTCATTCAGTTAGATTCAACTCTCAATCTACCTAGACGATGCCCTTTCTTGAGGCCTTTATCGAGTATTGGACACAAGAGAAGAAGAAGCTCATCAATATGGGAAAAATCAAAGGCCCAAAGGCGCATACACTTACTGTGCAAGATAGAAGCGATCATCAATATCATAAATCTAAATAAAAATAAAAAATGAAAGAACATGCAAATCCAAAGAAGGAAGGGTACTCAAAACCCTTGAACAATCCCTCCGGATCCAAAGGTGGAAAGGGAAGAAAAGGGGAGAAATGCACTTACTTCCAAAAATGATTCCATCTAGAATCTGCATGTGTGTAGAAACAGATAGATATAATGAACCAAATAATTTATAAAAACAACCTTGGAGATCGCATCCCAAAGGGTGCCAAGAAGAAGAAACTAGAAGATTAGAATACCAAGAAAGGAAATTCTAGCCATGCTTTGATTGCCATCAACTCCTCCCCCGATGTTTGGATCATAGATTCAGGTGCATCACACCACATGGTTTCCACAAAATAATTTTATTATTCATTGGATTCATGTAAAGGTCCTCCTATTCTGATGGGGGACAACTCTCTAGTCGAGGTCACCAACAAAGGAAGAGTTGAACTCACAAACATAAGCTTTGAGAATGTGCTACATGTTCTGAAAATTCCCGTCAATCGTCTTTCCATGTATCAAATGAAAAACTATGGCACCAGAAAGAGATTCATATTAACACCTCATGCAGTGGATATCTATGACATGAAAACCAATTCTAGGGTTTCTACCAGTGAGGTAAATCATCAATCTAGACTCTACACATTTTCTGAATTTATTGAAATAGATTCTACATTACTGCTTACCCATACTGATGAAAGCAGTAGGATATGGAACAAAAGGTTTGGGAATTTAAATTTTATATATATGAAAAACATTAGAAAGCAGGGAATGGTTGATGGTCTACCTGACATCCACTTCTCCAAATGAATTTGTGAGGGGTGTTTTCTTGGAAAATACCCTCAAGAGAAATTTGATAAATGAAAGACTCAAAAGGCTTCCTTTCCTTTAGATCTGATCCATAGTGAACTCATGAGCCATTTTCCACATCCATCAATCAATAAAGCAAGGTACGTGCTCATTTTTGTTGATGATTTCTCACGCTTCACATGGATTTTATTTCTCAAGAAAAACTCAGAGGTCTTTCAACACCTCAAAGATTTCAAAGCCCTTGTTGAGACATAGTCAGGAAAGAAAATCAAATTCCTCCAAATAGATAAAAGGGTATAGTATGTCAACCATGAGATGAAAAATCTATGTCACGAGGCAGCGATTTAGTTGCAACACACGGTTCCCTATACTTCGTAGCAAAACAAAGTTGTTGAGTGGAAAAATAGATCTCTAAAAGAGATGGCATCTTGCATGATACATGCAAAGTCACTTCCATAGAGATTATGGTATGAAGCAATTAATTGTGAAACCTACATCCAAAATAGATCTCCCCATTAATTGTGAAACGGGAAGTGACCAACTTTCATATTTTTGGTTCACATGCATGGCCCTGGATTCCCTCTAAGAAGAGGACGAAACATGATCCATAGAGCACATAGTGTATATTTGTTGGATACCCCAACTGTGTGAATGGATATAGATTCATTGATATTTCTTCAAACCGTCTCATCATTGAGCGTATTTTCCAATTCAAGGAAAGTGTCTCACATGTACCTATGCAGCCATATGCCAACACTTTTGTTCTTACACCTATCAGAGATGATGAGCATGCACATGCTGACTATTCTTCAGATGAGAGTTTTGATTCATAGGATTTAGATAATACAGATGCAAAGTCAATGCATGTAGATGTAGATTCAATGCATGAATATGTAGATGTAGAGCCAGAGCCGAGGCCCAAGTGGGCCTAGACTACTCTTCAGGATGCAGGGGATATTGTTGGGGATCTAGATAATACTAGGAGGACTTGATCTTATTTAGAGAAGCCCCGTCTTTCACTCATTTCAAATGAACCAATGCCACCTAGGAATATTTTCTTGGTTCAGTCTTCATAGACATAATCTTATGGAGAGACTGTTGGAAATCCCTTTTGGGAATATGCCATGTAGGAGGAGTACAACTCCCTCCTTGAGAACCATAATTGGGATCTGGTTCCCCTTCCTTTAGGAAGGGAACTTGTCAAGTGAATATGGGTCTACAGGACCAAGAGCACACCATATGAACAGATTAGTCGTTACAAAACTAGGCTAGTTTCCAAAGGATTTCAGCAAGTGCATGGCATTGACTATGATGAGACCCTCACTCTAGTAGTGAAGATGGATTCCATACATTTGGCACTTTCCATTTTGACATCCAATGGATGTGAATTCCATGATATGGACATGAAGAATGCATTTCTTTAGGACAATCTCTCTGAGGATATCTATATGGAGCATCCCCAGGGATTTATGCATGATTCATCTTTGGTTTGTTGACTGATGAAATCTCTTTATGGACTCAAGCATGCGTTGAGGGCATGGTATGCCAAGATGGAAAACTACCTGTTGTGACAGAACTTTGTATGTTGTAATTCAGACCCAAATGTTTACATGCTCAGGATGAATGATTATCTTCTACTCCTAGTTATTTATGTTGATGAGTTGTTGATCACCGGTTGGTCAAATTTAGCGATTACTGCAGTCAAGAGGATTCTGCATGACAAGTTATTGATGAAGGACATGGGTTCTCTACATTTTTTCCTTGGACTCGAGATCAGTTAGGATGCATCAAGAATCAAACTATCTCAGGCCAAGTATGAACGAGATATTCTTGAGATATTTCACACGACATACTATAAGTCTACCCCTACTACTTTCCTATCAGGAGTTAGACTTTAGGATAGAGGGGGCACTCCACTTGTTGACAACACAATGTACATACATATAGTGGGGAGATTTTTGTATCTCACAAACTCCATACCAGACCTCTCATATGTAGTTGGAGAAGTCTCCAGGTTCATGCAGGAGTCACATGAGCTACATTGGTAGGATGCAAATTTTATCCTTCGATAATGTAATGTCCCTTTCCAAATAGGAGCTCTAGAGAGGAGGATTAATGGCCTAAACCGCCCTATTAGACTATATCCAGGGCCAAAGAGGGGTAAACAGGGTTACTAGAGGTCACTCTAGTCACAGGTGTTATATTCAGAAAGTGACATTGAGATAAAAAGGGTTAAAAGTGCTTTTAAGTCATTATGAGCTAAAAATAGAAGTCAACCATGAATTAGGGTTTTAGCAGTGATTTAGGGTTTTGGAAGTCAATAGTGAATTAGGGTTTCAACATGATTTAGGGTTTTGGAAAACTATAAAGGAAGGGTCAGTGACCTAATTCATCATTATGTGGATTATGACTTGACATTGAGGAGAAGAGGTGAATCTAAGGAGAGATAGTTCAGTGTATTCCAGAAGGAAGACACCAGTTGGCTGATTTCGGTGTTGAAAGACACACCCTAGTCACCGGGAAGATCATACAGGTCTCCCATCATTCTTCATTGATTCCACAGTGCTCCCATATTCCGAGTATTATCTTTTAGTTGCTTATTTGTATTCCAGATAAGATCCTTTTGTCTTTTGATCTAGCCGAGTGTTGTTATTTAATTCAGCCACAATTGCTTATTTGTATTCCAGATAAGATCCTTTGTCTGTTGATCTAGTCGAGTATTGTCAGTTTATTCAACCACATTCGACCATTTTGTAATGCACAGAGATATCATAATACAAACTTTGTAGTCCTTTGTCACATTTATTATTTGTATGATCATTTATATGTTGTAAACCTTTGATCCTACACACACATTAGCAGTGTTTCCTAGACTAGCCAAGTCAGGAACATTAAAGTGGTATCATAGCTTTAGTCCTGCTAGCCTATGACTAAAGAAAATGAGTGCAATAGAAGACCCAGAGGGCCATGAAAATTTAGGTGACGAATATGTCACTTACAACAGGCATCATGAAAGAAGGCATAGGCCTTATTTTCCCCCTTTTCCTCCTAGCTCAAAGGAAGAGGAAGAGGCACACATAGAAGCAGAGAGAAGGGAAGAGCGTGAGGCTAAGCCTGAGGAAGAGAGGATTCTAGGAGACAGATATGAGCAAACAGAGGGCAGTGGAAAGTCCCCCGTAGATCTAGAGGCAACTTTCATGCAGGTTATCAATGATATGTTAGCTAGTCAACAGACCATGTCTCACTCCTTGGCACAGGTGGTTGATAGATTGGCTAGAGTGGGCACCCCAGATACAAAAGTACCACATGCAGCATAGGGGAACTTGGGAGCAGGCAGTAGACCCCAGTCACCCTCTCGCACATAAACCTCTGCGAGTAGGATTCCCAGACCCTTGTTTCCTAGTTTCCAGAGGGCACCCCCGGTAGCAACACCTCCATCGATAGCACAGAGGCTACCCACTCATGCCGACGACATTACAGAGTATAGGATGGAGTACGCAACATTGGGTCATGAATTCCATCAGGACATGAACTTAGTCGAGTACTGTGGACTCAGACTCAGGAACCTCCCCAGAGAGCCGCAGATGGGAGAACCACAACAACAGTAGGGGAATAACCTCGATTTCATCTGAAAAGTTGGGAAACTCACCATCCCTTCTTTCGACAGATCGTCCAAATACACCACCAGAGCTTGGGTACATAAGCTAGAAACATATTACAAGCTCCACCAGATGACTGAGACAGAGGCCATCAGTTTCATGACCTTAAACTTGGAGGGTGAGGTACACGAGTGGTGGTATCATGGACTGGTGACATTGGGTCACAATCACATCACCTCCTATAGGGAGTTTATAGATAGGCTCATGGACAAGTTTGACAGGAAGGATCGTGAGATACACTTCAGGGATCTAGCCCAGTTTAGACAAACTGGCACAATAGAGGCATTCATCATAGAGTTTCAACGGGTAGCCATGGTAGTGACAGATATATCAGAGCCCAGGCTGATCATGCTATTCACATAAGGACTCACAGAGCCTTTGAGAGGATGGGTGAAGGCATACATGCCTCCCACTTTGCAGGATTCCATCTTTCGCACTTGAGATCTGGTAGACTCAGTGCCAAAGAATAAAACTTTCTCCAAACCATTTGTGCCCTAGAGGGATCGAGACATGAAGAAATTCTAGAGAGAATGGAAGGGCAAGGAGAAGTTGTATGATGAAACTAGGCGAGAGCTTATGAGGAAGAAGATTTAATTTAGTTGTAGAGATCCTTGGGTCCCAGGCCACAGGTGCATGGGAAAGGGAGAGATTCATTATATTGTGGTAGCAAAAAACAACGTGGATAGTGAGGAGGAGGAGAAAGAAAGTGGATCCACTAGTTCAGAGGAGGAGTCAAAACCATCAGAGGAGGAACCTCCCTGTAGACCACCGACACCGGTAGGAGCCCATCCTCCAGTAGTCCCACAACATCCAGAACAGGCTAACAGGAGGAAACCAACAAAGGGAGGAGTCATAGCGACCCTTTCTAGTGTTCCCAGGTATGATACCCTTCGTATCAGAGGGATTATTCAGAGGCAATGGGCAATTTCCCTGATAGATGGTGGGGCCACCCACAATATCATCGACACTTCACTAGTATTGATACAGACACTTCAGATAGAGGGGTTTGAGGGGTTTGATGTTGCGGTAGCAGATGGCCACATAATGGAGTGTCTAGACAGAGTTCCAAACTTAGAGATGAAGTTAGGAAACTACACAGTGAGAGACACATTTTATGTGGTTGACCTATCAAACACAGATGTGGTGTTAGGAGTTCAGTGGATGATTACCTTGGGAAAAATCACTACCAACTACCAAACCTTGGAAATGGGATTCAAAGATCAGGATGGGAAGAAGGTTATTCTAAGAGGTATGTCGATAGGAAAACCCAAGATAGTTTTAGCCAAGAGGATGGAGAGGATATTCAGACATGGAGAGGTAGCATATGTCACAGAATGCTTGATCACTACTCAGAAAGATTCAGAAGGTCGACAACAATACCATACAAAGATCAAGAATTTATTGGGACGACATCAACAGGTTGTCTTTGAGGCAATTCCACTAGGGAGACCACCTGACAGGGGGTTTGAGCAGACCATTGAGTTGGAGGAGGGGGCCAAACTTTTGATCACCCCCCCTATCATCATCCTAGGAGGTTCAAGGATGAGATAGAGAACGCAATCAAGGAATTGTTGGAGATGGGACACATCAGACCGAGCAACAACCCATTTTCTTCTTTAATTGTCTTAGTTCTGAACAAGGATGGCACCATGAGGATGTGCATTGATTATAGAGCCTTGAACAAGAAAACCATAAAGAACTGGTACCTTATCCCATGCATTGACGAGTTGATGGATGAACTGCATGGGGCATTTTTCTTCTCAAAAATTGATCTACGCTCTGGATATCATTAGATCAACATCCAAGAGCAGGACATAGAGAAGACGACATTTCGATGTCATTTTGGACACTTTGAGTTCCTGGTTATGCCATTTGGGCTAACCAATGCACCCGCTACATTCTAGTCTTGCATGAACCAAATATTTAGGGATCAGTTAAGGAAATCGGTCTTGGTTTTCTTAGACGACATGTTGATCTATAGTCAGTCAGGGAAAGAGCATATGAGGCACTTGGATGATGTATTGAGCATCATGGAGGCACAATCATTATATGCCAAAGAGTCCAAGTGCGAGGTCGGTATGACATAGATGCTTTACTTAGGCCACATCATTAGTGCACAGGGGGTATAGGTGCACCAAGAGAAGATCGGGGCCATTTTGGATTAGCCGACGCCCAAGAACGTGACAGAATTGAGGAGCTTCTTTGGGCTCTGCATCTATTACAGGTGGTTTGTCTAGGGTTTTTCTCAGCTTGGAGCACCGTTGACAGATATTACCAAGCATGGGGCCTTCATATGGACTGATAAATCACAGGAAGCCTTTGATCACATGAAGGAAGTCATGGGAACTTGTCCAGTGTTGGCACTACCAGAATTCACCTTGCCATTTGTACTAGAGTGTGATGCATCTGACAAAGGGATCGATGCAGTTTTGATGCAGGGAGGACACCCCATTGTGTTCAAGAGATGGAAGCTTAGTCAACCTAAGAGGTTGTACTCCATTTATGACAAGGAAATGTTGGCAATCATGCATTCCTTGACCAAGTTCATACAATATTTGGTGGGCAACAAATTTGTGGTCAAGACCAATCACAATAGTTTGAAGTATTTCCTTGAGCAGAAGGACCTCAGTGAGCACCATAAGAAATGGGTGACAAAGGTACTAGAATTCAACTTTGACATAGAGTATGTCAAAGGGAAGAAGAACATTGTGGTCGATGCACTATCGAGGAGACCTACAACATGTTCTTTGATGGAGATTTCAGCAGATTGGAAATCCCACTTTTTAGTGGAATATTCCAAGAACAAGTTCCCTTGTGAGGTGATGGATGGGAAGATACAGGATGACCAGTATAGGGTCATTGACAATGTCATATTTTACAAGGATAGAGTCTACTTGGTGCCAGATTCAGGGCTTAAGAAGAAGATCCTCACCGTAGTTCATGATTCACCTCTAGTAGGCCATCAAGGGTTTTTCAAAACCTACAGAAAGATCAAAGAGAGGTTCTCATGGAAGGGCCTCAAACATGATGTTATGATACACATCAGTGAGTGTGTGAATTTCTAGCAGAACAAGTCAGAGCATGCTCTTCCAGCAGGGCTACTTCAGCCACTCCCCATTCCATAGTAGAAATGGGAGAGTATATCTATGGAATTCATCACGGGTCTACCCAAGGTCCAGGGTAAGGACTGTATCTATGTAGTGGTCGATATATTGACCAAGTTTTCTCACTTCTACGCCATACCGATATAGTACAAAGCAGTTCAGGTAGCCTAGATTTTCTTCAGGGAGGTATTCAGACTTCATGGGTTGCCGAAGAACATCGTCAGTGTCAGGGACAATCAGTTCATAGGGACATTTTGGAGAGAGTTGTTTCAGTTGGTGGGGACAGAGTTGACACCTAGCACCAGCTATCACCCTCAGACAGATGGGAAGACCGAGATTGTCAACAAGTGGGTTGAAGGGTATTTGAGGAACTATGTAGGAGGACAACAGAGAATGTGGGTAAAGTGGTTACATTTAGGATAACATTGCTACAACACCACCTTCCACATGTCCATTGGTATGACACCCTTCCAAGAATTGTACAGATATGATGCCCCCACTTTGGTAGACTTGGTATTTGGGGAGAGAATAGCTCCCAAGGCCAAGTATTGGATCATAGAGAGTCAAGATATTATCAATTTGTTGAAAGAGAACCTCCAGACAGTGAAAAACCGACAGAAGATAAGTGCAAACATGCACAGGATAGAGCACAACTTTGAGGTTGGAGATTTGGTTTTCTTGAGACTGCAACCCTACAGACAATCATCTATGAAGAAGAGTGAGGCTGAGAAGCTCAAGCCTAGATTTTATGGTCCTTACAAGATCATGCGTCGAGTAGGTGAGGTTTCTTACGAGCTAGAGATTCCAGAGGGGAGAAAGATTCATAACGTGTTCCACGTGTCTTGTCTAAAAAAATCAGTGGGACAATTCATTAGCGCATTATAGGAGCTTCCCCCATTGGATGAGGAGGGACAATTGGAGTTAGTTTTGGAGGAGGTTTTGGATTTCCGAGAGAAGAAACTGAGGAGAAGGGTCATGAGGGAGTGTTTGATCATATGGAGAGGGCTTCTAGTAGAGGATGCTACTTGGGAGAGAGAGCAGGTGTTGCAGCACCCTGAACTGGTATTGCTTGAGGACAAGCAATTTCGGGAAGGGAGGACTGTAATTTCCCTTTCCAAATAGGAGCTCTAGAGAGGAGGCTTAATGGTCTAAATCGCCCCGTTAGACTATAGCCAGGGCCAAAGAGGGGTAAATAGAGTTACTAGAGGTCACTCCAGTCACAGGTGTTATATTCAGAAAGTGACATTGAGCTAAAAAGGGTTAAAAGTGCTTTTAAGTCATTATGAGCTAAAAATAGAAGTCAACAGTGAATTAGGGTTTCAGTAGTGATTTAGGGTTTTGGAAGTCAACAGTGAATTAGGGTTTCAACATGATTTAGGGTTTTGGAAAGCTATAAAGGAGGGGTTAGCAACCTAATTCATCATTATGCAGATTATGACTTGTCATTGAGGAGAAGAGGTGCATCTCAGGAGAGATAGTTCAGTGTATTCCAGGAGGAAGATACCAATTGGTTGATTTCAGTGTTGAAAGACACACCCTAGTCACCAAGAAGATCATCCAGATCTCCTATCATTCTTCATTAATTCTGCAATGCTCCCATATTCTGGGTATTATCTTTTAGTTTCTTATTTGTATTCCGGATAAGATCCTTTTGTATTTTGATCTAGCCAAGTGTTGTTATTTAATTCAACCACAATTGCTTATTTGTATTCCGTCTAAGATTCTTTGTCTGTTGATCTAGTCGAGTATTGTCAGTTTATTCAGCCACATTCGGTCATTTTGTAATCCACAGAGATATCATAATACAAACTTTGCAGTCCTTTGTTGTGTTTATTATTTGTATGATCATTTATTTGCTATAAACCTTTGATCCTACACACACATTAGTAGCATTTCCTATACTAGCCAAGTCAGGAACATTATAGATATGTATAGGGCACCATCACCTTTGTGATTCACTATGCAGTAGACTCTACATTGGACCTCATCAAATTCATTGATTCTGATTGGGCTGGAAATACCATTGATCGCAAGTCCACATCTAGTTACTCACTCAGTATTGGTTCTGAGCCTATTTGTTGGTCAAGCAATAATCAAGCTGCTATTTCTCTATTTTCAGCCGAGTCAGAGTATAGATGGGTAGTTAACATAACCATTCAAGTTATGTCGCAACAACATTTTCTCATTGAGTTGAGCATTCAGTTTCATCGACTGATCATCATCTGGTGTTACAAACATAACACTCTGAAGTTCTACAGAGATCCAGTTTAGAGGAAACAAATAAATCACATCGAGATCCACATGAATTACATCTGGGAATTACTACACAATGGGATCATCGACCTGCAGTTTTTTCCTTCAACAGAACAAACTATAGACATATTCACCAAGACCTTCACTGAGAAAAAGTTCCATTCTCTTCACAGTCATCTTGGAGTGAAGGGAACAATTTCCTAACAAGTATCAGTTCTTCTTTTTACATACATTGTACTTTGAGGGGGGGCGGGCGGTGGTGGGTGGGGGGTTTCCCATGAGGTTTTTCCTCTTTCCTCATTTATTTTAGTGTATATTTTGTATTTGGGTACCTAACATGGCCTCTTTGCTGGGACCCATTCTTTATTTTCACCATAGTGATGTTCAGGGGGGGGTGTTGGAGATAATTCAAACACACCTAGGATTTATTTTTCCTAAGGTTTTCCCTATGTTTATTAGTCATTATTCAGTCTCCTATATTTTTGAGAGAATATTCTCTTCAGTTCACACTTCGGTTTGATTAGTTGAGTGGAGTTCAGATGCCACATTGGGATTATCACCATGCAACATTGGTATCATCACCAACTAATACTCATTGTCCTTGGAATCATCATGAGACTATCAAATTACTCATGATTTCCTGATATCCTCCTCACTTCTATAATATACCAGATCTAAAAAGTATGCAGAACATAAATAAAATGCTATAAATGGAAGAATAACAACAATATAACCAGAACAATCACCACAATAGCACTGAAACGATATAAGAATAACAACAGAAATAACACTTTGATTCTGAAAGAAATGTTCACGGGCCTCTTCGAGGGGGCCACCTCTAGTTGAGAAGAGCTCTATTACAATAATATCCAAGCTAGGGTTCTCATACCCTTGACTCCTATTTATACTAAATATGTCTATCAAAAGAAGAATTTGGAGGAAGATCCTTCTAGAAGCGGAAGATTCTATTAGGCCTTATTACATTCGACTTATTCTATTTTATTGCAAGGCCTTATTAATATTGACCTTTATTACATATGAATATACTGTTCTACCTATGTGCGGGTTAGGACCCTAACATGTCCTCCCCATTAAAAACATCCTTGTCCTCAAGGCTTGAGATGTGGAAATTGTTGTAGAATGGTAGCTAGTTCCCAAGTGGCATCTGCTAGAGTTGTATCTTTCCACTGGACTAACACTTCCTTTATGGTTCTCTGATGCAGGTGATGCTCACGCTGGTCCAAAATGTCTTGTGGGTGTAACCAAATGGATTCTTATTCGGCTAACTCGGGAAGGTTGGTTTGAATTTGGCACTTAGTTCCAATCACCTTCTTTAAGAATGAAACATGAAAAGAAAGATGTAGCTTCGAATGACTGGGCAAAGCTAACCGATAGGCTACTTGTCCCACACACTTGAGAACAATATAAGGACCATAAAATTTGGGCGCTAGCTTTTGACAATGCTCGAACTTGAGGGAAGTTTGCTTGTAAGGTTGCAGTTGAAGTAACACTTGATCCCCCTCTGCAAATTGACGTTCAAAGTGACCTTGATCTACTTGTTGCTTCATGCAATTCTGTGCCATGACCAAATTCTCTTTGAGGGTACGAAGAATGGCCTCTCAAACTGTAAGTGTTTGGTCAACCACCTGAACCTTCGAGACACCAGGTA
The DNA here is from genome assembly GCA_009831015.1 of Picea engelmannii. NCBI lineage: Eukaryota > Viridiplantae > Streptophyta > Pinopsida > Pinales > Pinaceae > Picea > Picea engelmannii. The sequence goes on along the minus strand of ML776848.1, from coordinate 5,000,080 downwards.
AGTATGAGAGAACTGAAGGTGGCTTTTGATCATATATCACTTCAAAAGGAGTCACGCATGTACCTATATGGTATGAAGTGTTGTACCACCATTCAACTAGGGGTAACCATTGAGCCCACTGATTTTTCTTTTTCAAGGAAAAACACCTCAAATATGTTTCCAAACACTTGTTGACAACTTCCATCTGACCATCCATCTGGGGATGATAAGCTGTGATGAGATGAAATTGGGTGCCTTGTACCTTGAACAGTTCTTGCCAAAAATTTCTTGTGAAAGTTGGGTCGCGATCAGAAACAATAGAGTGCGGCATGCCATGAATCTTGAAGAGCTGATCCATGAAAATTTGAGCCACCATGGATGCTGTAAACGGGTCTTGAAGATCTCAGAAATGAGAATACTTGGAAAGGCGATCAACAACCACCATGATGACTGATTTATTTCTCAATTTGGGTAAGCCAGTAATAAAATCCATAGAGATATCCTTCCAAATAGCAGATGGAATCGGAAGCGGTTGTAGTGTGCACAGAGATTTGGTTGTTTCTCCCTTGTTGTGTTGACACACATCACATTCAGCGAAAAAATTATGAATGTCCTGTTTCATACCATCCCAGAAAAAAGAACGTTTGACCCTGTCATAGGTTTTGGTGAACCCAGAGTGCCCCATTGTGGGTGTAGCATGAAGCTCAGAAAGTACCGTGGACTTAAGATTTGATTGTTTACTTAAATACAAACGACCTTTGGATGGAAGCTCATCATGGAGCCAAGATTACCCTAGGGGACCTGGAGCATTGGAATGCAATTGTTGGATCAGATGCAAACTTTTGGTTTCTTGTAGCCATTCCTGGAGAATGGCTTGGAGCCAATCTGGTACAATGAAGGAAAGAGAAAAAAGGGATACTTCATCTTCATATTTTTAGGAAAGTGCATCCGTAGCCACATTGTATTTGCCTTTATTGTAAATGATCTCATAATCATACCCAAAGAGCTATGCCACCCATTTTTATTGCTTCGGGGAGGAAATGTGTTGTTCTAGGAAATACTTGAGGCTTTGATGGTCTGTCTTAATTTGGAAACGTTGCCCCAATAAATAAGGGCACCACCAATCAATGACATGCATAATAGCCAACATTTTCTTTTCATAGATTGATTTGCCTAGATTTCTTTCAGATAGTTGCTTGTTGGTAAAGGCCAAAGGTCGACCCTCTTGCATCAGAAAAACACCAATTCCTTTCCCTGAGGCATCACATTCCAACACAAAGGTCTTTGTGAAATCAGGAAGGGCCAGGACTAGAGTGGTGCACATGGCCATATTCAAGGTTTGAAAAGATTGAGCAGTGGTTGGAGTCCAAGTGAAAGAGTTATTTTTGAGGAGAGCAATGAGAGGTGCTGCAATCATTCCATAATTCTTAACAAACTTGTGATAATACTTTGTTAAGACCAGAAATCCACGCAAGCTTTTGAGAGTCTTGGGGTGAGGCCAGTCTTTCATAGCTTCAATCTTTTTAGGATCCACCCTGATTCCATCCTTGCCAACCAGATGACCCAAGTATTCTACTTCTGAGGCGCCAAAAGAACATTTAGACTATTTTAGGCAAATTTGGCGATGAGAGAGTAGATGGAGAAATTGATCCACATGAGCAAGATGGTCTGCCCAGGTTTTTATATAGATGAAGATATCATCAAAGAAAAATAAGACAAAATGGTGGAGAAAAGGATGAAATACATGATTCATGAGGCTTTGAAAGGTGGAGGGGGCATGACACAAGCCAAAGGGCATGAACAAAAACTCATAGTGGCCCTCATGAGTTCTAAAGGAAGTCTTGGGAATGTATGCCTCTTTCATACATATCTGGTGGTAGCATGAATGAATATCAAGTTTAGTAAATAATTGGGCACTACTCAATTCATCCAGGAGGTCATCAATGACAGGAATGAGAAATTTGTATTTAATGGTAAGTTTTTTGAGGGCACAGACGTCAAGACACATTCACCAAGAAGCTTCTTTATTCATGACCATGACCACAGGAGCAGAGTAGGGGATCGTAATAGGGTGGATAATGCATGCATTAAGGAGTTCCTGGACCATTTTCTCACTTTCATGTTTTTGGGAAAAGGGGTGACGATCCAGATGGATATTGGGAGGAAGGATTCCGGGTACAAGGGGAATGAATGATCATGAACACCAAGGGAAGGAGGGAGTCTGTGGGGAGTGGAAAATACCAATTGATGCTTAGAAAGGATGGCTTGGAGCTCTTGCGACACCGAGGGTGTCTCTGTTGCTTGTATGGCATGGAGTTGGGAAATAACACCAGAAGGACCTTTTTTGAGTAGATTTTCCATGCGATGGGAACTAATGATCTCAGGTGAACCGATGGTGATTCCTTGGAACTTATATTGGTGTCCCTCCTGGTTGAATTGCATGATTAAGTCCTTAAAATCCATGAGAATGGGACCCAAAGTCCTTAGCCAGTCTGCACCCAAAACAATGTCAAAACCATCCATGTCGATAAAAAACATATGAGATTTCAGGTGGTAGTCACCAATTTGGAGACACACATTTTCACAACACCCTCCACATTTCATGGAACCGCCATTGGCAATCATGATTTGGAAATTATTGATGACATGGATGTAGTAATGAGTTTCTTGGGAAATGCGGCGATGAATAAAATTATGGGTGCTTCCACTATTAACCATAATGATGACCTTCCGATGCTTGATGTAACCGATTAGCTTGAGGGTTTGGGGAGCGGAGAATCCAGTGAGAGCATTGAGGGAAATGACCGGTTCTACTTTGGGAGGGTCTGAGGGAGGGGTTATGTCAGTGGTTTCAGGTGACTCAGACACAAGGGGAGTTTCAACATCCTCTTTCGAAATATCCTCGGAGATGGCCATAAAAATATTTTATTCCTTACACCTGTATCCCGGGAAATATTTGTCATCACAATTATAGAAAAGGCCTTTGCGTTGGCGTTCAACCATTTCATCCCTGGACAATTTTTGGATCTTTAGTGGAGCAGAGGGGGTAGTGGGATTTACTGGTTTAGGGTGAGGGATAAAGGAGGGTTTTCAGTTTTGAGAAGATACAACCTGTTGTGCTTATTTATCTCTTTTAGTACCTCCACCCAACTTTGAGGCCGAGCCATGAGGACATGGGCCCGAATATCATCCTTGAGGCCACTGATAAAACACTCTCAGAAAAAGGCATCAGACATGCCCTCTATCTAAAAAGGCAGGCGCTCAAAGGAAGATATAAAGTATTCCAATGTTCCTGATTGTTTCAACTTTGTCAAACAACCCAAATGGTTGGTGCTAGTGTCAAAGCATTCATAAAGCTCTGCCACAAAGAGTGTCCAAGCAATATACCCTTGATGGGAATTTTTTCTCCATTGTCACCAATGCCAACGTTCTTGATCTAGATGGAGAACACCATATCGGAGTTTGGCCAGGTCATCTGTAATGTTGTATAAAGAGAAATAATGTTCCATTTGGGTTACCCAACCAGTGGGGTCCGAGCCATCAAATTTGGTCACATCCACCCATGGAAGGCGTAGGTCACGTGAAAGTGATGGTGCTGAAATTTATGGGAATGAGACGAATGTTCAACTTCAGTATGTGGAGGTGAGTCAGAGGAAGGGTTATCTGTAGGGATATGAAGCTTGGTGCAGAGTGACGAAAAGACAAATTCAAGATGGGTGGTCAGGTCTTGTTTTATTTCCTCCATTGAGGACTGCATGGTTGTATTGATGGCAACAACATTAACACTGAGTTGTTTCACTTCTTGTTGGCTCTCGGTGAGACCATATTGTAAGGTATTGAAGCAATCTTCCAAGTCTTGGCTACGGGTATGGGCCATGAGGATGAGGGAACCGAAAAGGGGTGGGTGGGGTAATTTTTTTTTGCAAAAAATGATATGTATGAATGGGATAAGGGCAAAGAGATGAATCCAATGGAATAGGTCTCAAATAATGGTGAAAAACTTTCCAGACTTTTTTTTACACCTGCGGAGTTATACTCCGGTCTGAAGAATACTGCAGTGATGAAATGCCCAAATTCTTAACCAGGATGAAATGTGTAGTAATTTGGCAACCCGAACACAGTTGCCCAACAATCGATCTTTTCTATTTTAATTTGTTTATGTCCCCAAGGGTTAGGTATTAAAGGGTTCTACAGATAAGGGTTTTTCATATGATATAGCTCTCTAATATACATGCAGGGTCCAACAGTAGTACTCAACCCAATATCTCAGGGCACTAACTAAGGAGGATAGACCGTACCCTTAGCCGTACTACTCGACTACCCAGGTACTAGAGAGTATCTTCCTAAGTGTTGTTCTTGATGACACTATAGCAGTCAGGTGGCCGATTGGTTTGTCTAAAGAGGGCTTCAGGTAATCTAGGTTGATCTGTACATAGGTGTTGTCTGATGCGCTACCACTCGAAGGGGTACCAATATGGGTTACAAGGGTGGCCAACAGATGTGCGCTTAAGTACCACTTGTATTTCCTGCGTGTATGAATCACTCAACCATGAGTTTATGCGTGTAACGACAGATCTTTGTGGCTTAAAGATGCCGGAATACGTGTCTACCCTGAAAAAAATTTAACCCACACTTTCTACCCAGGAAAGTGATCTGATACCACTTGTAATATACCAAATCTAAAAAGTATGCAGAACAAAAATAAAATGCTAGAAATGGCAGAATAACAAAAATATAAACAGAACAATCACCACAATAGCACTGAAATGATATAAGAATAACAATAAAAATAACACTTTGATTCTGAAAGCAATTTTCATGGGCCTCTTCGAGGGGGAAACCTCTAGTTGAGTAGAGATCTATTACAATAATATCCAAGCTAGGGTTCTCATACCCTCGACTCTTATGTATACTAAATATGTCTATCAAAAGAAACATCTAGAGGAAGATCCTTCTAGAAGTGGAAGCTTCTATTAGGTCTTCTTACATTCAACTTATTCTATTTTATTGCAAGGCCTTATTAATATTGGCTTTTATTACATCCAAATATATTGTTCTACCTATGTGTGGGTTAGGACCCTAACAACTTCACTTTGTTTCAATCAGTTAATTGAAGACTGGTAGACTAGTTAACTCAGACTAGGTGGCAGTTCACTCTAGTAACTGCCCGAGAGACTAGAATAGGTGGTACTTTACTCATGTAACTGATGGTGTATGTCCAGATCACTATAGACCACCAACATGGCGCATTAGACTCTCCTCTAGTGTGCATTAGTTGAGTTATACAAAGTATATCATGTGTAAATTATCATTCATTCATTTGGTTAATGAGAATTCTTCCATTCTTTCTCTCTTGCTTCTCTTTTCTCATATTTTCTTTGTAACTGTATATGTCAATTCCGAGCTAGATCTATTATGTATAGGTTCAACACATTTACATAAAATATTGTTAAGTGCTAAATGCATAAGAAATTAATGGTTCTCAAGTAGCATTGCTTGCTAATCAACCATGTATCTATATATCATAGATAGATAATTCCTTCTGAATTATTTGCATGAATGTTGTGGATATCCATATTGTAAATCACAACCAATAATATGGACTACCTCTTGAATTATATCCCTCTAAATCCAATGACAATACACCCTCAAATAATGGTCACTCAGAAATATTGTGACCTAAAAAATGGCATATTGCAATACTTTATTATAGAAATAAATTTTCTCATTTATCTTCTACATATTTGTAAATCACCTAACATTATCAACTCAATGTTATGTCAAATTAACCTCCATAACTAGTAATATAATTACTCAATTATGAAGATGACATAAGATAAAATTAAATTCTTCAAGTACACAACATTTGGACAACACAAATGCTTCATATATATTTAGAATATGAAGTACATGCACCTACCAATATCTTATCACGGGTTGTTACAAGTTGGTCTCTTCAAACCCTAACCTTCCCTTGACATTCCTTTGACAAGCCTAGTTGTTAGTTTCTTAGTTGATTCAATCCATAATTTTACCATATTATAGGGAACACACATTATTCCCCTCTTTCTATGCATGGCATATGTAAAATAATTTTATTATGGGTAAACCTTCATAAATTCCAAAAAGACTAGTCAATGACTCATTAATGCACTCATGTTTGTTTAGGTTGTGTAGTGGGTATATGTAAATTTTGTTAAACCCATCAATTACCAATAACATTTATTCATTCTTCCATGATGTCCACTAAACTTATTGATTTTGATCAATACAATGAAAGAGTTCACATGGAAACTATATCTTAGAATGAGTATCATTTCCCACCTACAAATAAAGATTTTGAGGTCACATTTCATAACACACCATAGAAAGTAATGTTATGATACCAAAATATCACCAGGGAGACTTGAAATGATTATTATTTTCCCTTCCCTGTCTATGACATTTTATTGCACATTACTACCGAATTTTGGGTTAGAGAACATAAGGAAATTGTTGGTCCTAAGGTTTTCACATGACTGCTAAAGTGCAGAGCTAGGACACCTCAAGTGTTGAAATGATTGGTTTTTATGAATTAAGTTTGTTGGTCAGCTGAGATATAGGTTTTCAAGGGTAGAGACCTGGTTGGATTTTTCAACAATATCACTATAATATTTCCCTTAGTTGGTGGCATGCAAATTGGTGAGCAGGTAAAGATATGAAGAATAAAAAAAAGGAAATACAAGAAATCATACAATTTGTTTCTTGCTCTATGAAATTTCAGACTTGAAATAAAATTTAAGATATAAAACATGTATCCTGACAAAAATCATCCAAACAAGGTTGTATTACAATAAAATTCTTATTGAAAACAATAGTTGAAATCAGGTTGTATAGAAATAAACAATTCATTGAAACAATAGCTAAAAGGAATGGAAAAAACACTTTGCATACATTTCCAAATCGCATCTAGACATGATTAAGAAAACACAAAATATTTGACAAGAAAACACAATATGTCACCAAATATTATATTCGCCAAGCTAGGAAAATTAAAAGTCTTATTCTTCAAGTACCAACCAAAATTATGATGCTTGATCTCCCAAAACTAAACCCCTTTTACATTCACATATCTATTTATTTATTCTCATCAAGAGGAGGTTCGATTACCTATCTAGGATCTCAACTTTGAAGTTCAATCTTTAGATTTCAATCATTTTATATAGATACAAATTAAATGTTACTGACTAATTACAATGTGTAAGTATTTATTCGAACTGAGTGGAGTTTTATTGATGTGTCAGTTCATACTCCTCATCAAACTTAACAAAAAACATTGTTTTTATTAAAAAATATCAACTTATTACAAGTGGCAACATTACCTCTAACTACACCAAAATAAAACTCTATTAGTGGAACCATAACTATTGTTCATAACTGAAGTGGAAAATTCCCATAACAAAAGTATTCAAAATTTGTAGTTCAAAGTGACTTTGCATTGATTCCCATGTACGACAATAGTTGTACAAGACTTTAACACTAGAACAAAACTCACCCAAAATTTGGCAAATTTCTAGGAAAAATGACCTCAAAGATCTCTTTGATTCTCCCAAACTGTGATACATTTGCAAAAACTAAGAGGCTTGTTTTTGAATGGGTCCATTCTCAAAAAATAACTCTTTCAGTTTTAAAACATTCACCTCCATATTTTCGGAAAGACCGCCCAAAGACAACGACTAAAACAGGGAAAAACAAAGCATTTGGAGAATTTCTAGGAAAAATGGCCTCAAATATCTCTTCGATTCTTTGAAACCATGATACCCATGTAACACGTGAGAGGGGTTTTTGTGAATGGGTACATTCTTGACAAAAATGTCTTTCATTTTTCAAAAATTCACCTCCAATTGCTCGGAAGGCGCGCCGAAATCCAATAGCTAAAACAGAGAAAAATAGAATATTTCAGAAATTTTGGGTAATGCCTTTTGATGTGTCTTCCACATCTTTTGATACTTTCCTTGTCATTTTGCATGTTGTACTTCAATTTCTTATTTGGTTTTTGCATGGTAGTGGTCACATGCTTATACTCGGAATTTCCATGTAATAATGGGCATGTTATGATAGCCTTTCCTTTTTCATGTCTGATATGTACCCTACCACTTTCCTTTTCCCTTTGTTTTGTTGTAGAGGAACTTACTTATGTTTGATGAATCTCTTCGCTTTATAGAATCATGGATTTTTCCTTCTCAAATTGGGTTCCTCCTTTTTTAGGTGTTGTCTTTTTTTTAGGTTGTTGGGTAGCTTTCGATGAAAACCCAGGTTCAAGAGAAACCCTAGTTGTTTGGTTATCCTCGTCCCTTTGTCCTTCTAGTCATGGATCACTTCTCGTTATTCTTGTTGTTGATGAGTTCCCTATTATTCTTCCTTATCCTATGATATGTGGCTGAAATGTAGAGATAATTCCCCTCCATTATTCTTTAATCCACATAATTGATATGCCCTTGCTCCAATCATGGTTTTGGTGTTCTACCACCAGAAACTTGTTGCATATTTCAGCTAAAAATTTTCCATTTTTGAACCATCTCTCACCACTAACCGTGAGAGTACACTGCCCAACAATGAAATTATATGTAATATGAATGGTGGTGTCCTCGATTTGGGTATGAAACCCATCAAAATTATGTGCAAAGAGTAGGGCCACTCATGTATGATGCCCGTTGAAATCACATATAAAATCAAACCATTCCCCACTGATAAATATACCTCTTATTTGTGGAATTGCTTTGAAAATTTCAAGCCGTGTTGGATATTTTATGTTCAATTTCCAATGCTCTTGGGGAGAAACCATTGTGTTCTAGCTACTTATATTGGAAGTGATGGTCAAATTTATGCATTGTTTTGGGTTCCTTTACCATCCTTAATAATTACCACACACGACCCTGGAATAATAACTCAAGGCACAAACATGCATCATCCTTAGCACGAAATATTTAATGATGGCTAAACTGGTGGAAACACGCACGATATCAAGTGCACATGGATATGAAAAAACATGTGAGGCACTAAAACACCATTATTTGAGATTTTATATACTTTTAGAATGCTAAAAATCATAAAATATCACTTGTTCTGTTGTTTGCAAGAATGGGGACATTCTCGCAATCAATGTATTTTTGCACCATTAGGCCTAAGTTGAAGTAATTGTTGGAAGGTTTATAGTTGAGAGTAAGATTGTCATTGATGGAAAGAACAGTGATGGCAAAGATCAGCATGATCAACAACACAGTGATAATGGAAGAGGAGGAGCAACAATGGACGTTGGATCTTATTCAAAATCCCTGATGACCGTCGGATATGAATTCAGAGAGGAGTAGCACACAGTAGACAAGAATAGATCTCGGGAATTCAATCTAAGTGCGGGGTACATCCATCATTGGATCAGGGAGGACCTAAACATTCATTACACGATGAAGTGGCGAAATCACGAAGGTGGACAAAATCGCGAAGCGACGAAATCGCGAAGTGGTGAAATCATGAGAAGATATGGGCCGTCGGATCTGGGGTATCTGCGAAGGCTCAATAGCCATTAGATATGGTGAAGCTGCAAGGTGGATAAGTCCAAGAGTCATCCAAATCTCCAAAGCTATGAAGGAATCTTGATCGTTCATCAGGGACAGTCGTGGACTGTTGATCAAGAGGACGTGTGGCGAAAGATCAAAGCACCACAAAGACTCCATTTTGGAGTTTCGCAAGTCGTGAACTACAAAGGAAAGAGGTTCAAACTCACGATATGCAAGATCACAAAAAGATCTTGACTATTAGATCACCAAGGGTTCTAGAATATTGATCTAAGCTCCATCTCAGAGCTTCTCCTATCGCGACTTGGAGTGACAAGAACCCACATCTAAGGAACCGCGAGATGCAAGATCATGAAAAGATTAGGACCATCAGATCACCTAGAACGCGGAACATCGATCTGAGCTCAATCTCAGAGTTTCGCCTATCATGACTTGGAGTGACGAGAATATCCATCTAAGGAACAGCGAGACGTGAGATCGTGAAAAGATCAGGACCGTCAGATCACCAAGAATGTGGACTGTTGATCTGAGCTCCATCTCGGAGCTTCGCCTATCACGACTTGGAGTGAAAAGAACCTCCATATTAGGAACAATGATATGTGAAATCGCGATTTAATTGTAGTCATCAGATCAAGGTGTGATCTGGACCATTGATCCGACTCCATTTCGGAGTTTCACGAATCGCAACTTGGAGAGGCAAGAAACATAACCACAAGAACGTCGAAATTGCGATATGATATGAGCTGTTGAATCAAGATCAGATTTGAACCGTCGAATCATAGGACAAGTGGCAAGCGATTGGAATTTCGCTGACTTGGAGTCAACGGAGCATGGTGTGGAAACTCATGAAATATGAAGCGCCTTTTGGCACAGCCTATGGTCACCGCCGATGGTCATGAGAAGGGAAGGAGTCAGTTTAGATAAGCTCAATTTCGGGGTTTCAGGGATCGCGACTTGGAGAGTCGAGATGCCTCATCTCTAGATTCAAAAAATGCAAAATCGTGAAAGCGCTTTATGCATAAGCGTGTGGTCACAGCCATTGGTCACATCGATGGAAGATGGAGGAAGAAGGTAGAGGTGCTAAGCTTCACCACAGGGATCCTGAAATGCCGAATTACGAAATGGTGAAACAGGCACAAGATTCTTTATTCTTAATCCAACGGTCCAGATAAAACTAAAGGAGATCAGAGGTCTACTGTTGCACGTCATAGTGTAACTTCCATAAACCACTGATTGTTTCTGACAAAGGACTCGAAGACACTTCGGGGTGATTGACAGAGGAGATGAAGAGTCTATGGGAATCTTCAAGAGGGATGAAGATCCTCGTGGAGTCAATTGACAGTTGGATGAGCATTGAAGCTTCTAACTGGAACAAAGAAGGTGATCTCGTCTATCACAGAGAAGACAAAGAGTCTCAACTGCCAGAGAGGCTGAGGAATCTCAGCATAACATACAGTGATGTTGAACGAGTGGAAAAACGACTAGAGAAGCTGAAGAGTCATGATGATGATCAGACAGAGCACTCGAGTTGTAGAGGATATCGGCGCGGTATGAGTATGCAGAGGTATTGCACGCATTGCATGCACAGGGTGCACAAAAGCTATAAATACACAGTACAGAGAAGAGATGCGGTTGCCGTTGCTGTTGGAGTTGCTGTGGTTGATGTTGTTGAAGGTGATTCATGCGTGAAGGAGGAGGAAAGTGCAGCAGCTGAATTGAACAAAAGAGGAACTGTGCAGTGAATGGACATGGTGCACAGAGCATAAAAGGAAGAAGAACAAATAGTGCAAGTTAGGTGTGCAGGAAGGCAGTGAGGCACACAGAGCAACGAAATGCAGTAGAATAATGATGAGACTGGTAAGATGTTATTGAACACTATATCACTGTAGTAGGTTTCAGTATTTCATATTCATAATATAGGGTGCTAGGGAGATGTTAGGGAGGAATCTTGTCCTCAGAGGTTCAAGTGGATGCTTGAACACAGGGAGTTGTAGCTTCCTTCTAGTTGGTGCTAGAGAAACCAAGGAGTTGGTGCTTCCTTCTAGTGGGTGCTAGAGAAAAACAGAGAGTTGGTGCTCTCAAAAAGTTGCAGTTTGCAAAACAGAGGTTGTATCCTCACAATGAGTAGGTGATCATATGTATGATAATGTAAAGAATGTAAATAATACTTATCATATAAAGAAGAAGAGGTTTTTACCCTGTATGGGTTTCCTTGGGAAATATCTGTCTCTGTGTTTCTCATATATGTGACTGATGTTGAATGTGCCATTGTTTATTTCCCTGCATTATTGTGATCATCATTGAGTGCCTTATAAATATTTTAAAAGAAGCATAATTGTTTAAGCTCGGTGACAATTGATTCACCCCCCACTCTCAGTTGTCCAACAATTGGTATCAGAGCCAATCGCTTTTATCTAAGGGTAGATCCTAGAGCTTAAACATGTCAAGCCATGAAGGAAATTCAACCAATAAGGCCCTTTTGTTCAATGGAACAAACTTTGCCTTATGGAAAGTTATAATGAGAACCTACATAATGTCGTTAGGTGTAGCTGTCTGGGATGTGGTAGATACTGGTTATGTAAAGCCAGTTGTGCTAGATAATAAGGATGGCAAACTAGAATTTAGCTTTAATGTTAAGGCTATGAATGCTATCTTGAGTGGTCTTGCAGAAGAAGAATTCATAAAAGTTATGCAGCTAGGAACTGCCAAAGAAATGTGGGACAAACTCATTAGCAGTTATGAGTGTAATGAGAAGGTAAAGGATGCAAAGCTTCAAACCTATAGAATACAGTTTGAACAACTGAATATGAAGGAAGATGAAACTGTTGGAAAATACTTTTTGAGAGTAGAAGAAATGGTAAATGCAATGAAGGCACTTGGTGAAACAATTGATGAACCTTCTTTAGTTCAAAAAATCTTGAGATCTCTCCCAAATAGGTTCAACCCGAAGGTCTTTGCTATAGAAGAACTTAATGATTTAAAAACCTTGGAGTTTGATCAACTGCTAGGAACATTGACTACATATGAAATGAGAATAGTTAAAGATAAACCCACCTCCAGAGAAGCATCATTTAAAACAGACAAGAATGAGGATTCTGAGCCCGATGAAATTGAAGTAAAATTTGTGAAGAGACTGAAGAAGGGATCAGGAAAATACAAAGGTAAACCGCCTTTCAAATGTTTCAAATGTGGTAGGATAGGTCATTTTGAAAATAAATGTCCCCACAAAGGAAAGGATCAGACATGTGATGATGAGGAGAAGTACAAACAAAAAAATTTCTTTAAAGAGAAAAACTTTAAGAAGAAAAGTCTGTGCGTAAACAATGATGATGATCCTTTAGATGATGAAGAAAATGACTCCTCTATTGAAGATAAAATAAATGAATTCATACTTATGGCCAAAGAGGATTATGATAACAAAATCACATGGAGTGATGAAGAAGAAGTTGTGGTTGACATGGAAGGAGAACTGATTAGTGCACTGGAAGAGATTGACAAACTAAGAATCAAGAACAGAAAGAAAAGACAATTGTTAATAAAGTTCGAGAAAGACAATAAAGAACTTGATGAAGACCTTGTCTTACTAAAAGTAGAATTGGAAGAGGCAAAGAAAATTGAAGAGATTCTAAAACAACAACTATCAAAAAAGAATGCAAGATGTGAAGCATTAGAACAAGAAGTAGTGAAAATGAGGAAAGAAATGGAGAAGTTTCAATCCTTGTATAATACGAATCTATCAAGTATCAAAGCCTCAGAAGGATTGGCCACCATTTTGAATCAGCAAAGGAATCCAAAGCTGAAAACTGGCTTGGGTTATGAAGAGGGATCAAGCAGTGGTAAGCCGGGAAATGAAGAACCCATCAAGTTTGTCAAAAGTACAACCAATGACAATAACAAACCTATAGAAACAAAGGAAGACAATCAACCGCCCAGGTCGAGTAAGGTAAAAGATGCCAAATCTGAATCTGTAGAACAAAGAAGTAATGCGCTCACTGCTGAAAGATGTCATCAACCTGGAAGAAATCGATTTGTTCAAAGAAGACAACCATTTTCTAGGTACAATTTTTTTTTCTATGGCTATTGTTACTACTGTGCTAACTTTGGTCACAAAGCTGTAAATTGTTCCTTAAGACTTAGATATGAGCAATTAAGATTTCAAAGGAATAAATACTTACCAAAACAAAGAATGATACAGCCAAGTAACAAACCTCCACTGATTGCGAATTGCCAAATTAAGTCCAGGGATATGAAACTAAAGAGGTCAAGAAATAATCAACAGTCAATGAGTAGACAATGTTGCACCAATAAGTTTGACCTGTTGAACAATGAGATTGAATGCTACATTTGTCATAACTATGGACACAAATCTATAGACTATCGTCTAAGGGAATATGAACCAGATTCCAAATCCCCTGCTGAAAATGTTAAGTTTTGGAAGAAGAAGGAAAGTGACAAGTGTGGATTAGTGTTGTCCGCTTAAAGAAGAATGAATCCTTGGTATATAGACAGTGGATGCTCCAAAAACATGAAGAGAGACAAAGGCAAGTTTCTATCTCTAATTTAAAGAAAATAAGGAAACATAACCTTTGGAAATGATGCTCCAGGGAAAATAAAGGGCAAAGGGATGGTGAGCTTAAGTAATGGAAAAGGAAAAGCCCAAGATGTTCTCCTTGTAGATGGGCTGAAACATAATCTGCTCAGTGTAATTTAAATGTGTGACAGAGGATGTGAAGTGGTGTTCACTTCTAAGGACTGCAAGATAAAATCTGTAACCTCAGAACAAGTGGTGGCCAAAGGTATAAGGACAAAAAATAATGTATATGTGCTGAAATAAAATAGAGAAGAATGTCATCTAAGTAGACATTATGAAATCTAGTTATGGCATAGGAGACTTGGACATCTAAACTTTGACCACTTAATCAAACTCAAAAAACTTGAGGCAGTAAAAGATCTTCCGAGGATATCAAAGCCCCAAGATTCAATGTGTAAACCTTGCCAAGTAGGGAAGAAAAACAAGACACAATTTAAGTCCAAGAGTTTTACTTCAACTGAAAAACCACTCCAACTAGTTCATATGGATTTATGTGGACCATCAAGACAGGAAGGCACATGGAAAGAAAACTACTTCATGCTGATTATCGATGATTACTCTAGACTTACTTGGGTTTCCTTTCTCAAGGAAAAAGATAAAGCATTTGAGAAGTTTAAAATATTTAAGGCTTTAACTGAGACTCAAATAGGGAAGAGGTTAAAGGCAGTAAGATCAGACTAGGGAGGAGAGTTTATGTCAAGATAATTCAAGGAATTCTGCGATGAGCATGGGATTAAGAGAGAATACACAATCCCAAGAACTCCACAACAAAATGGAGTAGTTGAGAGGCAAAATAGAATAGTGAAGGAAATGGCTAGGTCAATGATGAATGAGAAGAACATTGGTCACACCTACTGGGTAGAAGCAATACACACAGTAGTCCATGTTCCTAACAAATCCCACCTCAGACCACAAAGTGACAAGACACCTTATGAACTGTGGTTTGGAAGACCTGCTTCAATTAAACACTTCAAAGTCTTTGGGAGTAAATGGTATATAAAGAATAATGATGAAAACCTTGGCAAATATGATGACAGGGCTGATGAAGGTATCTTCTTGTTACAGGTATGAACTAACTGAGAGGGGGGGGGGTGAAACAGTTAGTTTATATTATTAACCATTTACTCTCATTTTCAACTTTGAATCATTAATCTTAGTGGCAGTGAGTCTTTACTGTGAAATCCAGAGTTATAAACATACAACATATAGTATAAAGAACAACAATCACACACAGCATTCATTCACGAGTACGAGACACAGATTTTTCAAGAGGAAACCCAACCAAGGAAAAAACCTTGTCTTCTTAAGATGTTCAGCAAGCTTCAACTTCGTTACATCTTATCTTTTATGAGCAAACAACTCATAGAGGCTACAACCTCTGATTGCCAGCACCAACTGGCTGAGAGCACCAACTCCCACAGAATCCCAACACCTACTGGGTGGAAGCACATAATTCTTTTTACTTCAGCACCAACTGAATGAAGGCACCAACCTTCAGATTCTACAAGCACCCACTTGCAGAGAAAGAGACATACGTCTCCCTAGCACCACCCTACCACCCTAGTTTCTTGAATAAAAATCTTTCTCAAACCAATTTG
>ML776848.1:4924251-4953036 GCA_009831015.1 Picea engelmannii | reverse complement strand
TGCATTGATCCTTGATTCTTCTTGAGCACAACAAGTCCAAAGTTCTTCAAATGTCGGGTACTCCTTCCTTGTGTTCATGCTTGCGGAAAATGCATCCCATATCTTGGGAAGACCATTGAGTACTATGTTCACCAATTCCTTTTTTGAAGTGATCTCTTCAATAGCTCGTAGTTGATATCTTAGCTGGGAGATCCTTAAAAAGTAGGATGTTATGCTGTCGTCATCATTCATCTTCATGTCACGGAGCTCATTTTTTAGAATCATAACTTGTCCAATGTTTCTGACCGAGAAGAGATTTGTTAGGGCATCGTACATCTTCTTTGATGAGTCAAGATGAGAGATGTAGGGTATCAATTGGTATTTTATTGAATCCACTATGATACTCATGGCATTGATGTCAATGTCTTTGAACTTCTCCATAGCTGCAACGTTCTGCGGTTCCTTCTCTTCTCCTTCTTTAAACTCTGGCTTCACAATCTTTCCTTTCACAATATCCAACACTTTATTCTTAGCAAGGATGAGGTCAATCCTTGTCTTCCATGCTCTGAAGTTAGAGGCTCCATCTAGCTTGTTCTTAGACTTCATAGAGTTCGTCATGGCTTGCATGACTTGGTCAAACCCTATATTTGACCAAAAATCCAAACTTCATGTCTTGGCCTTCTGAGTGTACCATGAAATGCACTGGGCTAGGGCACACTAATCTATCCAGAGATTAGGTCAATATCGTCACTTAAGGTTCCTCGATAAGAGGTTTAGGGTTTCTTCAACTGCTTCTGTTAGTAACCCTAGCTATAGTGCTTCTGGAAACTTCTCCTGCTAGTAACCCTAGCGAAAGTTCCTCAACAAGCTCAATGTCTAGCAATTATGTTTCCTTCCAGCATTTTAGGCTGACTGAAGGGGAGTGGGCCCATAACCTGTTATAATATAGAAGATGGTGTGATCGTTTTACCATTGATGATACCTTCGTCACCCAACCATAGGCTGAAGCCTCCCTCCGAGCACCTTAACCTTGACTGAGAATTCCTCCGGAAGCAAACCCTAGGCTAGATAGCCAAACAAGGAGTAGCGCATCAATCCCCAAGGATAGCGCATCACAAAATAATGATTAGATGTTCCAAACCCTATCCAAGAGATATCCAAGCCAATACTGAAACTAGCTGCTGCTGTAGCTGCACGTGCAACCCTCCTCCAAACCTACACACTAGACTGCAACTACAGTGTGCACCAACTGGGAAACTACAATTTTGAGATGCTATCAAATGAGAACTGGTGCCCTGTATTTATAGTAATCCTGCCAGTTTGTTGGGGCCGACTTCTCCTTCTGGGTATGTGTTTGTTTAGTATATTATTATTAATTCTAGCCGACTTCTTCTCTTGGAGGCCAATAGCCTAATATAAATTATCTTCTTGAGCCGACAAGGCTTCTAGGCTTATTAGCCAACTCATTAGGGTTTCTCTTGCTTCCCGGAGTCTTCTATTCTCGTCAGGTTCACACACGAGGGTAAATACCTCCCGCAGCTACCATAATATTAACAATGCCATGGCATGCAATTTCCATGCCTTTCCAAGCCATGCCATACCATGCCATTTTCATGTAGCTTCCCATTTTAACATATACAACAATTAATATAAGTTTCCATAAAATTATGCAAGGAAAAGTAAAATAAAAATGGGGATTTCAATGAAACAATAATAACAAAAAAAGGAAACCTTTCTCATCCCAAGAAGTAAAAAACATTTCTTCTAGGAATATATGACTTAAATTTATATGACAAAGTTCCTTTCCATCCAATGAAGTGTTTATGACATTTTAAGTGTAGGTGAAAAAGTTTCCATGCCTTTCCTTGTGTTGAGTTTCCATTACATGTCATGTCATGTCGTGCCTTGCCTTGCCAAGACATTCCATGCCTTGCCATTCCATGCCTTTCCATGCCATGCCATGCCATTTCATGCCTTTCCATGCCATGTCATGCCATTGCATGCCTTGCATTTCCATGCAATGCCTTTCCTTGCCATTGCATGCCTTACCTTTCCATGCCATTCCTTGCCATGGCATACCTTTCCTTTCCATGGCATTTCCATTACTTTCCATGCCATGTCTTTCCAAGCAATTCCATGCCATGCCATTTCCATGTATTTCCATGATATTCCATGTCATTCCATTTCCACACCATTTCCATGACATTCCTTTCAAATCCATTCCATGTCATTTCCATGCCTTTCCTTTCCTTTCCATTTCATGTCTTTCCTTGCCATGGCATGCCTTCCTATGTGATTTGATGGCATGCCTTTCCTTTCCATGGAATTCAATGCCATATCATCTCCACTCCATTTCTATTCCTTTCCATTCCATTCCATTCCATTTCCATGCTTTTCAAATCCATGCCATGCCATGCCATTACCATGCCTTTCCATGCCATGTCATGCCACTGTTGTACCTTTCCATGCCATTCCTTGACTTCCCATGTTATGCCTCTCCTTTCCATTGCATTCCTTGATTTTCCATTCCATGCCTTGCCATGTTGTGCCTTTCCTTGTCATTTCCATGTCATTTCCATGTCATTTCCAGGCCTTTCCATGTTGTACCATTTCCATGCCTTGCCAATCCATGACATGCCATGCCATTTCCATGCCTCTTCAAGCTAATAAATGATATTAACTAAGTTACAACATGAAAAATATAAAATCCCTTAAAACAAGTAATCATTAAATGAAAGGAGAATGAAAATTCAAGACTAAAATGAGGTTTAGATAACAAATGCTTGTTGAAATGAAAGATGGCACATAAAATCCCTAGAATATTCAAGACATCAAGCACTAAAGGGCTGAAAAATATGATACAAATATAATAAAAGGTGTCAAGGTATATTCTAAGTGTGAAATATGACAACTAAACCCTAGACATCAAGCTAACAAGGATGGAAATTGAGGGTAATTCCTAATCTCACCACAAAATTGAGGGTTTCAAGACAAGGTTAATTCAAGAAGAATACAAGATAACATGAAAATTCACCACTTTGATAAAAAAAAATTTAATACATTCAAGAAATAACCATCCAAAAAAATCGAAATAATGACATAGACCTAGAGCTATACGTAGAGCTATACTTTTCCTTGCCTTGCCTTGCCATTCCATGCCATGCTGATGCAGGAGCATCACTAGAAAAGAACAAGTAGAAGACAGTTGGGCGCACTAGCACGTGTTTTGAAATATTTTGAATTTCAAAGACTGGTGTATTAATGTAATATCTAACAAAGATTTTTGAGTTATGAACATATTTAATGATCGAAGGCTAAGCCATCACGTAAGATCAGTGGGGAATGTATTTTGTTTTATGAGATGGATCACAATACAGATATAGAGCTTGCTCTCTTATCTCTCTGACTCGATATTTATTGTAATAAATGTTAAGTAGTTGATAGCATTTAATTCTGATAGAATAGCCTAGAGTAGTTGGAATGAAGAACTCAAGAGAGTCCCTTTGTATAAATCTTTGTATTGTTGTCGAGGAGAGGTTGTTGTTGTTGTTGAATCTAATGTGTAGATTGTCATTGTAAGCCAACAATTAGGATATATAGAGAAATATTGTATGAATGTATGTAAGTTTCAGTTGAATGAATATAGCAGAGGAATATTGTCCCAATGAGGGTTGTTATGTGTCTGTCTGGATGAATGGTAGACTTTCTTTTTTATTTTAATTCTCTTTTATCTCTTGTTCTTGTATTCATGACCGCATTTCCATTGTTGAATGTATGAGTCACTGCGAAGAGTAGCTAAGTTTCAATTGTTTCTCTTCATTGAGCGAGTGTAAGGCATGCACAGTGTCTGCAAGGAGTGGGTGACTGAGTTTGTTTTGACTCAAATCTCAGAAGAGATAACGATAACTTGTACGTATGCAAGGGGTGCATTGATGTCCACAAGGAGTGCGTGATAGATTTTTTAGGTTTGAAATATTAGGAGAAATAGCGTGATTTCAGTCACGAGAGACATAAGTTGTTGGAGAACAGTCGCAAGGAGTATGAAGCCATTCACAAGGAGATGTTAAGTTGTGGATGAAAATCTGTTGCAAAGTGTGCACATATCGATATTTAGACTAAGTGTCAAAAGAGGTGTCCAGAGGAACCAAAGAAGGTAGAGGAAGTAAATCTCAAGAGGGAGAGAGGTGAAAATTATTCAAGGAGAGAAGTCTTTGGAGTCTTCACAATAGTAAATGGACATATTCGTCTCGGAGGGAAGTGAACGATTCCAAACCATCAGATCTAGGGAATGTTACATGGAGGATAGTTATAAGGTGTTTCAACACATCAGATTTCAGAGTGCTGGAAGGATTGATAGAAGAGAAGTCACGAAGTCCGAGGTCACGAACGAATCCCAGTCATTGATCATGAAAGGTGCACGTGGAAACAAAATTCGAGAATCAGAAGTCTAAAGGTTAGTGGATGAGAGTGCTAAAAGTTCACGAAATCATGAAACCTGAACCATAGTGGGGCCAGTAGACCTTAGGAGACGTGTGGAAGGAGCCTAGAGACTCAGAGAAGTGTGTTTCGGGAAAATTTAAAGGAAAAGATTGGGATATCCCCGAAGCCTGAATCGCGAAGGGATAGACCCACGGTCATAGTTGTGGTCACCAGGAGGAAAAAGGGAGCCAAAGAGTTGCTTCGAATCAGTATTTTAAATGATCCATGACCGACAGGTCGATAAATCCTTTGGAGGGAAGGGGTTCTGCACCAGAAGTGGTATCATATCTTGTACAAAATTGACTTCTGTAGGAAGAGAGGTAAATTGATATCAACGAGAGGTATCAGAAGCATTATCACAATCTTTCCTAGAAGACATGTTGAGCCACCTATAGCAAATAGAGCTATGGAAAGGGAGATGAGAGAATTACATGCAAGTTTGGATGCCATGGAGACAACATAAAGGAGAGCACTTGATGCTGGAGAGATAAATGAGGCATAAAATGAAGAAGTAGAAGTCATAGAAGCTGTAGATGAGGATGTTGCAGAAGAAATATTCTTGAAAGAATTTGTCAAATTGGGAGCCAAAGCAAAGATTGATGTCCCTATGTATGAAGGAAACTTAGACATAGAATAATTTCTTGATTGGATACGATAAATGGACAAGTATTTCGACTATGAGGATGCCGAAGAGGATAAAAAGGTAAGACATGTTGTCACTAGGTTGAAAGGACATGCAACACTATGGTGGGATGAAATGCGGCCGACATGAGAAGCAAAGGAAAAAAAAGATTAAAATTTGGGATTGAATGGTAGCCAAGATAAAGGCAAAATTCATGCCCAAGGATTACCGAGTAAATCTATTCAAGAGGATGCAAAACCTGAGACAAATAGGATTGACTGTGAAGGAGTACACAGAGGATTTCTATAAGTTGAGAATTAGAGTTGGACAGAGGGAGAGAGATGAAGAGAAAGTTGCTAGATATATCAATGGCTTGAGATATTATATCGAGGATGAAATCATCATGGCGACAGTCAGGACAGTAGATGATACATATCAAATTGCGCTGAAAGCAGAAGAGAAGTTGGCCAGGAAGCAGAGTCAACAAAATAGAGGTCGAAGTTTGAACAGAGGAAAAGGAGTTGCCCAGGATAAAGTATAGAAGCCCAAGGATGAGGTGAAGAAACCACATAGTCACTCTGAGAGAGGAGGAAGTTCTCAAGGAAGGCCGAGTGGTGGTAGAAACTCTTTTCCCAGAGGAAGAGGAAGAGACAGAGGAGGAGAAGTAAGGTGTTATGCCCATGGAAAAACAAGACACGTGTCTTGGGATTGTCCCGAGAGGAAGAAGGGAGGTGAAGCTCACATTTCAGAAGTGCAAAAATGAGATGTTGAGGCAAAAGGTGCAGAAGATGGTAAATCCTTGATGATGAAGAAGGTTCTTTTGAAGTAAGAGCCAGAGACCGAAAAACCAGCAAGGAGGAACAATTTTTTCAAGACAGCTTGCAAAATGAAGGATAAGGTTTGGAAGATGATAATTGATAGTGGGATAACTGATAACTTAGTATCCACAAAGATGATGAAAAAGCTAGAGCTGGAGACGACTGCACATCTAATGCTGTAAAAGGTCTCATGGTTATATAAAGGTCATCAGGTAACAGTCACTCAAAAATGCCTGGTTAAATTTAAAATAGGAGGATATAGAGATGATATTCTGCATGATGTGATTCCCATGGATGTATGTCATGTCTTGTTGGGAAGACCGTGGCAGTATGACAAGAATGTCATTCATGATGGGAGGAGAAATAATTACACCTTGGAGAAGAATGGTAGGACACACAAGTTGCTACCAATTGAATAAAATGAGGAAGGATGAAGCTAGTGCGAGCATACTTCTCATGAGTGGGAAGAAAATACTGAATGAATTAAATAAGGAACAGGAGATGCAGTTTGTTGTAGTGAGGAAGCCAAGATTTATCCTTACCAGTACTTCAATGGAATATTTGCCTGAGGAAGTTCAGGAATAGTTAGATAATTTTGCTGACATTCTAGTGGATGAGTTTCCAAACTCACTACCACCTATCAAAACTATCAACCATCACATTGACTTGATACTAGGAGCAAGCCTGCCAAAAAAAGTAGCATACAGGTTAACACCTCAAAAGAATGAGGTGGTGAAGAGACAGGTTCATGATCTATTAGAAAAAGGATTGGTCAGAGAAAGATTGAGTCCATGTACAGTGCCAACTTTATTAAGTCCAAAGAAGGTTGGGTGATGGAGAATGTGTATGAACTCGAGGTCCATAAACAATATCACCATCAGATATAGATTTCCATTACCAAGGATGGATGACTTGATGGATTTCCTGAGTGGAGCTAACTATTTTTCAAAATTAGATTTGAAAATCGGATATCACCAGATAAGGATGAGAGAAGGTGATGAGTGTAAAACAACATTCAAGACAAATGAGGGGTTATATGAATGTCTTGTTATGTCGTTTGGCTTAATGAATGCCCCAAGTACTTTTATGAGGCTAATGAATGAAATGTTAAAAGATTTCATTGGTAAGTTCATGATTATATATCTAGATGATATACTGGTCTTTAGAAAAACTAAGGAGGAGAATTTGAGACATTTGACATTGGTAATGAGGAGGTTGCAACAAGAGAAGTTGTTTATTAATCTGAAAAAGTCCTCTTTTGTGAAGACAAAACTCATATATTTGGGGTTTGTGATTTCTTCAAATGAATTGAAGATGGATCCCAAAAATTTAAAAGCATTCAGAGAATGGTCATCACCAAAGAATATCTTTGAGGTGAGAAGCTTCCATGGATTAGCAAGTTTCTATCAGAATTTCATCATAAATGTATACATAACCTTGCTTAATTCGAGTCATACTAGTAATATGAAGAGTGTAAGATGATCAAAGGTATAAGCGTGTTAATACATTAGTAATAGTTATTATATCAACACATGAATGGTAATAGTAAGGGTATCACCTCTTGTATTATGGAGATGTCATAGCGTGTTCACTTCATTATGTTAATCTATGCAATGCAATGGGATTTGGACTACTATAGATACAACACATTCTTCCTATTTGGGTGATAGTATCAGACTAGATATGGATACATGTCGAATAAAGGATGAACATAGCACACATAATATAGGAATGGTATTGGCTTATACTTATTCATATTATGGAATTTAGTGGGATTACTGCTCAAATGATGGATACAGTGAAGAAAAGACACAAGCATTTCAAGTGGACAGAAGAGGCTGAGAGGAGCTTCAACATACTGAAGGACAAAATAACGAAACAATTGATTCTAGTATTACCGGATTTCAGAAAGACATTTCAAGTAAGATGTGACATGAGTGGAGTTACAATTGGAGCGATCGTAAGTCAAGACAACAGACCTGTTGCATATTTCAGTGAAAAGCTGAATGAAGCTAAAAATAAATACTCCACATACGACAAAGAGTTTTATGCCATAATTCAAGCCTTGACTAAATGGAGGCACTATCTCGTACCAAAGGAGTTTTTTTTGTATAACGAAAATCAAGCTTTGCAATTCATAACCAGATAGGAGAAATTAAACCAAAGACATGCCAAGTGGATAGAGTTTATGCAAAATTTCACTTTTTTGATTAAACATATTTCTGGAAATGCTAACAAGGTTGTTGATGCATTAAGCATGAGAATTTTGATTTTGCAGGAATTTCAAGTCAAGACCTTGGGGTTTGACCACCTTAAGAAAATGTACCACAATGATCCAGATTTTGGAGAGGCATATGAAGCGTGTGTGAATCATGTACTCAGAGATTGAAGCCAGTGGGACAAATACCTGATTCAGGATGGGTTTTTGTTCAAAGGGTGCCAGTTGTGCATACCAATAAGCTCGATGAGGGATAATTTGCTGAAGGAAAAATATAATGGAGGTCTAGTCAAACATTTTGGCCATGAAAAAACATTTTCCCAACTAAATAGTTCAAATTATTGGCCAGGTATGAGATCAGAGGTGAAGATATTTGTAAACAATTGTAAGATTTGTCGGTATGCCAAGGGGAAGAAAAAGAACACTGGTTTGTATCAGCCATTGCCTATTCCAGAGAGGCCTTGGGATGCAATAAAGCATGGATTTTTTGTTGGGATTGCCAAGGACGCAAAGAGGAAGTGATTTCATATTTGTGTTGGTGGATAGATTTTCGAAGATGGCACACTTTATCCCATGCCAGAAGACCAGTGATGCAACACATGTTGCAAATTTTTTTTTCAGAGAAGTTGTGAGACTCCATGGATTATTGTTGGCACAGGGGAAAATCCAGGGTTCAATGCTTCAACAACGCACCAAAAAAACCCTAACTATTAGCCCTTTTCAAAACACCTGCACAATAGATGAAGTCTCACCCAAGGTAGAGGTAGGGAGGTTGTAGGACTCAAGTGTCTACAACCTAGCTGGGACACAAATCTGTGATTACAACACTTAACAGAGCACTTATCCAACAATATGTATTAAGTTGTGATTCTTATTCACATCGCAGATTAAACCTTATATAGATCAACGCAGTAGTAATCAAGATTAAGCGCATCTAATCATTTAGAACATAGAATCAGAGTAGATCTAGCATTTATTCATATATAAAGCACTAAGAATCAATGGATTTACCTATCACAGATCAAGAACAATGCACTAAGAAAATATAAACATCATGAACAACATTGTACAAAGCACAACAACATAGGATATACATGGTTCACCCCAGTGTGGGGATATGCACAACAACTTCTTCTTCTTCTTTATTAGTCTTCAAGCTTCTTACATCCCTCTGCTCTTGCACACAGAGCCACATATCCAACTCCACCAAGGGACAAGAGATCTGTACGCACCTCACCGGATCCTCATTCCTTGAATTAGGTCAGGGCACAAAGCCTTACACAGTCTGTGCACAAATTCTCTTACAATACTCTTTGCACAAAGCCACTAGTCATGCACTAAGCCAATGGCCTCTCTAAGACAATTACCCCCTTACATGCATCGCCTAGCTACTTATTTATACATTAAAAAAAGGCCTAAGCATGGGTAAACCTATGGGTCGACATCCCATACCCATTACATAAACCCTAAGAGCCCAAAAAGTCTACAAAATGGGCGAGCTCCTGTGATCTCCGCTTTGCCTGGGCACTCTGTCTTTGACCAGCATGTTGAAGTCCCAAAAATGGTCAAACATGACCAATGTTTCCTCAAAACTTGGTCAAGGGCCAAAATGCCCCCAACACTCACCTATGACTCATCCTGAGTCACTATGATCTAGGTAATATCGCTTCGCAAGCCTCGATCTTAGCTCAAGATGTCTTAAACTGCTTCTTCGCCAGAGCCTCCTGCTCGATGAACTCCTGAATTACTTGCTTGGTGACAGGCCCTTCCAGGAATTGTTCCATTGTTGTGACCACCTGTTCCAACTATGAGCCTTGTCCCTCGATCTCTTCAAAAAGTGTGCAGGCTTCATCTTGCACCGGCTAGAGTCTCCGTGTCACCTCCATAACTCTGCTCTAGATGGTAGTGACCTGTTGTTGAATTGCGTGCTGCTCCCGCAACCTCTTCATCTTCTCCACTATAGTAAGAAACTTCATATGTTCTTTCATAGTCGATGCTTGTTGCTTCACCTCCTGGATTTGTGCCTCCAATGTCCTCAACTTCAGGTCTTCTACAGGGCACTCATAGGTGTGCACACTTCGGTCACTTAGTTTCTTATATTTTGAGGCCAACGCCCTGATTCTTTCTACTACACTCCTAGAAATGTATTCCCTATGATATCACACTTCTTGTGGAGTTCTCGACACTGCTTGAAGTTCTAACTATGCTACTCTTGCTTGAAGTTGTTGAATGGCTTCAACAAGCTTCCCCACTTGCATCTCAGTGGACTCTGGTTCCTCCTGTGCCAAACCTGACATAGAGAGAAGTGCTCTAGTTATTTCCTCTCTGACCACAGTCTTCTCTGCAAGCAACTGGTATTTTTATTTATGCATCTTCTCTTTGTCCCCTTTGAACTTCTCCCTAATTTCATCTTTCTCTTGCTGTGCAATCCGAAGTTTCTCTAAGGCCTCCTCCATTTCTTGCTTCAAGGATTTTGTGGCCTACTCTTTTTCTTCTTGGAGTCGATGAAGTCGAGTATCTGTTGCATCTACTAATATGCGTAATTGGGTGGGATTATCCCCCAATTCTACACTCTCTATTGAAAATGGTGCAGTAGACACTACGCGGCTCGACCAGATAGCTTGTTGGATGTCTTTCAATTCTTTCTTGATTATGTCATACAATTTTTCTTGCTTCACTTCATGTATCTGTAGGATATCCTCTGAGGTGTCTTCTACAACTATGATGATGAGTTGTATATCGTCCATTGTGAGAAAATTTTGTGACTAAGGCTTATTGGCTCAGGTCTTCTTCCACAGTGAGGGTTTCTGCAGAGAAACCTTCCTTTTCTTTGACGTCTTAGACTCTATAAGGGGATCCTTTGGCGGTATCACTTCTCCCTTTTCTTGCTTGTCTTCTTCCCCTTCCTCCTCTTGATTTACTTCGTCACCTCCTCCTCCTGCATGTGATTCAAGCGCAGTTTCCTCCGATGTGTTGTCCTTATCTTCACTGTCTATGTCCTGCACTTCCTCATTTTTCCTCTTTTTCTTTGGGATCCTCTGTATAAGAAATTTTGTACAAGGATGTTGGGGTCGTAAAAAATTTTTGGGTCTCTAAGGCTGAAATCATTGATCTTGAGAGCTGGGCTCAGTACCAACTACAATCCAACTGCATGTATCCCCTTCGGGAGGTATGCAATGATCAACATGTACTCAAAATCGCATGGGACACCATCATGACTAACCGTTCTAGCCAAAGACAAGATGTAGTTAGGAAATACCGACAGGATCTACTTCGCATTCACCAGATCGTCGCGGTGCTTGCTTCTTTTCTCAGTTTCGATTTGGCTATACTGTCATGCAGTCGAGGGGGATGCTTGCAATATGCCCATTGATGTTGCCTGTATTCCTACAGACATGACTTTCTCAGCCATGAGGTCGATCAAGATATCTTCTACATATTTCTCTAGCGCGCTATGCTCGCTTGACATTGACACTTGTAATAAAATAACTTCGGGTAGGTGTTCAGACACTTAAGGTAATCGAATCAATGGTGAGGTCTAGACAGTAAAACACGGTATTTAATCACTTATCTATTAGCTCAGATATCTTAGTTTGCAAAAAGTGGTCCCGACGTAGTATCTGACGAGTTAAATAAGAAACGTCGTAACAAATTCCTTCAATGGGCAGGAATGCCTTAATCAATATGATTCCATCCATTATGGCATGGTATCAATGGTCCAATGTCGATATTTTCAGTAACAACTGTGTTTTTAGTTGTTCTGGAGCATCATTCTAATGGTTAGGATGCCTCCAACGGTCATATATCTTTTTCGAGGTAAATTTCTATTCTCCATGGTTCTGTTATTTCGGTGAGGTTCAAGTTCTGCAAGCTTTCCTTCTGTGAAGTGGTCTCTGGAAATTCATGTTGTTTTTCTAATTTTGCTTTCTTCTCACTGAGCTTTCTTTCCTTCTTTCCTGTGGTCCTAGTATATGGGTTCCTCTTTCCATTCTTATTCTTATCTTCTCTTAGCATAGTAAATTCACACTTATGAGGGTCTTTCAAACGGTTTGAGTGTAATACTTCTTCTCTTACTACTTCTAGGGTAGGTGCTCTTTTCTCCTACATGGAAATATTTTTCAAGCCTTCTTGTGTTATTTCAACTTAGATAGCTAAGTCTCTGGCCCTCAGTTGCTTCAACTTGTCATCTTGTTCTTATATTAGTCACTCTATTTTTCTGGCTATGAAGTCCCTTAATTCTTGATTTTTCTATTCTGTGGCTTCCTCCTCTACTTTTCTTTGGATCTGATCTTTCTCAATCCAGGTCTTTTCTCACAATAGTGAAAAAGGAGCGTTGTTCTCAACAAACTTAATGACTTCAAATTATTCTTCTGTTGATGTTCCATGGGAAATAATAGGTATATTAGTAACCCTTCCACATAGGGTTATCATCTTTCCTTTAAACAATCCTATCCTTCCCAATGAAGGAATCATAGTAGGCTTTCCCAAAATTTCCCAAGTACTTTATGGCATAACATTCATGTGTGTTTCCTCATCTAATACACATTCTATGTCGAAGTCTCCTATTCTTGCTTCTATACACTACTTCTCTTTTAATATCTCTGGTAAATTGATGTCTTTATGATCATTCAATGTTTCTTTCAGCTGTAATAGCATAGTCTCTGATTCTTTCTGGTTCTTTAACATATTCTTAGTTTCTTGTCCTTCTTCATAGTTTTCTTGTCTCATGTTTATCTTCTCAACTTTAGCAATCATTATAGGGAAATCCAAAACCTCATGATCAACAACTTTACAACAAAGACAAATAGGACCTATACCAAGGCATTCCTTAGCAAGATGTCCCGGTCTTCTATAGTTATAACACAATGTCAATCCTCTCTTTCTTTTAAACGATCCCCAACCTTTCCTGTGCTGCGCATTGGGATCACAGTGATGGACCTGCAATCTACACAAATTCTTTCTAGGGTCCCACATCCACTTGTTAGTCCAAAAATTCTTTCTATGCATAGGAATAACAAATCTTTCACTATCTCTATCAAATTTATTCAGATCAAATCTTCTTTCTTCTAGTTGTGCCCTAGTTTTCAGAATAGGACAAAATCTATCAAACATACCTAAATTCATACTTTCGAAGCAAACATTTCCACTTTTCTTACCTTTACCAGAGCACAAAGATTATAGATCTTACCTCTTTTCTTCAGATCGGACTTCTTTTTCTTATCACAGAGCTTCACAAGATGATTAGAATACTGCACACTACAACAACAAATCTATGCACATATATTTTTCTCTTTTCTTCAGTTCCCAACAATCACAGTTTCAGTCTCAGTAACAGAACCATTTGTTTGCACAGGGGCAGAGCGAGGGTTCAACTCTTCAAAAACACACCAACAAAACCCTAACTACTAGCCCTTTTGGCAACACCTACACAACATATGTAGTCTCACCCGAGTTAGAGGCAAGGGGGGTTGCAGGAGTCAAGTGTCTATAACCTAGATGGGACACATATATGTGATTACAACACTTAACATAGCACTTAGCCAACAATATGCATTAAGTTATGATTCTTATTCACATCCCAGATTAACCCTTATTACAGATCAGTGCAGTAATAATCAAGATTAAGTGCATCTAATAATTTAGCACATACCATCAGAGCAGATCTAGCATTTATTCATATATAAATCACTAAGAATCAATGGATCTACCTATCACACATCAAGAATAGTGCACTAAGGAAATATAAACATCATGAACAACATTTCACAAAGCGCAACAACACAGGATATACGTGGTTAACCCCAGTGTGGGGCTACATCCACCAACTTCTTCTTCTTCTTTATTAGTATTCAAGCTTCTTACATCCCTCTGCTCCTATGCACAAATCCATAGATCCAACTCCACCAAGGGACAGGAGATCTGTACGCACCTCGCCAGATCCTCCTTCCCTGAATTAGGTCAGGGCATAAAGCCTTACATAGTCTATGCACAAAGTCTCTTACAATACTCTTTGCACGAAGCCACTAGTCATGAACTAAGATAATGACCTCTCTAATCTAATTACCCCCTTACTTACATCGCCTAGATACTTATTTATACATTACAAAAAGGCCTAAGCATGGGTAAACCCATGGGCTGACATCCCATACTCATTACATAAATGCTAAGATCCTAAAAAACCCACAAAATGGGTGATATCCCATGATCTACACTTCACCTAGGCACTTTGTCTTCGACCAGCCTGTCGAAGTCCCAAAAATGGTCAAACATGACCAACGTTTCCTCAAAACTTGGTCGAGGGACAAAAATTGCCTAGAAGTATAGTTTCAGACATGGATACCAAATTTGTTGGTCATTTCTGGAGGACGTTGTGGAAAAAGTTGGGGACAAAGCTATATTTTAGTTTTGCATATCATCCACAGACGAATGGATAGACTGAAGTGGTGAATAGAATCTTAGGAGATTTTTTGAGGAGTTTGATCACTGGACACCATAGTCAGTGGGATTAGATTCTAACATAAGGGTATTTTGCATATAATGACTTAGTGAACAAAAGCACTGGAAAAAGTCCATTCCAAATCATGTATGGAATAAATCCAAGAGGAGTGTCAGAGTTAAGGGATATGAACCATAGCGAGTTTAGAAGCATTGGAGCCTAAGAATTTGTTGCATAAATGCAGGAACTTCACAATCAGATCAAGGAGCAGTTGAAAAAGAGCAGTAGTGAATACAAGTGCAAGGTTGATCAACCTAGGATAAAGCTTGAATTTGAAGTTGGATATCAAGTCCTAACATATCTAAGGAAGCAGAGGTTCCTGAGGGGAACTTACAATAAGATGAAGTTGAAAAAGATAGGACTGTGTAAAATCCTAAGGAGATTTGGTGAGAATGCTTATGAATTAGAGTTGCCAGAAGATGTGGGTATATCACCCATATTAAACATTTCAGACCTGTATCCATACAGGGACGATAGAACTAGAGGGTTAGAAGATCAAGGAGAGATCTAGTGGAGAAAGCAGATACATGTAGCAGAGAATCTACATATGGAACAGATCATAGATCATCGAGTTGGTAAAAAGTCCCGAAGGAAGATGTATTTTGAATATTTAGTGAAGTGGAAAGGACGACCAGTAGAAGATGCCAGTTGGGTTGGTGAAGTGGATATCCAGAAGCATGGAATATCAGTGCAGGAGATCATGGACAGGAGTCCATGAATTTTTTGGCCAAGGGAGTATGATGCAGGAGTATTGCCAGCAAAGCATAAGTGGAAGACAACTAGGCGCACTAGTGCATTTTTTGAAATATTTTGAATTTCAAAGACCGGTGTATTAATGTAATATCTGACAAAGATTTTTAAGTTATGAACATATTTAATGATCAGAGGCTAAGACATCATGTAAGATCAGTGGGGAATGTATTTTTTTTTATGAGAAGGATCACAATACATATCTAGAGCTTGCGCACTTATCTATCTAACTTGATATTTATTGTAATAAATGTTAAGTAGTTTATAGCATTTAATTTCGATAGGATAGCATAGAGTAGTTGGAGGGAAGAACTCAAGAGAGTCCCTTTGTATAAATCTTTGTATTTTTGTCGAGGAGAGGTTGTTTTTGCAGTTGAATCTAATGTGTAGATTGTCATTTTAAGACAAGAGTTAGGAGATACAAAGAAATATTGTATGAATGTATATAAGTTTCATTTGAATGAATATAACAAAGGAATATTGTCCCAATGAGGGTTGTTATGTGTCTATCTAGATGAATGGTAGACTTTCTATTTTATTTTAATTCTCTGTTATCTCTTGTTCTTGTATCCATGACCGCATTTTCATTGTTGAATGTATGAGTCACTCTGAAGAGTAGCTAAGTTTCAATTTTTTCTCTTCATTGAGCGAGTGCAAGGCATGCATAGTGTCTGCAAGGAGTGTGTGACTAAGTTTGTTTTGACTTGAAGCTCAGAAGAGATAACGAGAACTTGTACGTATGCAAGGGGTGAATTGACATCCATAAGGAGTGCGTGACATAGGTTTTAGGTTCTAAAGCTTAGGAGAAATAGTGTGATTTCAGCCACGAGAGACAGAAGTGGTTGGAGAACATTCGCAAGGAGTGTGAATTCATCCACAAGGAGAAGTTAAATTATGGATGAAAATCTGTTGCAAAGTCTGCACAGATCGAGATTTCGACTAAGTGTTGAAGGAGGTGTCTAGAGGAACCAAAGAAGGTAGAGGAAGTAAATCTCAGGAGGGAGAGTGGTGCAAATTATTCAAGGAGAGAAGTCCTTGGATTCTTCACCATATCCAGTGGACAGATTTGTCCCAGAGGGAGGTGAATGATTCAAGACCATTAGATTTTGGGAAAGTAAGGTGGAGGATAGTTATAAGGTGTTTCAAAACTTTGAAGTTTAGAGAGTTGGAAGGCTTGACCGAAGTGAACATATCTCATTTGTTTATCGCGAAAGGAGCATGTGGCAACAGATCAAGGAATTCAGGAATCATAAGTCTAGAGGTTCATGGATGAGAGTGCTAGAAGTTCACAAAGTCACAAAACCCGAACCATAGTGGGGCCGACAGACCTTAGGAGATGCGTGGTGGGAGCCTGGAGACTTGAAGAGGCATGTTTCAGGAAATTTTAAAGGAAGAGATCGAGATATCCCTGAAGCCCGAATCACGAAGGGATAGACCCATGGTCATAGTCATGGTCACTAGGAGGAAAAAGGGACCCAGAGAGTCGCTTTTACTCAGTAATATAAATAATCCAAGACCGGGAGGTTGAGCAAGCCTTTGGAAGGAAGGGGGTCTGTGCCACATGCCTTTCCGTCCCATGTCGTGCCTTGCCTTGCCTTCACTTTCCATGCCATGCCATGTCATTCCTTGTCTTGCACTGCCTTTACATGCCATTTCCTTTCCTTTTCTTTCCATGCCATGTCATTTCCATTTCCATGCCATGCCATTGTCATGCCAAGCTAATAAATGATATTAACTAAGTTCAAACAAGTAAATGGGAAGTCCCAAAAACCACAAATGAATAAGGAAACTACATTTTTCATAAAACTTGTGATTAATATGTTTAACTTCAACAATATGACAAGTTACAACATGAAAATAATAATATCCCTTAAAACAAGTAACCATGCAATGAAAGGGGGGATGAAAATGCAATCCTAAACTAGGGTTTAGATAACAAATGCTTGATGAAATGGAAGATGGAACATAACATCCCTAGAATATTCAAGACATCAAGCCTTAAAGGGTTGAAAATTATGACATAAATGTAATAAAAGGTGTTAAGGTGCATTATAAGGCTGAAATATGAAAATTGAACCCTATACATCAAGATAACAAGGCTATAAATCGAGGGTAAGTCCTAATATAACCATGAAATTGAGGGTTTCAAGACAAGGTTAATTCAATAATAATATAAGATAACAAGCAATATCACCACTTTGATAAAACATTTATTTAATACATTCAAGAAATAACCATCAACGAATTAGAAAGAGCACTTACTAGGCAAATCAATGACCTAGACCTACAAATTGCCTTGTCTTTCCTTGCCATGCCATTCCATGCCTTGCCTTTCCATACCATTCATTTCGTTGCATTCACTTTCCATACCATGCCATGTCATTCCATGCCTTTCCTTTCCATGCCATGCCTTTCCTTGTGTTCACTTTCCATACCATGCCATGCCATGCCTTATATTGCATTGTCATGCCATGCCATGCCATGCTTTTCCTTTCCTTTCCATTCCAAGTCATGCCTTTCGATGCTATTTCTTTCCTTTCCATGCCATGCCATTCCATTTATTTCCTTTCCATGGCATGTGATGCCTTCCTTTCCTTTCCAATCCATGCCTTCCCATGCCATGCCATGCCATGCCTTGCCTTTCCATGCCTTTCCTTTCCATGCCTTGTCACACTTTGTCTTCCCAATCCATGAATTCATTTCCTTCACATGCCATGCCTTTCCTTTCCTTTCCTTTCCATTCCTTGCCTTTCCTTACCAATCCATGCCTTCCCTTTCCATGCCAAGCCATGGTCTGGAAAGGAAAGGCATGGCATAACATGTCAAGGAAAGGCATATATTAGCAAGGAAAGCCAAGGTATTACAAGGCAAGGAAACACATGGAATGACCAGGCAATGAATGACATGGAAAGGCAAGGAAATGCATGAAATTGAATGGAAAGGCATTTCCTTCACTTGTCTTTCCATGCCTTGGCATGTCATGCCTGCCATGCCATGCCATGCTTTTCCTTTATTTTCCATGCCATTCCTTGACTTTCATTTTCTTTCCTTGCCATGTCATTCCTTGACTTTCCTTGCCTTGCCATGTATTTCCATGCCTTGCATTGCCATGCCATGCCATGCCTTGCCTTGCCATGCCATTCCATGTTGTGACTTGCCTTGTATTTCCTTTCCATGCCTTGAATTTTCATTCCATTCCATGCCTTTTCTTGCCTGTATGTGATATGGCATGGAAAGGAATGGAATGGGATGGAAATTCATGGCATGGCATGGCAAGTCAAGGCAATGTATGGCATGACATGGAAATACAAGGCATGGCATGAAAAGGAATGGAAAGAAAAGTGAAGGAAATGCCAAGCCTTGCCATACCATGCCATGCATTTCCATATCATTCCATGCATTTCCTTCCCATGCCATGTCATGCCTTTCCTTTCCATGCCATTCCTTTCCTTTCCATGCAGTTCCTTTCCTTTCCTTCACCTTCCATTCCATGTCATTCATTTCCTTGTTATTCCCTGTGATTCAATGCCTTGACTTTACATGCCATGCCTTTCTATGCATTTAATTTCCACATCATGTCATGCCTTGTCTTTCGAAGTCATTCCTTCCCTTGCATTGCCTTGACATGCCATGGCCTCGTATTTCCTTTTCATTGCCATTATTTGTAAAAATATAGTTAT
This sequence comes from Picea engelmannii, assembly GCA_009831015.1. NCBI lineage: Eukaryota > Viridiplantae > Streptophyta > Pinopsida > Pinales > Pinaceae > Picea > Picea engelmannii. The sequence goes on along the minus strand of ML776848.1, from coordinate 4,933,994 downwards.
TTTCATCGTTAGAGAGAATTTTTTATTAAGTTAATTTAATAAAAAAATAATGGCATTCATGTATCATACTTTTTTTTTCCTAAAAAATATAATGCTTGTACTAAATGAACAACTTCAATACGTTAAAATTACAATCAAAGGATTCATTAAGCATGCAATTCTACAAATTGTTATCCCATCAATCCTAGATAAAAATACTTTCATGATAATTTCAATGTTATAACATAAGCTCTCTTTATTCATATATCTAAGTTATATTCATAGTTGTGAAACACGGATTATCATGATTAATAGGATTTACTGAGACCTAGACCTAGGCATAGAATTTTGCTTTCCTTGCCAAGTCTATCTTTTCTTAGCCTTGTCATGTATTGCCTTGGCTTCACTTTCCTTTTTTTGTTTTTCCTTTCCTTGCATCTCCATGCCTAGACCTAGACCTATACCAAGACATTTCCTTGTCATGCCTTGACATGTCCCTAAAAGGGTTGAGGAGGGGAGTTACAACTTGCGATAAAACTCAAACTGGGACTCATATGGAGGAACCATCAATTGTATTGGATTTGGAGCACTGGTTTTCAACTAGTGGGGCCCATATGTTGTTATTTTGTTGATCGAAAAATTGTTTGTTGGAGGATCAACAACACTAGGGTTTTTCTCAATGAGATATAGTGCAATTTATGAATGAGAGGTCAATTTTCAAGAACACTTTGTTGGTCAATTGTGGTTAGTGTAGTCACATGGGCCTTGGTAAAATAGACATGTAGGAGATTACAAAACACATTTATGATGCTTAATTTGGATTTTATGCCCCTTGACCAAAGTGTCTACATGTCCCTGAATGGCTTGAGGAGGTGAGTTGCAACTCAGGATAAAAATCAAACCGAGAATCGGATGGATGAACCATCCACTGCATTGGATCTGGGGTACTAGGTTTCAACTAGTGTGGCATATCCATTGTCATTCCATTGACCATAAAAGAATTTTTTGGAGGATCTTCGGCACCAGGGTTTTTCTCAATGATGCATAGTGCAATTTTTTAATGAGAGGTCGATTTTCAAGAATATTATGCTAGGAAATTATGGGATGTGTAGTCATGTGGTCCTTGGAAAAACATACATGTGATATCTTACGGAACTTCGTTATGCTGCTCAGTTTGGATTTTATGCTCCTGGACCAAAGTGTTGACATGCCTGTGAATGGCTTGAGGTGAGTTAAAAATTGCGATAAAACTCAAACCAATACTCACATGGATGAATCGTTGCCTTAATTGGATTGGAGGCACCGAGTTTTAGCTAGTGGGGCCCATACGTTGTCATTTCGTTGAACAAAAAACCATTTTTTGGAGGATCTTCAGAAACAGGGTTTTGCTCAATGAGGCATAGTGCACTTTCTGAAAGAGAGGTCAATTTTCAATAACATTATGTTGGGAAATTGTGGGTAGTTTAGTCACATGGTCCTTGGAAAAATGTATGTGTGAGACCTTACAAAACTCTATTATTCTTCTTGGTTTGGATTTTATTCCCCTGGACCAAAGAGTCGACATGTTCCTGAATGGATTGAGGAGGTGAGTTTCAACTCATGATAAAAGTCAAATTGAGAATTAGATGGAAACATTTCTATTTGCATTGGATCCATGGCACCATGTTTCAGCTAATGGGGCCCATCTATTGTCATTTCATTACCAGGACAACCACTTTTTGGAGGATCTTTGGCACTAGGGTTTTTCTCAATTCTTATCACACTTGTTTGTCAATTTAAAACCTTGTTAGGATATGAATGGAAAGGAATGACATGGCATGGAATGTCATGGCAAGTTAAGGCAAGGAAATACATGGAACTAAAATGAATGGTATGGCATGGAAAGGAAAGACAAGGAAATTCAAGGCAAGCATGGTAAGGCAAGGAAAGGCATGACATGGTAAGGAAAGGCATGGCATGGTATGACAAGGCATAGCATGGAATGTCATGGAAAGTGAAGGAAAGGAAAGGAATGGAAAGGAAATGCATGACATGGCATGGCAAGGCATGACATGGCTTAACAAGGCAAGGCAAGGCAAGAAAATGCATGGAATTGCATGGAAACAAAAGGCATGGATTCACAAGGCAAGGTAATGAAAGGCATGGAAATACATGTCATGGAAAGGAAAGGAAAGGCATGGCATGCCAATTCAAGGAAAGGAAAGGAAAGGAAATGAATGGCATGGAAAAGCAAGGAAAGGAATGGCATGGCATGGAAAGGAAAGGAATGGCATGTAATGACATGGAAAGTGAATGCAAGTCAATGCATGGGATGGAAAGGAAAGGAAATGGATGGAAGGGAAAGGAAATGAATGACATGGAATGGAAAGGAATGGAATGGCGTGGCATGGAATTGAAAATAATGGAAAGGAAAGGCATGGCTTGGTAAAGGAAATTTAAGGCATCACATGACAAGGCAAGTCAAGGCATGGAGAGGAAAGGAAAGGCATGGCATGAAAAGGGAAGACATGGCATGGAAAGGCATGGAATGGTATGGTGTGGGAAGGAATGGCATGGCATGGAAAGTGAAGGAAAGGTATGGAAAGGTAAGGAAAGGCATGGGAATGCAAGGAAAGGTGTGGAATGGCATGGAAATAAAATACAAGGCATGACATGGCATGGCATGAGAAGTGAAGAAAATGAAAGGCATGCAAGGAAAGGCATGGCATGACATGGAAAGACATGGCATGGAAATGCAAGGCATGGAAAGGAAAGGAATGGAAAGGAAAGGAAAGGTAAGGCATGGCATGGTATGGAAAGTGAAGGCAATGAAAGGAATGGAAAGGAAAGGCATGAAATGAAATGGAATGTCATGGAATGGATTAGAAAGGTAAGGAAAAGAAAGGCATGGCATGGAAAGGAAAATAATGGAATGAAAAGGAAAGGCAATGCAAGGCATGACAAGAAATTTCATGGCAAGGAATGGAATGACAGGGAAATAAAAGGAAAGGAAATTCATGGAATGGCAAGGAAATGAAAGGCGTGGCATGGAATTGAAAGACATGGAATGGAATAGAAAGACAAAGCATGGCATGGAAAGTGAAGGAAAGGAAAGGAATGGAATGGAAAGGAAAGGAAAGGCATGGCATGGAATTGAAAGACATGGAATGGAATAGAAAGACAAGGCATGGCATGGAAAGTGAAGGAAAGGAATGGAATGGAATAGAAAGACAAGACATGGAATGGAATAGAAAGACAAAGGCATGGCATGGAAAGGGAATATATGGCATGGGATGGAAATACTTGGCATGACATGACATGGAAAGTGAAGGAAACGAAAGGCATGTCTTGGAAAAGGGAAAGAAAGGCATCACATGGAAAGGAAAGGTAAGGCATGTCAAGGGAAGGAAAGAAATGGAATGGAAAGGAAAAATATGGAATGAAAAGGAAAGGCATGACATGGAAAGGAAAAACATGGCATGGCATGCCAAGTGAAGACAAGGAATGGAAAGGTAACAAATGAAATGAAAAGGAAATGTAAGGCATGGAATGACAAGGCAAGGAAAGGTAATACAAGTCATGGCATGTCAAGGAAAGGCAAGGCATGGCATGGATTGGAAAGGCAACACATGGAATGGCATTCCATAGCATGGCAAGTGAAGGAAAGAAAATACATGGCATGACAAGGAATGGCATAGAAAGGAATGTAATGGCATGGAAAGAAAATACAAGGCATTGCATGGAAAGGAAAGACATGGAATGGCATGGAATGGTAGGTGAAGGAAAGGAAAGGAATGGAATTTCAATGAAGCAAGACAAGAATAGCATAATAACCATAAAAGGAAGCCAAAATTTCAATAATTCATAAATATAAAATATTTTCTCAATTGTTCCTTTTACATACCTATGTTCATTCAAGTATACCATAAGGATCACTTCTAATACTGATGGTCTCCATTAACTTCTTGTGCTCAGAGTAGAGAAAGAAGTAGCATACCTTTGAGGAATTTTGACTTGACATTGTTTGTAGTTGTAGGTTTGTACCAACAACCAAGTTCGTAAAGTGTTATACGAATTGACCTGGTTTATAATATTCAAATACATAACCACCTTTATTTTATGGAAATATTCCCTTGTAGACAAGTGAACTTTTCCTTGGATTACAAACCCCTCTACCAAGATAGAAAATTACATTTGGACACTAGCATTCCTATAGATTCATTTTATCCATCGGAAAAGAGAGGAGGGGAATTATGATGTACCTCGTTTACGAAGTTTGTCCAATATCCTCCAATCTGAAAGCTCCAAATAGTACCTCAAATGGACAACAATAAACAAATGACTATCTCCTACTCTAATGGATTAGACAAAATCTATCAATCTATGAAGATCAAAGACAAGCATAAACAAGCACATGTAAATACATACTTGAAGGAAATAGGTTAGGAATATTAATGAGAACTTCAAAAGGAAACTTACAATATTCAGATGATGGTACAAAAGCCTCTTCAAGTCCTCCTCATCCAACCCTTTCTCGAAATATTCACAATCAAAATAAAAATGCTTTGTTGATTTCTCTTCCCTTTTTCATCATGGGAATGCCTCCATTTATAGGATTTGAGAGGCTCAAATGTTGGGTATGTGTTATATTCTTTGCACGAGAAGTAGTGTATAAGCGTATGCATCAAGCGCATAGGGGGGCAAAGTCCCCCAAGTGGGAGTTCGGGGGAAGCACCCCCCAAAAAAAAAATCTGCATTGGGACCACATTTTTTCTGCCTCGAGACCACATTATATTTAGGTGGTTTTTTGGCACATGATTTCTTTGTTGATGGTTTTCTATTTACGGTTAAGGAATTAGAGATTTGGACTAATCTAGGTCATTGAGTTAGGGTTTTGGATGTCATTGTCTCCTATATGTATTTTGTATTGTAAACATTGTAACATGATGAATAATATAGAATATGTTGGTTTTCCCGGTTTGGGTTTCCAGGGGAAAAATCTCTGTGTAATGTTTGTATTTGCCATTGTATCTTTTTTGTTCTTTTATTGAATATCTATTTGCAGTAGATATTGTACAAGGTTATAATATACATCAAATACCTTTGGTATATTTGGAATTAGTTGAGTACATGACTCCAATAGTTGTGATATCTTCCTTGGATGAAGCCTTGGAGTTATATTCGAGCCAACCTAACCCAATCCATCTATAGCTATATTTAGAGGAAAGTGGGATTTCCTCCATGATTCTCTCAACCAACTCAGTGATCCCTTAAAATGAACAACATAGTGTTGTATCTCTCCCCATAATATGGACAAGGAGCACTTGCACTCCCTATGTATGAGCAGGAGAGATATGATCTTCCAAAAATTCATAAAGATGAGTAAATCTCTAGTAAAAATACTTGTTCCGATTGTCAGATGATGGGGATTCTTCTTCTAACATGTTTTTGGGGTTGTAGAAAGTGTTTTCATGGTGTTTTTCGAGATGTGACACTTAGGAAAAGTGAGTGTGACACTTACAACAATAAAAGTGTGATGCTTGTGACACTTAAGACACTTGTGAAAATGAAAGTGTGACACTGTTGAAGTGAGGAATTTTGATATGTAACACTTTATTCCATGTTCTTTCATCTTGTGTCAGATGTTTTCCTTTAATAACCATGGACCCAATCAAAAATTCAATTCCTTCGGAGTCTATTACTGATCGCATGAGGGTCTTCTTTCCCTCTAAGTAATTTTCCAAACAATAATCAGTTCCCCATTCATTATCTATCTAGGAAACCACTGATTATATGTTTCTTGCAAAAAATGGATTTCTAACATGTGAGTCCACTAATTTACTAAAGAATAAAACATTGATGCTAGTTATTCAAAATTTAATAGAAGGTTTTAATGAACCTAGCAGTACAATATCTCAGACATGATCATAATCAACATACTTGATTGGTCCTCCTCCAACTAGGGCAATTCCATAGTTATATGTTGACCAATGGAGAATGATACAAAACCCCATCTATCAACCCATTATGTTGATTCACAATCATCTCATTCATTACTACTACATGGACCACATAAGCAAGATAGTTTTCTCGTCCATATTTCAACTATTACATTGTCTGATGTTCAAACTGAATGGAACCCACAAGTGCCCTGGATTGTTTTGCATTCATACCATTGTGATTTATCTACATAGACCACCTCCCAAAAACATATTTGTACATGTCCTTTCCTATGTGATTAGTCTTCATGGGTTCCTTTTCCCTCTCTCATTACCGAAGAACACCATTCAACAATGGATTTCTCATCTCGAATGGGGGAAGTAGTTGTGAACTTCATTTCTTTCCTGCGTAACACTCTTTTTATGCATGCACCTTTTCCATCATTCTCCCCTTTCCAATGCACAGACTAAAAATAGCTCCAAATGTGTGGTACCTTGAGTTTTTTTGTGCAACATACACAACCATTGAAATACATGAGAATTTTTGAACTATCCTACACAACCATCTAACCAAATCCAATTTTGATCCATTTGTTTGTTCTTCTCCTTAAGGTGATTGTAAAAAAAATGAAGGCAATGCTGTATGCAGTCTAAGTCATGGCACCGATCATCACTTATGTAGAAGTCATACTCCAATATAACTTTTTTTATTCATTACTATCCAACCCATCCTTGTATGTGATATGGACCATTATGTTGACATGTTCTGAGTGATAATATTTTCTTTTAATCTCATTTTTCGGTTGAAGGGTGCAATTCTCTGCAAAATCAACCACTGATAACACAGTACCAACGATAAGCGTATCTCTTCATATTATGAAATGCTCATCCTTCCATCGAGCCACATGGACATGATAAACATAATGTCATTTCTATTTGATGAAGTCCTTCATGAAGTCACATACTCGTACTTGGGAAGTCACCAATTGTATCTTTTTTCTTTTCTCTCCTCCATCAATATCATATGTGACATATATAAAGCTTTTCAAGGCAACTTCCTTCCTCCCCAATTCATACTCATCGCTTACATGAATGAACTTCCTCAGTAATGTCATTCCACTGCACCTAGGGCATTTCCCATATAAGTAAGTTTTTTGATAAAATGTACAATCCTCTAGTCGTGTACACAAGACGATGTGAATAAAGTCTCTAGAAGACGACATAGGCAATATAACCGAGAATTCTTGTAAAAGAGTGTCATGCATAACACAATATATATATATATATGTGTGTGTGTGTGTGTGTGTGTGTGTGTGTGTGTGTGTGTCATAATAATAACCATACTTAATGTGATATCTACAACAACATGTGTTATGAATTGTGTTTATTCAAACATACCAAGTCTTTCATTTATGGGAATATCTTTGGCCCAAGTTAAGTGCACTATGAACTATCATGAATATCTCATAAAATTGTGTCTGTCTAATGTCAAGAAAGTTTTTAATATGGATTTCATGGTCCCTAGATCCCCTTCTCAATTTTAGTACATCTTTTTGGTTAGAATAAGGCCTAGATTTATCATGCCAAAAATCATGCATTAGTCCTTTAACTGCTCCAATTAACTTCATCTCAGAACGAGGTACCCTACCATTGAAGGTCCACAAGTATGTTGGTCCACTGTGTCGATTCTATCTTGTCTATGAGAATACTTTCTAAGGGTTTTGACATTGCATTTCATGAGGTGTGAGGTTTGTTGTAGAAAATGATGTTTTCTTGTGATCTTGCTAACAATTGATTGTGAAAAGACACATAGGGATGCATTGTGGTCTTTAGAATGAGATTTCTTACCAATTATTTCAAAATCATCTATAATTTTTCTAACAATATTATGATTTGTTTCTAAACTTTTGACTGTTTTAATACCTAAAGTTCTCCTAACAACAGTCAAAATTCTAGATTTTAACACAACCAACAATAATTGACATTTAGAAACATCACATTTTGGTTCAAAATATTATAAGAATGATAACTAATAATATGGTTAGGTAACTTACCTTCAAATGATTCTAGACCACTTTCATAGACTTGAATGCATTTAGGAGTTATTCACTACACAATGCTCAATATAGGTAGGGATGATGAACCCCTATTTTGACACTCTCGGCCTCCCTACTGTGGAGTTAATAATGTTGTATTTTTTTATCCTTAAATCATTGGTGGATCAAATATGGGAGAAGAGTGGACATTTGATTGACTAATTTTTGGAACGTTTGACTGTCCGAAAAGAGGTTGCACCACAAGAAATTCTTTAGCACAATATTGTACACCATTTGCCTCTCTAATTTCATCCATTGTATAATTGGCTCCAAGCAAATCCTCCATCATTTGGTCATAAACAACAATATTTCTTGATGAGATACTGGATGGATTGGTCTTTATTAAACTCCTATGGTTTGCTTTTGGTGATGGAGGACAAAACAACAATGACATTTATTCTTCTAGAAATTGGATTGGCCTCTTCTGAAAACCTACGCTTTGACACGCGTAACTTTACCTTTTATCTTTCTTATTCTACATTTTCGATCGATTTCTCTTTTCTATAGAAATTTCTTTCTCGAATCCATCAGTTCCCCATGTTGAAATAGAAAAATTGGCTTTCAAACACCCCACCACAAATTTCCATTGGTATTACACAATAAGGCACAACCAATTCCAATTCCAATTCCAAGTGGAAAAATTTGTCTTTGTATTACAAAAGAAGACAGAACTAATAATTGTAATTCCAATTGGACAAATTTTTCTTGGTATTACAGAAGAAGACAAATAACAATTCCAATTCCAATTGGATAAATTTGTCTTGGTATTACACAAATAACAATTCCAACTGGACAATTTTTTCTTCCAATACCAAGAAGACACAAGAAGACAAAAACAATAATTCGAATTGGACAAATTAGTCTTTCAATTCGAAGAAGACATAAGAAGAAAAAAACAATAATTATGATTCCACTTGGACAAATCTGTCTTCCAATTCTTCCCACAATGATATTGCCATAGAAAAAAAAAATCCATGAATCAAACAACAACAAGAAAATAAGAAAATCTTATATGTGCATGCTATTTTTGTGTTCAGATGTCGGGAAATATTGTTCGGGATTGAGATAGATGAGGTAGCAGAGTGTGCTTGGAAAAAAAAATTCCCAGCAGGAATGCACTCGTGTTCCTACTGGGCATAAACGAACAACAACTACAAGGATATCAAGTCACAAGAGCACGTACGCGCTCTTAATGCAACATATATAGAATTTATTATATACCAATATTCTTTATGAATAAATATGTATAGGGGTATGGGGACAACTAGGACCTAAGGAGTTAGGATTGAAAGTATTTTTAAGCATAGAGAAATGGCTAGAGCAAAAATATGTAGGTGATATGGGTGAAATGGTTTTAGGGCCTTTAACCAGAGGCATATGCATATTTCACTCAGGGCTCGAGTGTGGAGGGGGTTAAGGGTTGAGTATAGGTTACTCCTAGGCTTATATGGAGCTAGGGGGGTATATTTCATGGTATAAATATAGCTCTATATCTATGTTGTTTTCTAGGTCATGGTGTAGTACTATGTCATTATCTACGTCATTGTCATTGTATAGGTACAAGTCATGGTCTAGGTCATTCCATGTCTAGGTCTAAGTCTAGGTCTTGACATGTCTAGGTCAAGGACATTTATTTTATTGTGATGTAGGGAGGGGGGGTGAAAATAGAGGAATAAAGAGAGTGTAAGAGGGGGAGATGGGAATACAAAGAGAGTGAGAGAGAGTGAGGGTCATGGAGATAGAGAGGGGC
>ML776848.1:4908101-4919909 GCA_009831015.1 Picea engelmannii | reverse complement strand
CGCGTGGAGGAGTGTACATTCTTCCAGGGTGTAAAGTCTTCATGGGGTATAAACACGACTGAAAACAATGATCTTTGAATCAGGAGGATAATCAGGCTCCACAACCAAGAGTGAGTGTTTTAGAGTGTGGGAGGGAGTGAGAGATAAAAAAATAGGGTAGGTAGAGAGTGAGTGTGTTAGACTGTAGGAGAGGGAGAGAGAAAGACAAAGAGGAGGGGTAGATACAAAGTGTTTCAGGGAGGGATAGGGAGACAAAGAGGAGGGATATATACAAAGTGTTTCAGGGAGGGATAGGGAGACAAAGAGGAGGGGTAGAGAGAGTGGTAGTGAGAGGAAGGGGAGTAGAGAGGGAGACATAGAAGGGGGTGTAGAGAGAGAATGTGGCATATACCCCCTTCTCTCCAAGGGGTTTCTCGACCTCCCGACCTTGGATCCTTCAAGATATTGAGTCGAATCGACTCTTCGGGTCCCTGTGGTTACCCAAATTTACTATACACAGGCTCATTTTATCCTAGTGACCATGGGCTATGACCTTGGATCAATCCATTCACGATTTCGGGCTTCAGAAATATAATGAGCTCTTCTTTCAGCTCTTCCCAAAGCATTCTCCTCTGAACTTTTGGATCTCTGTCGTGTGTCTCCTTTGATTTTGGTGGCCCAACCATGCTTCAGATTCCATGTCTTCGTGAAACTCCCGTTCTCCTTGCGCACAACCCTTCGTACTTCCGACTTCTGGATATCCTAATCCATTTCCATGTGCCTTCTCTGCAACCAACAGTTGATATTTCCTTGCGACTTCATGAGTTCATGACTCTCCTCTTACAACACTTCCAAACTTCCCAAACTACGGAGTATCGAAACACCTTATGACCAACTTCTGTGTAGTTCTTCTAGATCTGACGGTCTGAAACAATTCACCTTTCTCCAGAACAGATCTCGTCGATGGATTTTGGTGAAAACCTCAAGGATTCTCCTCCTTGAATATTTATCACTTCTCTCCATCCCGAGATTATCTTCCTTGCTTCTCCTTTATTCCTCTGAACGCCCTCTTTGACACTTAGTAAAAATCTTGACCTGTGCACACCTTCCAACATGTTCTCTTCCACATTCAACTTCTTTGTAGATGATTTCAAACCCTTTGTGACTATTCTCCAACTACTTCGTAGCGAATAAAGTCACGCTACTCCTCCTGATATTACGATTCTAAAACTTTGTCATGCACTCCTTGCAGACTTCTATGCACTCCTTTCATACATAAATTCATGCTACCTCTTCTGAGATTACGAGTCAAAACAGACTATGTCAATGCACTCATTGCGAACACTATGCACTCCTTGCACTCACTCGTAGAAGATAAACAATTGAAACTTATTTTAAAATCTCATAGATTCATACATCTCGCCATGTAAATGCATTCATAAACCACAAGAACCATGAATAACATAGAATTGAAAATAAAACAGAAGTCTACCATTCATTCATCTAGATAGATACAACAACAACACACATTTGGGACAATACTCTTTTATATTCATCCAACAACCATATACATGCATTCATACATTGTTCTTCAACACTCTACAATATATACAATAGATTCAACATCTCCTCACAACTAGAGAGCCGATAACTGCAACTACAATGGAAATCTACACAATAGATTCAACAACCTCTTCTCGGCAATGTTACAAAGCTTTATACAAGAGGTTCTCTTCCAACCTTTCCCTCCAAATACTCTATGCTATCTTATCGAAATAAAACTTCTCAACTACTTAACATTTATTACAATAAATATTCATGACAGACAGATCATATCGAACACATCGAATCTGTACTGCACTTGGATACATTAAAAGAAAATACATACTCTAATGTCTTCATGAGCCATCCATCTCTTCAACATTAAAGTTGTTCTTTAATTTCAACGCTTTTCAAAATATTTGTGTGATACACATTCTTCAAAATTCAAATGTCTTCAAAATGTGCACTAGTGCGCCTAGGTGTCCTCCGTTTTATGCTTCGTTGGCGGTGCTCCTGCATCAGAGTGAGAGGAAGGGGGGGATACATAGGGAGACAAATAAGGGGAATAAAGAGAGAAAGAAGGAAAAGAGAGTGAGACTGAGACTAACAACGAGGAGATAGATAAGGGGTGGGAGAGAGGTGGAAGGGAGAGGGGAGGGAGGAACAAAGGGGAGGATGGAAAGAGAGAGAGAGAGAGAGAGAGAGAGAGAGAGAGAGAGAGAGGGGGGGGGAGAGGGAGGGAATGTGTGTGAGAGTCTGAGGCATGTCAAGGTAAGTTCTACGTCTATGTCTTTCCATGCCTTGTGATGTATAAGTATTACCATGTCTAGGTCTTACCATGTATAAGAGTTCTAGGGAGAGAGAGGGAGACAGACATGGGGGGTAGAGAGGGAGAGTGAGAGGGAGATAGAGAGGGGGGGTAGATGTAGGAGAGAGAGAGAGGGAGGGAGAGGTGGAGGAATGAATTTTAGGAGTGCGTGCACGTTCCTAGAGCATGTGTGCATTCCTAGAGTGCATGCACATTCCTAGAGAGTGTACGTTCTCATAACAAGACACATGTATTATTTTGAATTCAATTTTTTTTTGGAAGGATTGACAAGATGCATGCTGAATTGGTTGACTCAGATTTAGGTTCGAGAGTACAAACCTAGTGGTTTGGTCTTCAAATTGATACAAACATCCATTTTTGTGATTACCCATATATATCTTTGTCTTTGATGTTATTTTTCTATAGATTAAACAATTCAACTATTGACGAAACTATAGACATAGATAGAGTCAGTTATGCATATTTCATATATACAATTTTTAATAAAAAATAATATGTTTACTATTTTTAATCTATTTTTGTCTTCACATATATAAAAATATTAGAATACATACCTCTCTTATTTATGCTATAACTTTTTCTTGGCTTAACCATTTCTCAAATGAGTTATATGGAGAACTAGAGGAGACCCATACCTACACTCTAAAACAAAATGTTGTTTTGATAATGTTAAGACCCTCTTATCCTACTTGAACAAAATACGTTGTAATTTCAAGAATATGTTGACTTTGATAATTTGATAAAAATATAAAATAAATATTAAAAATTTCCAAAAAATATATGGCACAATAAAAATGGGTTCTCTACAAGTATACAAGTTTTTGGAATGAAATTCCATTGTTAAGGTACTCAACACCTGCACGAACAAAAACATATACCTTATACTTTTTTGGAAAAATAAGATACCACTATTAGAAAAAATCATATTTGACATAATTATTTACAATGTGTATGAATAAAAGTTGTATATTGGAAAAATAATTTAATTTCCTACGCTTTATCTTCCTACACCATATTCAAATTTATTGTAAAACTACCTTGAACAATCTCTCCCATTTATTGCCACTAATGCTTCATGAGAAACCATCATTAACTTGCAGTCACTCTAAATACTCTTTTATATTTCAAAATTAAGTTTACTAATTTTATAATACTATATTATATTCATTAATCTTGATATTAAAAGTTTTAAAATTAAGTGAAAATTAAATAATATATTATTTTGGTAATTAGATATTGAGAGTATTTTAAGATATTTAGGAGCGAAGGTATTGTCGTAATTCCTAACTACCGAATGATCATGAAGTGACACATAAGAGATGTAATATGTATTAATTTTTGGGAGTATTCAATGACGATAGTATGTAATCTAAATGTTTTGGGTGTGTAAAATGATGTAGTCTTGGTTTTGAACTCCTTTTTTTTTCAATTATGTTGAAATTTGGAAATCAATTGGAGTTTTTGATTTTATATAATTTGAGTGTTCAAGGATTTTTCATGCAGTTTTTAAGTTTTTATTTATTTATTTAAAAATGTTATTTATTCATTTAAAAATGTAACAAGTAACATTAAATTGTAATTTTATCAACAATATATTATTAAATAAATTGTAATTTCATCAACACTAATTATATAACTAAATAAATTGTAATTTCATTAACACTTATATAACTAAAGTAATATTAAAGTGTAATTTTATCAACAATTATATAATTAAATAAATTGTAATTTCACCAACACTTATATAACTAAATTCTCATGATAATTTAAGAAAAACATAAATAAAAAATTTAAACTACACCTTATAAAATTAAAATAATCATGTAAAACTAAAATGATCATAAAGGACGTGAAGTGTAACTCGTGCTAATTCCGATCGATCAAAAAGACCACATGAGTTATATGAAAAACTTAGCATGCAACATTTTAGGCAAAATGTTTTTGTTCGTGAAGCACTAACCAAAGAAATTTATACATACCATTGCAACTATTTGAAGCTTTACTTATGCAATGTTACACACCCTCGCCCCTATAAATATCTAGACCTATCAAGATTTATTTTCAAGGGTTTGAGAGTGCTCTTCACCATTTTCTAAGTCGGGATTGAGTTCTTCAGCTGAATCTTTGTTAATTCAAAGTTGTAGATAGTAAAAATATTTCTTAATTCAAAGTTGCAAGATGATAGGGGTTGAGAACTCTACTCCTGTTATGGTGATGAATGGAATTTTGATAATAGGAGGAACTAGATACATTGGGAAATACATGGAAAAATCCAACGTTTTAGTGAGATATGGAACAACTCTCGATTCTTTCAATGAAAAATTACTTCAGGAATCCAAAGATATTGGCATTCATATTCTTCAAGTAAGTGAATATTCAATGTTAATACCAATATGTTTGTGTGATATCTTTCTCTTATTATCATATTTGAATTAAAATAGTTTTTATTATAACCTGGATTAGAAGGTTAATGGATGATTTGGGATTTGCGTTTTTTTTTTTTTTTTTTNNNNTTGTCTTTTTGATCGTTACTTCTTCAATTTATCCTTTCAATTGTTTATGAACCTTTAAAATATAGAATAAGACTATTTACACTTTAAATTATTTACAAATCAGTGGGTGGATTTTCAGATCAAGTTTGGTATCCGAGTTGGTTTAACAAGATTTTTAGTTTGAAGAGAAGGCTAGAAAAGGACATTCATGGGAAAATATTCGAAGTGAGAAACACTTTAGGAACTGGAAGAGATTAAGCATCTGATGTAGGAAGATAATTCTTAATTGAGAAGGTTACTATGAGTCTCTAAGGATGAGAAGAAAAAAGCTTCATCTTGAATTGCAAGTCAAGGATGAATTTTTAGCAAAGATTCAGAAAGATGAAAGAGTGGAGGAGGAAGAAGAGCCTACCATGCCAAGAAGACCATATTCTACCATATATTCACAATCCATCATTGAGGTAAGCAATGTAAGTGAGTCATCATTTTCTCTTTCTTCCCATCAAAATGTAGATGCCTATTTGGGTGAATTCGAGAAGCATACTCATGGTATTGGTTTTAATATGCTAACCAAAAGTGGTTATAATGGAAAGGGTATTCTAATTAATGGCCAAGGAATCGCTAATCCCATGAACGTTGTGGAAATGCCTCACTATGTAGGTTTGGGATATGGTGAAGGAGAATTTGAAGAAGGGTCCAAGGTCGTTGAAGCAAGGAATGCTTCAAGAAAAGAGTCTAAGCCATTATAGAAATACCTTATACAAATTAATGATACATCACTTCATGAGAGTGAGAAAGTCTGGAAGGAATCTCGAATGAGAGGTGAACATCCCAAAGGAGTGAAGATAGTTTCTTCCCGATAGACTTGCAATCAAAACCACCATGAAAGGTATAATAAACTGGATTATTCCAATTTATTCTTTGACTATAAGAAGAATGGAAATGCGAAACATAACTTATGGTACAAGTATCCATGTACATTTTGTGGATTACATAAACATTGAGTTTCCAAATGTTGGAAGATAAAACCCTTGTACATGCAGGTCATGTCTACCAGGAAGGAGGCAAGACATAAATAACACTCTCCAAGACTGAATGTGGAGTATGGAAAGAAGGAATTGTGGTCAAAGAATTATTGCACTCATTGCAATATGAGTGGTCATTTGATTGAAAAATGATGGAAACTTCATCCACAACTTCATCTAAAGTAGGGAAAGAAAGTTTCGCACGCACCCGGAAAGAAAGTTTCACACGCACCCATGAAGAAAGAGGCACAAGATGAAGTTGTTCGTCAAGCACCAACAATCCAAGAGGAGCAACCAAAAAAGGAATCCATTAACCAATTTTGGTCATAAATGCATAACACATCTCCAAATTGGTTTGTTTCGATTGTTGTAAACCTCACATGTTGTGTATGAGACCCCTAGAAGGGAAAATTGTACAAGTGATGACCTATTATAACATCACCTATATCAAACATAGTGTTTTTATTATTTTGAAAGTGTACAAATTAGAGAGACAAGTAAAACCATGTATGTAGACATTTGGTAGACCAAAAGTTTCTTTTTGTGGGGAGGTTTGGTATAGGAGGATCTCTAAAACAAAGAAAAACCGTTGGTATTGAATTTTTAGGTAAATGTACTCATATTGAAGATCTTTTTGAGACATTTCCAATGATGCTTGAACAAGGTCAAACAAACATCGTATGAAAAAGTTATGGCCTTCTGAAGTTTTGGCTAAACATGGAAAAATGATGATAGGCTTGACACATGGCATCATTAGGGACTGACACGTGGAAGTACAAAAAATACACATGGAAATACAAAAATGACATGTGGAAGTACAAATGGTGACATCGTGTAATATCCCCCGATAGAGCCCCAATTGTAATTATGAATTTTAAACATGTTTGTTAGGCTGGTGAGCCGAGTTATAATAAGCTAAGATGCTTATGTGATGATTAGGCTAGGAGCCTATTTTGTATATGTAATTATGTGAATAATTAATAAAATATAAACATCGATGCATGTAGACCGACCACGAAGAAAGAGTGATGGGGGACTAAGATTCCACAAGGTTGGGCAAGGGAGGGGGCTAAGTATGTGGGCCTACGGGATAATCTAGGGGGCTTACCTCTAGAGGAATAATATTTTAATATTATTTCTTGAAAACTAAGGTGGACACAATATGTTTTGTTATCCTAAGTTCCTGGTAGCTGGGCACGTAGGCTAAATGGAGTGCATGCAGCTCTAGGAAGACAAGTGTCAACCTAGGCTCATGCATTTAAAATATGAGGCATTAGTTGTGTTGTGGGTTCGATTGTGTACTATTCCATCGGCCAATACACCTCCCAAAGATTATTCCAAGTCCCAAATATCAGGAGGGATAGCGTTAGTAGAGATGGAGCCGAGATCCAAGATAGTCAGGTTCGTAGGCGAAAGTTCAAAGGTTAAAACATTTGAATATCCACAAACTATTCCATGTCAGAAGGAGTCAAAAGATCATGAGGAGGAGCGACAACAATTGTCATATTTGTTGTGGGGAGGAGCCTGGCCCATTAGATCCATGTCCGGGAAAGAAAAGGAAAGAACTGAGGAGGAACAAATCCCATCCATTGGATCTAACCGCGAAGGACCAACAACTGTTGGATCTGAAGGTTGACAGGTGGCGAAAGATCCATAACTCCGGAGCGAATCACTTCGGAAGTTTGTGGTTGGGGAAGATACAAAATCAATGAATACCCAAAGTGTCGAAGCCACTTATGATCGTTGATCGTGCAGGAGGGTACGTGTCAATAGATCATGAACTCCGGGTGAAAACACTTCGATAGAACGTGGAGGACAAAAGTTTGAAATCGTCGAAGCCTGAATAGCTGAAGCAGTTGGGAGTTGTTTATCTGTGTTGGACAAGTGTCACCAGATTGTGAACTTCAGAGAATCGTACACTGGGGTTTTTGTGAAGTTGTATTTCAGACTGTTCTAAAGCACCGAAGCCCAAAATCTCTAAGGGTCGTTGATCCAAAGGAAGGAACGTGGATCATTGATCTGCAAGGAGAGACATGGAAGACAGAGACTCACTCCATTGGATAGCTATTGATCTGAAAGTGGATGTGTGGTGCCAGATCTGGAACTCTAGGTACAGAGCACTCTGGAGGAAAGAAGAGGGTGAAAGCGCTAAAGTCTCGAAGGAGATCTTGATCGTTGATTGAGGAGGAGATCGAAGGACCCTTGATCTGTTCTTGGTCCGAAAGACCGAAAGTCCCAAAGTAATCGAGGACCGTTGATCTCAAATCAACAAGGATTGTTGATCTTTGTAGTGGTATCTCCCAAATTCCCGAAAATACGAAGTCTCGGAACTCAGACGCCCGAGGTTCCATAGTGAGTGTCAGTCGTTAGATGCTGGGTAGATGTGGACTATTGATCCACTCTACTTCGCGAGTTCGGTAATCCTGAAGTCTGAGATATTGTTGGGTTGTGTTTGAAAATTCCCGAAGCTGAAGGCTCGAGTAAGCACCTATTGATTTAGCACTTGGTCACAGTTTTGGTCCCATGCAAATTAAGGGCCCAAGGAAAACATGGGCTAGTGCCCAAAAACTATGTTAAAGAAGGAAAAAAGGGTTAGGAAGGAAGCCCGTGGGTTTCGTCTAGTTCGGGCCTACCTCAGGGAGGTGTTGAAGACCTTGGAACCTTATGATAGGGTACAAAAAGGATCTAAGATCCATTATCTCAGAGAAAAGAGATCATTACACAAGAAGTGTATCATAGAAGAAGGACGGGGAAAATTCTTTATTCTACATCTGGTATTTTTTAGAAGTCGCAGGATCAGATGTTGGTTTCAATAAGCAACATGGAAAACATAAATGGGATTCTTGTTTGGGGAAGACAATCTAGGTGACAATACTTTCACATCAAATGTGAATGCTAGGTGGAGAAAACCATCTGCAATACATGATAATGCATTAACCATAAGTTCGTATGGAGACACAAAGATTGGGAATAAGGAAGGAAGGTTTTAGGGAATTATAATTTGTTCATGAAGAAGCTGAATCAGTGGAATCCAAATAATAATGGAATGTTGAAAATTAATAATCAAAATAATATGTGATGGAAAGTATGCAAAGTAGACAAGGAAAAATTCTTGGATGAATTCAAGTCCATGAACATCCTAAGATAATGGAAGAAGGAATCATGAGATAGATTTACATCTAGAAAAAGAGAAGCAGAGAGTACAAGAAAACCTCAAGTACTAAAGTATTCCGTCGGAAAAGGGTTGAATAAGTTCAATCTTGAAGAGTAATTGGATGTTGAAGAATCCAGAGTCTATAAAACAACTTGGTATGGAATTTGATTCATCCAAGTATGAGATTAGGATAGTTGGACCCAGGAAATTAACGAAAGATGAAGGTTAATATCAGCTTAGTTTGGGACTATAAATGCAAAGGCAACCAAGAGTGATTTGGCTAGAAAGTGCTTAGGACAAAAATAGTCATGTACAATGACTAAAATGAGAGAAAAATAATATTCAGGAATCCGGGAAGAATTGAAGACTTTTGGGATCAGCAAGGAAAAGTTGCACATGGGAAATAAGTTGCTACAATTTATGTGGCAGCAAGTATGTTATGGCTTGATTGGGTCAGCAAGAGGAAAGATTGCTTGCATGTTTGCAACTATTGTTGATGAGGTTGCTACATAAGGAGAGAAGCAACAGAAAGTTGAAGTGTTGGTTATAGGTTTGATAAAAGAAGCATGAAAGCTTCTACTTCCATCAGACATTCAAGCAGTATAAAATTTATTCATGGAAGTCATGCAGGTATGAGTTTTATTACTCTTTTTGCATAATTCCTCAAAGGAAAATTAGGTAAGAATTTCCTCAGCTAGAGTTATTATATAAAATCACATGATTATCTTATTGAGTGCATACCACTGGATGTGGTAAAGGATGGAGGCCTGTATTAATTCAAATATTTTTAGCCTCTGAATGCACACACTGACACAGTAGAATATCATGTTAATTTGGTTATGGGGTAATAACCAAATAATTAAAATTTAAGAACTTGTTATAGGAATGAATGCCAGTAATCTAGTCATGTATGAGACCAGGATCTGGTTGGATATGGCAAGGTATGGATATGGAAAGGTTATGAACCACACGAGTACTAAAAGCTTCCTACTTTTAAATAAAACTTGGGCTGCAACCTTTTTTTTAACACTAATGAAAACCATATAATTATATTATTGGTGTAGTGTTCAGGTCGAAAAGGAAGGCACCCAATTAATTGGGAAGACAATAGGAAGTGTGTGGAGAATGTGTCAACACGTTGGCCATAATTCCAACTTATGGATGGTGAGATACATGACTAAGATAAAGAGCATTATGTAATTCAATGCAAGGTACATTGAATAAATAGGCATTGAGAGTTGTACTCATGTCTAGTACGAGGTAGATTTGCACTTATATATGATGGAATTGTATACTTAAATGCACTTTGTTGAATTCATTTTGTGAGTGCATGTATATATTTTTTGGCATGGAAATAATTATACTAATGGCTGAAATGTTGCTAAATCATGAAGTTGAGAACATTTTAGGAACTATTAAACATTGCGACGGGAAAGTTGCAAGACAGGTAGTCACAGGAATAGAGATTACATAAAATTTATGTTCAGAAAATTTAAATAATAAACTTATTGTTATTAATTATGAACATGCATATGCATAGAATGATGAGTCATTCTATTTGGTTATATTGTTTGGTGACTGTGATTGAATTGCTAGGTGCAGGAAATTCTAAGATCATTTCATAAGGTGTTGTACATGTTGAATTATGATGTACAAAAAATACTGACAATTTGTTGGTTGTATGCAAGATGAAGCATTACAGGAAAAATGGTATGCAGTTTGGTTCCTGTGGAAAACCACAAGGATGGTAGAATTCATAATATGGCAACATGTAATGATCCCAAGCCATTATGCAAGGATCATCACTATTTTGGTGTCTTTTTAAAACCTTTTTCTGGTTGCGGTATTTCGTCAAACACTTTGCTGATCTACCTTTTAGATGTGTTTATATGTGTGTATGCAGCAAATAATAGAAAGAGACAACCATGGAACATACCTCAACCATATGCAATAAGAGAGACAAGCCAAAACATCTCAATTCTTCTTTATTCATAAAATAGAGAAACCTGCTACAATGAAGATGCTGATCTGGAATGCTCAACAGATGGCCAAGAAGATAGACAATAGATAAGAGCTGCTACAAAATGCTCCCGCTAATACAAAAGATGCCTCCAAAGGATGAATGCAAAATGAAGATGAATACAAGAAGATCTGAATGCCAAACTCTCCAGCTGAAGAATGCCACGCTCCAATAGAAGGATGAAACCCTCAATAACTCGGCCATGCTGCCAAAAGTGTCCAATCACCCTAATAAATATGCCAAATGAAAGATCGGGGGATGGTAAGAACAACCCAGGTGACCGAATCTCCAAGATCCCTCTCAATCTCTATAGATATGAAACCCCCCACTGAATGGTGTGCCCCATTGGATGACTGAAACCCTAGATAATTCGACCCTGCTGAAGGAGGCCTCCAAATGCTCTGGAACTCTCCAGAAATATAGATCAGGAAACTACA
The DNA here is from genome assembly GCA_009831015.1 of Picea engelmannii. NCBI lineage: Eukaryota > Viridiplantae > Streptophyta > Pinopsida > Pinales > Pinaceae > Picea > Picea engelmannii. The sequence continues at coordinate 4,908,431 of ML776848.1, read as the reverse complement.
AATCACTAGGTAAAGTCTTAGGGTCAGATATGAAGTGTAACCCCTCCAAACGGACTAGATCTGGATCTCAAAAATGCCCTCATGCGCCCTCTCTCTATCTGCACACGAAACTAATGTAGAATCCTCCTGCAACTGAGTAGATCTGGAACTAGAATGGTGTGGGAGAGTATTGCATCTCCCAGACAAGGCTTGGGACAAGATAGGTGGAATCTTTCACCACCGAATCGTCCTCTAGGGTTTGTTATGTCAAAACCCTCAAAACCCCCAATATTGGGCTCACTAGCTAGAAGCTAGAAATCAAAATAAGATCATACATGAATGAATGAGAAG
>ML776848.1:4879521-4908051 GCA_009831015.1 Picea engelmannii | reverse complement strand
TTTTGGCTCACCTTGTCCCTCCAAAGTGACTTTCATTTTATTAATATTTAATTAATTAATTAAATCACTTTAATTAATTAATTAACCTTTTTACCTTTGAAAAGCTCCTTATCTCTCCTTGTGGCTTCCCTGGTCACTGAAAGCCACTTATAACCATCCCATCGTGTAGTGTTGCTCCTCCCGATTCCAATGAGATATTACACTGAGAGGTTCCTCCAAGTAATGTGCCCAAAATGACCTCTTCAGTAAATTCCATTGACTTATAGCTCAAAATAGTCAAAATCATGGAAATCGTCGGAATGCAACGAAACCAAAGCCAACCTATGCGGAATGGCTCATAGTGATGGAATGTGATCATCAATGTAAGATGGACCCCAAAATGCCTCTCAAATACCCCTGTACTCGCTCTAGCATCCATCTGGCTACTCTGTTCATCATAAATCTCTACCCTGTGATGATGTCCCAAAGTAAATTGGAAAATTGCTAGAAAATTGCTTGTCCTCAAGCAATAACCAAATCATCTCAAATAAAATACCAGGATCCCATGTCCACCTGTGGGTTGCATAGTAAAACCCATCAGAAGATGAACAATCACACATGTTTCCCCTTGGGTCCCATATCAAGTCATGAATTGCTAGCCCCTGGGACGCATAATCTTGAAATACACCAACTCTGTGAGTCTCCTGTACCTGACGCATGGCCTCATCCCAGAGTGAGTCCATCCTCCTAGTCTCTACCAAGATCCACACGGCCTCCATCAACTGCACATGTTGATGCCAGAATGAGGTACTGCAAGACCTCCTTGAGACACCCGCAAGCGGTGCGCTCCTCTCAACACTGAAGCTCAATGGAAAGTTAGAATAACTTTCCCCTGCAATGGACCACTCTCCCTTGTCGGTCAATGAACTACTCAATCCTGCAATTTCTGGGTCCCATGCTAACCTCCGTCGAAGATTCTCATGCTGACACTGCACTACTCTAACCACGATTTCCTATCCCCTACATACATACTGAATCCTCCTCGCCTGGATCCTCAAGCTGAAATAATTGTGACCACTGAACCTGTTGCCCAGAAACTGTATCGGCATAGACACCAATGTAGAAGAAGTACCTGTCCAAACATCCCCATGCCCTATCATGATGATCACGAGGGAGGAAAGGTCTTGCCCCATAAGACAAGTACCTGTAGGCTCCCTCCAAACCAACCCAAGGTGGAGTGTGAGGCTCTCTGGTGACACCTGAGTCGTCAAGTAGTGAAACATCCTGCTAACCAGGTGTACTCCCAGATCCCATGGAAAACTTGGAAGTTTATCACTTCCAATCTCTGCTAGATGCTCCTGTGCTGGTCTGATCACTGTCGGAAGCCCACTATGCTCATCTGTCATCACCAGGTCTATGATGCTCACCATCACAAACCAAGTCTCAACTATCTGTCTAACACAGTCCACCTCTGACCTGCTGTATGTCGTAAAAGTACTCCTATCATATAGTCTTGGCCTACTCACTCTCCATGCTTCCGGCCATGGCCTATCCCTCCTCATGCTGTTGTCTATGATAAAAGTGTTAGGACAGGCTAATAGAAACATCTGCAGCTGACTGTAGGACTGGAAGGCATCACATGCTTTGGTCAATCCCAAGGATTCGACCAGAAGCTTGTCCATCGGTATCCATGATAACTGCTCACCTATAGTCATCACTAAACCCCAATCATCAGGTACAATCGAAAGCAACTCCTCCAACTGTTGGTAAACCACTCTCCATCTCCCCTCATGCAGGCAACTGCTAAAATAGTGAAGGTGAGGTCTCAAAATCATATGTTGCTGTAAAGGAGTGGCACCTGCATGCTCCCCTAAGTGTGTCTCCTCCCTGCTAGGCAGTACACCCCTCTGAATACCACCATACATCTCAACATGTCTCTGTGAGCTATCCCTCATCACTGTATGTTCCGACATACTCCTGTCATCTCCCGCAAACTCATGCTGCATCACAGATCCTGGGCATACAGTTGGATCAATCTCTATATGGAGATCAACCACTCCCAAGACACAAATGGAAGTGTCCCCCATCGACTGGTGCTCCTCTTCTAGATCATCAATATCCTCTGTCAATGTGACTGACTGATACATCTGACTGTCCACTAAGACAGATGAAGTGGATCTCTGACAAATCTCCTCAAGAGACCCATCTGATATAGACTCTAATTCTTGAAGGGCGGTCTGTGTGCCTCTCAAGAATCCTCGAGTGCTCTCCAACTCTTGAGTGAGTTGGTCCATCTCCAGCTCCTACTCCCTCAAGGCCTCATGATATGTATCACTACTCCTCAATAGGTAGTCCTGGCCAGTAAACAACTGCTAGTGATCGGTCCTCATCACAGATACCCTCTCCCTAAGAGTATGAAGATCCTCCATGGAAATCTCCTCATCTGAACTACCATGTGCCACTAATGCTCTCCAGCAGTAATCTGCCATTACTGCATGCATATCATCAGTATGTCTAGTGGTTGCCCTGATCATATCCTCACTAACTCTCAACTGTGCCACTAAGTGGTGTGACTCCTGGTCAGGGTCATACTTAGGTGCCATCTCAGACCCCTCATTGCTAGCGTCGGTCCTGCTAGTGCCAGCTCCAGAATCCCCCAAAACACCCTCTTCATAAGATAACATGCTCGCCCACTGTCTACGATGCTGCTGGGTACTCCTGTATGCCACTGCATCCCCTCACTAGATGCCATCTCCCCCTGACTCACATTGTATCCTATATGAGTAGCTGTATCCTCATGTGCACTCAACCTTCTACTATCAGCTATGCCTGGATCCCATAGAGATGTATCCAGACATGTGCTATGGTCATCCTGATTGCTAAAAAGTGCATCCTCATCAATGCAGGCCGATCCTAGAAGTAAGTGCTCCATTACCCTGTCAGCCTCTGCAATCTTCTCAACCAATGGAGTCTCCAATAGCTGTGATTCCATCTCCTCAAGATGATCTGTATGTGTAAGGTCCCCTGTCTATACTCCCTGTACCTCCTCCTGGATTTGTGGGTCTACCTGTCCATGGTGTGCATCCCTCACACTAGGCTCATCCATTATACCTAACGTGCCACCGATCTCCTCATGCGACATGGCTATCCTAGGTGTTTGAACATGTGACAAATGTGTCACATCCCCCATAGAAAGCTCATCATCTCTAGGTGCTAACACGTGTGACTCCTTACTAGTGTCACCACTCTGCTGAGGCATAAGGTCATCAATGGTATGTGACATGTCTGCTGAGACACTAGGGCTATCGTCCTATCCATCCAACTGCCTATCCACTACACAAGGGTCATTCTCCTCCTCAAGTGTACAAGCATCACTAGCCTCTGTGCAAGAGTCATCATCACTATCCTCTGAGGTAGAGTCACTATCACTAGCCTTTGTGCAAGAGTCACTGTCATCATTCGACTACTCTGAATCCACATCTATCGCTCCATCCTCACACACCTCACCCTCACTGTCATGACATGCCTCAATAATGTGCTCCTGATCTTTACCACTACACCTATGATCTAGTTCCCACGACCCCTTACAACTGTGGCAAGGTTGCATGCTCCTACTGGGCATGGGGTTTCTCTGTTCTTCCCACCATATAGTTGCTTCTTTTTTCTTTTCACTTGCTATGATCGTCCCCTGTAAAATATCCCATTTTCTCCAATGGGGATTTCTATAGGCTGCATATTGTAGGAAGGTTATTGTAGCCTTAGTTTCCTTGCTAAGGCCGTCATACATGATCTCCAACCATGGTATCTCAAAGACTATCTTATCCACTTCTTTCCAACTATCCATTTATCCCTATGGAAGACCCCTCAGGTTTGTAGGATTTAAGCTCTGATACCACTGTAATGATCTCAAGCCATTATGCAAGGATCATCACTATTTTGGTGTCTTTTTAAAACCTTTTTATGGTTGTGGTATTTCATCAAACACTTTGCTGATCTACCTTTTAGATGTGTTTATATGTGTGTATGAATAAAATAACAGAAAGAGATAACCATGGAACATACCTCAACCATATGCAATAAGAGAGACAAGCCAAAACATCTCAATTCTTCTTTATTCATAAAATAGAGAAACCTGCTACAATGAAGATGCCGATCTGGAATGCTCAACAAATGGCCAGGAAGATAGACAATAGATAAGAGTTGCTACAAAATTATCCCGCTAATACAAAATATGCCTCCAAAGGATGAATGAGAAATGAAGATGAATACAAGCAGATCTGAATGCCAAACTCTCCAGTTGAAGAATGCCATGCTCCAATAGAAGGCTGAAACCCTCAATAACTCGGCCCTGTTGCCAAAAGTGTCCAATCACCCTAATAAATATGCCAACTGATAGATCGGGGGATGGTAAGAACAACCCAGGTGACCGAATCTCCAAGATCCCTCTCAATCTCTGTAGATCTGAAATCCCCCATTGAATGGTGTGCCCCACTGGATGACTAAAACCCTAGATAATTCGGCCCTGCTGAAGGAGGCCTCCAAATGCTCTGAAACTCTCCCTAAATATAGATCGGAACATTGCAAGTCACTAGGTAAAGTCTCAGGGTCAGATCTGAAGTGTAACCCCTCCAAACGGACTAGATCTAGATCTCAAAAACACCCTCCTTCTCTTCAATTCGCCCCACTGCTCAAGAAATAATTTGAGCCATAAAATTGTCTTAGAAAGCACTAGATCTGATGTCCAAGGCCCTGCAATGAAAACACAAGTGATAGAATCCTCAACGGCCCTGCCAATCTCCTACAACGAATCTCTTTCCAAAGATGGTGCGCCCCTCTTGCTGGAATCCCTCAACTGGTGCGCCCTCTCTCTATCTGCACATGAAACTGATGTAGAATCCTCCTGCAACTGAGTAGATATGGAACTAGAATGGCGTGGGAGAGTATTGCATCTCCGAGACCAAGCTTGGGACAAGATAGGTGGAATCTTTCACCACCGAATCATCCTCTAGGGTTTGTTATGTCAAAACTCTCAAAACCCCCAATATTGGGCTCACTAGCTAGAAGCCAGAAATCAAAAGAAGATCATACATGAATGAATGAGAAGAGGCCCTTGCCTTTCCTTTATACTTTTTGGCTCACCTTGTCCCTCCAAAGTGACTTTCATTTTATTAATATTTAATTAATTAATTAAATCACTTTAATTAATTAATTGACCTTTTTACCTTTCAAAAGCTCCTTTTCTCTCCTTGTGGCTTCCCTGGCCACTAAAAGTCACTTCTAGCCATCCCATCCTGTAGTGTTTCTCATTCTGATTCCAATGAGCTATTACATTGAGAGGTTCCTCCAAGTAATGTGCCCAAAATGACCTCTTCAGTGAATTCCATTGACTTATAGCTCAAAATAGTCAAAATCATGGAAATCGTCGGAATACAACGAAACCAAAGCCAACCTGTGTGGAATGGATCATAGTGATGGAATGTGATCATCAATGCAAGCTGGACCCCACAATGCCTCTCAAATACCCCTGTACTCGCTCTAGCATCCATCTGGCTACTCTGGTCATCATAAATCTCTGCCCTGTGATGATGTCCCAAAGTGGGGACATTACACAACAACCAAGATGAATTATGAAATAGAATTTCATGTTTTGGGGAAAGGATGAATTCCCTTTGAACTAAGCTTGAGTTTCTAAATATATTATTTTATGTTTTCTCATGATAACTGCAATTGGGTGATGCAGATGAGTTGACGTTGATAAAAGTTAGAATGTTGACTACAAAGAGTAGATTGGGTAAGATGCCGATTGGAGACCTCTGAGGGAAGTTGGAACTCCTCGAGCCACGATGCTCTAAGACTTCTGGTTCGTCCTATTGTTGAAACCTAATGAAAGGGAGGTGTAATAGCCGATGGACTGTGTGACAATGAAGGTGCACACTCTTGGGTGGGACAGGCATGTGGGGAAGAGAGACTGTTGGTTGGAATGTTGTTGGGGTTTGGTACCTTTGCCTAGACCATGTTGATATGGAAGTCTTCTCAATCAAAAGATAAGTATCAATTCTCTATTCATTGTATGTTATGTACCTCGTAATTCGTATACAGATTATAATGTTATTAGAATTGCCTATATATATATTGCATGTATGTTCTAATGTTTCTTTCGAATGAATAGGTGTATGAGCAGAGTGTTTACATCTGTGGAGTCATAGCACTACTGAGATTTTATCAATGGATGGAACATCGTGGATCTACAACCATTCAATGCTTTCAATGAGGTTTAATTGAAGCATGTAACAAGGAACAATAAGCTGAATGTTTTCCTGAAGAAACTCCAGGGAATAGAGCAATTGAGTTTCAGCTGCAGTATGGATACTAGAATTGGTGCTTGAAAGTAAAACTGGATAATGGGCTTCCAATAGCTAAAGCTTGGAGATTTTTGAAGAATTTCTGAATTATATATGTGTAATTAAGTTGCACTGAGGACAATGCAAAAATAAGGGGAGGGGATTGTAATATCCCCCGGTAGAGCCCCAGTTGTAATTATGAATTGTAAACATGTTTGTTAGGCTGGTGAGCCAAGTTATAATAAGTTAGGAGGCTTATGTGATGATTAGGCTAGGAGCCTAGGATTCTAAGGCTAGGAGCTTGTTTTGTATATGTAATTATGTAGATCATTAATAAAATATAAACATCGTTGTGTGTAGACCGACCACGAAGAAAGAGTGATGGGGGACTAAGATTCCATAAGGTTGGGCAAGGGAGGGGACTAAGTTTATGGGCCTAGGGGCTAAGCTAGGGGGATTACATCTAGAAGAGTAATATTTTAATATTATTTCTTGAAAACTGAGGTGGACATAATATGTTTTGTTATCCTAAGTTCCTGGTAGTTGGTGACGTAGGCTAAATGGAGCGCATGCAGCTCTAGGAAGACAAGTGTCGATTTGGGCTCATGCAGTTAAAAGAGGAAGCGTCAGTGGTGTTGTGGGTTACTTGCCATTCTTGACCCACTTTCTAACTGTGAACCGGGAGCATGCATCACAGATCTATGGAACCATTAATCGGGTGAGTCAAACTGTGTTGGTAGTTCACTGGTCGATATTCCATCCTCCTTCTGAACTCATTGGTCTTGGACATCGACCTCTGGTTACCTACGTATGGTACGCACAGTGGAGAAAACTTCTCACGGGAAGGGGGTTCGCTTTCCATTTTCAGATTCGTCGTGTACAGAACAATATAATATCAACACGACGAAATCAAATCATAGACATGCCCTACTCTTGTGGTCTCAATTTGTAAGGAGACACTACCATAGAGGTATGCAAGATCTGAGTCATACCAAATTGCAACAACTTTTTGTTCATGTAACCTACCTGGAAAAACTCCATCTCTTATTTCAAAGATGCATAGATCTTATTTCAAAGATGCATAGATCTTATTTCAAAGATGCATAGATCCGCCCCGGATGGGGTGATAGTGCGAGCTACGCGGCGATCGGAGGACGGGGGTACCAGTCACCATGATACGGGGGCACGTGAAGACCCCGTGCGACCCTCTGCTTAATTTATTGAGCTTGCATCCTCGCGCATTTGTGCATTAATGTAAGTGTTAATTCCTTTGTTCCTCCCCTCTGGGTTATTTGATATGGACATGATGGCAAGGCTACATATTAGCTGTTTTCATCCCCCCACAGAGCTTGCTCTTCGCGCTTTCCAGGCCGAGCTCAGACCTGTGTTCTCCCTGACCTTTCGTCCTCGTTCTGCTTTCAGGTTTGTTCCTGTTCGCAGTGGAGCCTTGATCATGACTCGCCCAAGGGGACGACCTCGACGGGGCTCGTCCTGGAAACCTCGACGCCCCTCTACCTCCCCGTCCATTTCGCCTTCCATCACCTCCTCCTCCCAGCGTTACTCCGGATAGCCTTCAGCGTCCTCCCATGGCAGGTCTCATTTGCACTCTTCCGGCCAAGCTCTAGCACCCAGACCTTCTAGCTCCCCTCGGCGCCATGACCACAGTCCCTACGACTCGACTTCAGACTCCCACCCCCAGCATGCTTCTCGCGGGGCTGGACCTCTCCCTCGTGGCTCCTTCACCAATCTCCAACTGCGGGATAGAATGACGACCCTGTATGACCTCGTCTTTGACATTCGTCAGGAAGTGGACGACATCATCTTTAGACTACAGGACACGGGCGCCAAGGTCGACTTATTTCTCCGGACTCTCTCCTCTCTGAAGAGCTCTATTATATCTAGCCAGGATGAGGATGCTCCAAGGGAGGAGCCGGCCGAGGAAAAGGACGAAGAGGAAAAGTACGTAGCACCACGAGCAGCTCCAGGGGCAGCGACAGATGTCAATCGAGACAACGACGACGAGGCTATGGAAGAGGTGGAACAGGAGGGAAGCGCGACAACTAAGCCATGTGTCTAGATCGCTTAGTCTTGTTTTTCATTATCACAGATGGTTAGCCGCTCTTTGAGCCACATCTTTTTTCACCAGCATATAGATGCTAGAGATGTACTTTCAGTTTCAAACACTAGACAATGTTTCTGATCAGGTTTTAGACTGCTTGAGTCCATGGACTGGTTTCCCCTCTGTTGGGGCAGTCCTGGATCTTAGCCTAGTTTTTTCTGTATTATGTCATAATACTCTGTCTCTAAAAGGCTTTTAATATATACTTTTCTTACTTGAAAAAAAAAAAAAAATGCATAGATCCGAGTAATTTTTTTTTTATTATCTTTTTTGGAAATGACTGCAAGATCTGAGTCATGCCAAATTGCAACAACTTTTTGTTCATATAACTAGAAAAACTCCATCTTTTATTTGAAAGATGCATAAATCTAAATACAATTTCTTTTATTATCTTTTCGAACTGTACTTGTTTACCTTTGATTTTTTGTACCTCTTCAAGAAGGAGATTGTTTTTACCTTATATGTATCTACCTTTCATATTATATTTTTGATAAAAATAAAATTTTCATTTCAAATAATCCATTAAGATTCATAATTTGCTAAATCTTTTAGGTTTTTAAAGGAAAAATTATTAAAATAATATTTTTAAAAATATTAAAATTGATCAAATTTTAAAAGTAATAAAAGGTTGCTTTCAAGTATATATAAATTTTATTGGATGAGAATTTAGTATTGAAACAATTTTTAAAATTATTTTTAATGAATTAAAAAAAATATCTTTTTTCATAAAAATGAAAGGTTATTTTTTTAAGGATGAATATTGATTTTTTTAAGGGATGTATTTCTTTTATTTAATAATGATAATGAATTTGTATATATTAATAAATAAAAGTCAATAGTGACTATTTTCATTGATAATTAACAACTAAATTATAACAAGTTTTCAAAAGAAAAATATAATGAAAACATTTTAATTAATAATATTCATGTAAAGTTGCATTTTATATAAATTTTAATGGTTTTATTGCTAGAATAATGTGATAAATAATTAATATACTTTTCTATCTTGTGAGTTGGATGAGTTGGATGGTAAATAATATGATATTCAATAAAGAAAGATGTATGGTATACTACCAAAATTAACTTACTGCATGTACATAATTTTCTAGGATTGTAATCTCTAAAACAATTTTTCTATTTCATTGATTAATTTTTTTAACCATAGTAACATTGTACCAATGATTGATTGTGATGTCTGAAAAGATTGGTCTGTGACAATGATGGTGAATCGAGTCATCTAATTTTCTAGGATTGTAATCTCTAAAACAATTTTTCTATTCCATTGATTAATTTTTTTAACCATAGTAACATTGTACCAATGATTGATTGTGATGTCTGAAAAGATTGGTCTGTGACAATGATGGTGAATCGAGTCATCTAGATGGATTAATGAATTATTAATCCCATAGGTAAATAGTATGATATTCAATTAAATAAAAGTTGGTATAGTCTAAATGATTCATGTACTTTTCATCCTTTAAGTTAGATGATACAATGTCAATGATTAACTTACTGCATGATACATAATTCTCTCCAATTTAATATGTTCCATTGATTTATTGCTTTTAACAATATTTTACTTATGATTTATTTTACTGATGATTTATTGGTCTGTATCAATGATTGATTATGATGTTTGAAAAAATTCTTCTGTGAAAAGATTCTTCTGTGCATGTTTGAAAAGATAAGTAGATGACAATGATACATATTTTTCTCCAATTACATTGTCTAAAAATTGTCCTGTTCCTTTGTAATATGGTTCTTTCCATTCATCAATCTCAGGATGTGTGAAACTGATTTTTTTTGAGAGCATAAATTTCACACTAAAAGCGACTTGTTACTCCAATGCGATTTCTACGTGCCAAAGAGAACGTTATTTCAAAAGAGAAGTCAATTATCTCGACTGTGCGAATATTTCGGAGTATTTCTACGTGCCAATGTGAACGCTATTTCAAAAGAGGACTCAATTATCTCAACTGTGCGAATATTTCGGAGTATTTCTACGTGCCAAAGAGAACGTTATTTCAAAAGAGAACTCAATTATCTCGACTGTGCGAATATTTCGGAGTATGTTAAACATTACAGTATTCTAAACGTTTTACTTTTTTAAAGTTTATCATGATCGAAATTCTGTGAGGATGGTTGGATCTGTTCAGTGGTTAAATTTGTATAATTCAAATGTTTCATGAGTTTTTCATTTTTCAATTTGTTAAATTGATCTATTTATTGAAAAATACAATTTAAAAAACAGAAAATAGAAATTTTATTCAAATTTACATCACAAATTCCGACAAAAAAAACCTAAAAAAATAAAACGTTTAGCTAACCCATAAACATATGTTGTAAGTCCAGCCGTAATTCCGATTCCGACCTACCAGAAAGATCATGAATTGACACATGAGATATGTAATGAGTAGAATATTTGGGACTATAAAACTGCTCATAATAAACGTGAGCCCCTAATTCCGATCAACCAAAAAGATAATGTCAATGAACACGTGAAATATATTACTTAGAACGCGACGTTTTAGGCCTTACTTTTTCTTAGACGTGTTTCGGTCGACCCAAATATTTTTGTTAGTCTAGCACCGGCCCAAGAAATTTATGCATGCCATCGTAATTAATTACATTTGTGCAATGTTACACACCCTCATCCTTATAAATATTTAGACCTATCAAGATTTATCGTCAAGGGGTTGAGAGTTTTCTGCGCCATTTTCGAACCCAAGGTTTGAGTTCTTCAGCTGATCCTTTGCTAATTCAAAGTTGCAAGATGACAGAGGCCGAGAACTCTGCTCCTGATATGGCGATGAATAGAATTTTGATAATAGGAGGCACCGGATACATTGGGAAATACATGGCAAAAGCCAGCGTTTCACTGGGCTATCCAACCTACGTTCTTGTCCGTCCTTCTACAACAGCAGCTCCCGATTCCTTCAAGGAAAAATTACTTCAGGAATTCAAAGATATTGGCATTCATATTCTTCAAGTAAGTGAATATTCAATGTTATTCTGGATATGTTCGTGTGGTATTCTTTGTTTCTTGTCATATTTGGATTCAAATAGTATGAGCTGCAGCAGATGGCTAATGGATTTGGGATTGATCTTGGGGTGGTCTGAACAGGGATCTCTAGATGATCACAACAGTCTTGTGGATGCAATCAAACTAGTAGACGTAGTAATATCGGCAGTTGCCATTCCTCAGCACTTGGATCAGTTTAATATCATAAATGCCATTAAGGAGGCTGGAATTGCAAATATAAAGGTATATACAACAGTATACACAGTATGTCGTTTTAAAATATGTTCATCATTAAATCGGAYATACYTATATCTGCGTCTTWTAATTGTTTTTATAAKATAAATAACTCTTMAAAAATGAACCAGGCTTGTTGGGATTGTGTACTTTCATATTTAAATGCTTCTAAAACCTGCAACGATGAGGGATTTCATTTAGATCTCTTTTATATCTATATCTATTCTACTGAATGGTTGTTATTTTCATTTTTTTGAGCAGAGGTTCGTACCCTCAGAGTTTGGCAACGAGGTCGACACAGTAGAAGCTCTCCCTCCTTTTCAGAGAGTTTGTGACAATAAAAAGAAGATTCGCAGGGTCATTGAAGAGGAGGGCATTCCATTCACCTTCTTTTCTGCAAATAGTTGTGCCTCATATTTTGTTGATTATTTCTTTCATCCCCGTCAAAAACCAGAGCCAGAGGAAGTTGTCATCTATGGGGATGGTCTCACCAAAGGTTGTGCATCTACCCTATTTTCTTTCCATTTGAAATCGCATAGATGAAATCGCATTTATATGGAAAACAAAAGAACATATCCGGCTGAATGCTACCAGAAAGCTAAAACTAGATTGGTTAAACAACAAAGGAAAGCTAAAATTAGACTGGTTAAGCAATAAGGTAAGTTATAAGTCATTGCACTGGAATGCAGGAAAGATAAGATTACCAATCTTATCAAAATCTTAACTTAGACTTAACTTAGACTGGTTAAGCAATAAGGTAAGTTATAAGTCATTGCACTGGAATACAGGAAAGATAAGATTACCAATCTTATCAAAATCTTAACTCAGATCAGCTTGTCACATATTTACAGAAAAACAAATGAGAAAACCTATATACTATCCAAAAATGCTTTAACAAGACTGACAAATATTTTGACATATCAAATTTGGACAGATAAACAAGAGTGCCCCCAGTGTATTACTCTATTTTAGTCTTCAGAATCATAGTCCCTATTACTCTATTTTAGTCTTGAGAATCATAGTCCCTGACTTATGTTTTTATATGGTTTATTTTGTATGTAGTATAAGATCTATAGACTATTAGATGGAATTGATGTAGAGACAGAAATATGAATCTTCTATTATTTCTGTAATCATTACAACAGTTAGATGTGGATGTAACATTAATTTTTTTTTTTTTAATAGCACTGAATTGTATTTTTGCTTGCCTTACTATTATAATATAATGAGAATTGTTTTTTAAAAAAGAGCTAAAACTAAATACATGGTGATTATGATGTGCAGCCTATATGAATTCTGAAGATGACATTGCAGCTCTGACGATAATGATGGCAAACGATCCCAGAACAATGAATAAGCTGGTGATTTACAGGCCACCAGGCAACATAATCAGCCAGAGTGAGCTCGTCTCACTATGGGAAAATAAGACTGGAAGAAGTCTCAAGAGAGYTTTTCTGCCGGAAGCCGAGATGGTCAGACTCTCAGAARGTAAGATAACAGTTATCACTTSGGTTTAAATACTGCATATTTAACTGCATATTTTAAATACGTAACATGAGATCTATGTCTATGCAGGTCTGCCTCGTCCAGATCAGAAGATTCCCGTCTCGATTTTGCACAACATTTTTGTTAAAGGAGACCAGACCAACTTTGAGTTGGGAGAGAAAGATTTGGAGGCGTGTGAACTGTATCCAGAGTACAAGCACACCACCATAGACGAATTGCTTGGTATCTGCGCTGTCGATCCACCGGAAACAAAACTGGCATCATTCATATGAGGGCTCTTAACTAAAATACTGATATGTATTGGATTCTAAGTTATGTGTTTTTTAATTGTTCGTCTTTCCAGCAGTATAATATGTCTTTAGGGAAAGGGAGAAGGCCTCACCTTTGAATTCCATTCGATTTGTCCTTTATCAAAGCAGTTGCAAAATGATCGATTTAAAAATTTATTTAAGATATTGTTATTGTTCTGGTTGTTAATTGCTAAATGATCCATTGCAAATTAGATGGTTTTAAAATTTTAGTAGGTAAAGATAGAGAGTATGTTAAAAGTTTAATTTAAAGAATATCATAATTTTTGGTTAATACTATTTTTAATAGAATTTAAGTATTTTAATTTGTTTTTTTATAATTATATTAATATATTAAAAATGAGAAGTAAATTTAGTATTAAGGGTGGTGGTGGTGGTGGAGATTATTGTTTAATGAAAGTAATCTTGAAATTATCAAATCAATTGATTTGATGGAAAAATCATATAGCAACTTAGAAAGTATTTTTCTCCACTTAAAGTTATAGGATATCTTCATCATAATTTGAAGATTAGGTTGGTTACATTATACTTGTAGTCTCTGTCAACAAGGTTAGAAAGAAAAATGTGGAAAATGGGGTTGAAATGTATATGAAATGAAGTGTTCACTGGAAAATGTATATCACGGAAATGTTGTCTGCAACATGTATATCACAGAACATGGGGCAAAAGTAAATGACCCTTGGCAGCACCATCTATTTTTTGAAAGTATATAGCAAATATATATTAAAATATATGAAGACTAAAAATTAAAAGGAGAAGAAATATAAAAATTTACATGCATTTGTGAACATGGGGTATAAGCTTGGTAGGGGGAGCACCATCTATTTTTTGAAAGTATATAACAAACATATATTTTTTGAAAGTATATAGCAAACATATATTTTTTGAAAGTATATAACAAACTATGTTTTGTTATATAAATTTGTTGATAGTGGAAGAATAAATTTGGAAATTTAAATGCATTTGTCATATGGATGGGTGAAAGATAAAAATATATGAAGACATAAAATTAAAAGGAGAAGAAATATAAAAATTTAAATGCATTTGTGAACATGGGGTATAAGTAAATGAGGCTTGCATTGTAGAGCACCATTTATTTTGAAATATATAAAAAAATAAAAGTTTGTAACATATAAAAAATTAAATGCAATTGTCATAAAGAGTGGTGAAAGATAAAAATAAAAATCTGTAACATATTAAAAATTAAATACATTTGTGATAGATAAGAATAAAGTTTGTAACATATAAAAATCTAAATGCATTTTTATTTGAAATATGTCCCAAAATAAAAGTTTGTTACATACTACTGGAAATTTTGAAATATACAAAGAAATTAAAGTCCGTTACATATAAACCGGAATTTCAATGCGTTTGTCATGTAGACTCGGATTGGGGCTCTCGAGGACTATTACAAAAATATGTACAAGAAACAGGATTGTGGAAAGAAGATAGAATGAATACCTGCAAAAAAAATAAAATGGAAAGATATAAGTGTTTGCCTATACATCTCTATTTAAGAAAGTTGAATAAATGGGTTGATAAACAAAGCAGGATGCGATCAGTAAACTTACAGTGAGGGTACATCTAAGCCCTTTGGCTATTTGCTTGCAGTTGTCGTTTCATTGATGTCGTCGATGACTGCGGTTTCAAGGATGTCCTTGATGGCTACTGGAATGCTGACAAGTGTCTGTTGTCTTTCGTCGGTGGCCTGTTTCAATTGTCTTTTGAGCCATTCTTAAATGTAGCTTCTCATTGGGGTGACATTGATCTCATTCCGGATTTTTATGTTGAAAACATCGTTTTCTAATTCCCAGAAGTCGATAGAAAGATTACAGAGAGCCCGATGAATTTCTTCATTCTGTACTGCATATTTGACTAGCCAGTCATGGACTTGAGCTTGATCAAATTGAAGGATGATGTAAAACTTTTCCAGAGACAAGGTCTTAAACATAACAACATGTTTATCGAACTCTTGCCTGGTTAAGGGGAAGGAGTTTGCGATTAATTCACAGTCTTGGAAGTCGTTGGTTTTCCCAGCTAATTCTATATTTGATAGCCTTGTGAATAATTTATCTTTCTTCGATATGGCTTGTTCACATGAATGAACAATGAGATGCAAGTTCTTCACTTTTTCTTTCCAACATGCATTCAATTGACTGATCCGGTTTTTGGATGGAATATTTTCTTCTCTTATTTTTGTTTCTGTCATATTGTTGACAATATTTCCAAAAGGAATGATTGTTTTTAAAAAGAAATTTTCTTCATCTTTTAACTCGGCTTGCAAAAGCTCGAGCATACTATGTGCCCTGGTTCCAAGGGAAGTGATGGTTTGTGATCTTTTCCACGCCTCGGTAACCAGTTCCATTCTTTTTTTGATATTATTCTCCACATATCCTTTACAGGATGCGAGGAGGGTGGAGGATGCTTTTACATTGGGTGCAGGGGTGCCAAGCATGGCTATTGTCAAAGGATTGATAAGAAATGACATAGGAATGAAAGCGCCTTCCAATTCCTTGACCCGGTTCTTCAGCCTGGAATTCTTCTTCTCCATGCTTCCAATGGAATCATGAAGTGATTCTCCGCTCACAGTGTGAAGTTGACAGATTTTGGACGACCGCATGTTGGCAACGTGAACCTTTGAACAAGATTTGTCTTTCTTATTTTTAACATATTTTTTCTCAATTATCAATTTTTTGGACTGGCTATAAAAAACAACGCTTTGGAACACGAAGGATTAATCTTCGTCAAAATGTTTGGTGACGGATATGTCCATTGGATGGCTATGGTGGATGGCATCTCCGGGATGATCAAGGAAGCAGATCATGCTATCCAGATTAGTGTCAAGTTCCATGTTATCACTCTAAATTTCTGGCTCTTCCGCCTACCCCAATTTTTCCCCCCTCTTCTTCTCTACTGGAAGCTTGTGAGATCTATCAATTTTTGAATGAGAAGGGTCGTTATCTTCTCTTCCGTTTGAAGAACTATGAGTTTCTTTGTTGTTGTGGTGGGCCGTTGGAGCGATGCTCTGAGATGTCGTACTTTTTGGAGTGGTATTTGTGGATTGAACACTCTTGTCACTGGGGCCTTTCCCCTATCGCGTGTACAATTTAGTGCAGATTTGCACTATGTCCACATTGTTGACATCAGAGGCAAGACCGTTGTTGCCACTGTCTTTGTTTTTGGCAGGTGTTTATTTAAAAAACAATCGTCGAGGCCAAGTGTTTGTAAACGTTGTCAAAAAATATTATAGGGGTTGAACCCTCTTATGATTTTAGCATATATCAGGTTGGAGATGCTATAATGTGCTGCGAAATCGTCAATTTTGTTGACGTTTTTCAACATGAACTCCCCTACTTTCCAAGGCAGAGGAATGACCTGTTTTTTTTCCTTCTTTTGGAACAGATGGAACAAGTAGCTGTATTGACGTGCTACTTTTGCAACAAACGTTTTGTCCATAATGTGACATGGAAGGAGAGCAAGTTGTTCCGTGGAGACAAAAATTCTTATCACAGTGTAATTATCCAAAAGTTTGAGTGTCCCATTCTTGTCCAAAAAACTATTTCCTGTTCAAATATGCGGGGAGTATCTTCTCCTAACGATAAAACTTTGAAAACAGACAGGAAGCCATTAAAAACCTCATAAAAATAGTAGGAAGCCTTGTGCTTCCATAAGGCCTGGTACCAGAACGTTACTGGGTACAATTTGCAATTGACACTCTTGGATAGGGGCAGTTGCAGAAACTGACAGGAATGGGCTATTGCAAAAACTAAATAGGAAAATTGGGAACATATTTCATGGGAAATTAACCTACCCCAATCCAAAATGGCTTGTTCATTGACTGTGAAATACAAAATATAAAGAGCCATGCGAGAAACAGTTGCTATGGACTCCTACCTATTTATTCTTGTAAACAACCAGGCAATTTCACGAAATGGATTTCTAAATGAACTAACTTGCATTCTTGTAATATCTTCAAGAACTAGAAGTGGGTTTTCCAAAAACTGGGGAAAGAGGTCCAATCCATTATTATTCTTTGCTAGGAACTATTTGCAATCTTCTCCTCTGAATGTAAATGTTGGCTCCGACAATTTGAGCATTTGGAAAAAGACCTAAGGTGACAAAGAAACATAATAGCGGTCACACAGTGGAATAATTCTTTTCTCTGAAATAAATTTATCAACGCACCAAGAGATGAGGTCCTTACAATAAAAAACCTCAGGGACACAACCTGCATGAGAAATCCCGGAGGTCCAAGTTATTTGGTTCTCTACAGTAGAGGTTGAGTAATAAGAATATGCCTTGGACCACTGGAAGTTCTGGTCCTCGCGCCCGAAGATGTTAAGTGTATCACCATAGAACTGCTATTGAGTTGATGCCATAGGTTTATGAGAACGTTGGTTTGTTGCAGATGATGGTTTAAATGAATAGTTAGAGCCGATAATGTAACTCTTCGCTAAATCTTGGTTAAATGCTTATGAATGAGAAAGCTCCTCGAGCCTTTCATTGAGTAATGACAATCTGTATGGGTGGTGCATGATGAACTGTTAGCAGTAAATCTTATTCAATGCATATTTAGAAATGTGAAGGTGGCGAGTATGGCGAAGAGCAATTAAGGATTGGAGGTTTTGCGAACGTGCGAAGGCCACCACGTGCGAACAAGATTTCATGATTTTGAAATCAACACTCAGAAGGGATAGTATAATCCCCCCACAAATTTTGGTATAATGCACATCAATTCGAGATCTCCTCAAGCCTTTCCCCCATAAATGACAATTTATACAGTTTCTGCATGATGACCTGTTAGAATTAAATGCCAGTAATTTCGTATTTAGAAACAAGATATGTATATATATAATACTTTTTTTTCCTTTTATTATATATAAGTGCGAAGGTGATGGAGATGGTGGAGAGAAAGGAAAGAATGGCAAGCTTTGAAAAGAGGTCGGATGAGATTCAAAAAAGGATTACGGGGATACTCAGGATAGTCGAGTGTTGCATGGTCAAATTTCATGTATCAGAATTTTTGAGTGCAAAATGTGTAAAATGGAAGAGATCATTATAGGGCAGTTCAACGATCGGATTGTATATTTGCGGAATTCAAACAAAATGCCCAAGTATGGAATAGGGAAATTGCTAATTGTATGTGTAGCAATAAGATCTTTTATATAATTGGAAAATGCTAATTGCAAAGGGGCGTAGGCACAGGAATCAACGACTACGAACTAAATATTTATTCAACCTACCAAACCGACGATCCGCCAAAGAAATTTGAAGAAATGGAGAAGTATGGAAATAAGATAGACGGGATTCAAAATGGGGTGACAATAGTTCCACAAAATATGCAAGGACCCGATGGTTAAATTGTATTTCTCGGAAGTTTTCAGTGCAAAATGTATACTACGGAAGAGGGCAAGTTTGGCTCTCAATTTGTATAGTGCGGAACTGTGGGTGTTGTTTGTAGGACACATAACTATAGATGAAATACTTTTCCCTTTAATATAGCTTATGTGCCAAAAATGTGGTATGGATCATTTTAGCACTTTTCCTTCTATAAAGAAAGGCAATCTTGAGCCCGCCAACCCTGGAAACTGTCTGTCAATTTTTATACCGCGGAGTTGAGAATGTTGTTTGGAGGTCACGGAAAAGTAGAAGTGAAATGTCGACAAATATGTAACATGTGGAAGGTAGTTTTCGTAAGTGCCAATTGGTTTCAAAGAAGCCCCATTGTTGCAAAACCATCATTTTCTACTAATTTCCAGCAAATGCATTGTTCAAGATTAGATTTTATTGCAACGTGTGCGTGTAAATATGCTCTTGATACATTCTTCCATGACTGTAACATATTAATTTAACTACTAAACTTCATTTTCTACTAATTGCCAACAAATGCTTTGTTGAAGATTAGATTTTATTGGAACATGTGGGTGTAACTGTGCTTTTGATACATTCTTCCATGACTGCAACATATTAAATAAAGTATTAAACTTCTTGCATTATGGGTTGTTATCATTAAAACTTAATAATTGCATGTCTAGAAACAAGAATAACGATTTCGCTGCAACATTATGCATTGGTATTGCTATGTTCTATCTACATTATGAATAGAATTTAACGTTGGTTTGAAACTATGCAATCCATTTTTTGTTTGCATAAAAGGCTGGTGGATTGACATAGTACATTGTCATATCATTGTTAGATGTTTCATTTTAGAAAAAAATAACACAAGAAAACAAAATATCAAAGAATTACTAGAGCACCAAACCATGCCAATGAGAACATGCGTTAAATCTAGAAAAGAGGCAACAACGAAGAGTCGAAGGAAAATATTTTTTAATAGAAAATCCATTTAATAAAAATAAGAAAAACATTGAGTATTGCACATCTGTCCTTACAAATTGGACCCAGTTCTTCGTGCCAAAACATTGAATGTATCTGCATGATCCAGATTTTATGAGCAGAACAAAATGACTATAGATTATTTCCAGATGCTTAACATAGAATAATAGAGATACATTAAAACTAGTTTTCTATTCAATAAGGAAATAAGCTGAAACTGTAAAATGCAACAGAAAATAAGCTTGTTGGAATGGTGGCGGCTTATCTTTGAGAAGAGATGTGATGGCTGTGCTCATTCGCAAGAAGATGATTAAAATGAGGCTCTCAAGGCCTTTTTACAATAAACAGGAGTTTCAAAAACCCTAAACATCCAAAAACCTAACCCTAGGAGATGAAGCGCCGAAAGTCATGTGGGCCCTGTTTAGGTAAGTCAGTGCATCAACTTCTCGGGGTCGTTACTTTTGCATACGATCTCTGTTTTAGGTGTATGATATCCCATTGGAAAGATCTATCCAATGACTAAAACAGTTTCACAATATTTCATGACCCCAAAAAACATCGTTTAGGGTTTCAAAACGACTCTGGAATTTCAAGACCCAAAAAACTGCTAAAAATAGTAAATTATCAAAATTGCTAGAAAGTTGTTTTGAGCCATCTCGAAAAGGTGGGTGGCCACCGATATCCACTTGGATCAATACTCCATCCTTAGGAATCAATGGTCTCCATTGCATTGAGTTCCCTCATCATATGAGGAAATTTCTGTTGAATTTGGCCCTAGGTGAGCCACTTGCCTTGGTGCAGGAGCTGCCCTGCTTTGAGGACTCGATAAAGCTAGATCATTTGTTGTCAAGTTCCCTTGATCTGTGTGTCCACAATATGATCACTGGATGCCTGTTGTATGCAGTCAGGGTTGATCTCTGTTGGTTTCAGTTGTTCTAATATGTCTAAGGTGTCCAATAATGGTGGGAAATAAGGCCAAAGGAGGTCCACGTTGAACATTGGGTGCAGACCAAGGAAAGGAGGAATGTTGAGCGCAAAAGTATTATCCCCCACATCCTTGGTGATGGTGTAAAACCCATAACGGAGTGGACAAAGCTTCCGATGGGGTCTTGTAAGGCGTTCTTTCTGCAAGTGCAACCAAACTTTGTCTCCCACCTGAAACTTATGTGGAACCCGATGTTGATCATGGCACTGCTTGTACTTGTCATTGGACTTCTGTAGGATATCCTGAACCTGTTGGCAGATGTGCTGGATTCTCTCAATGAATTGGGTGTATTTTTCAGCTTCAGTTGGAGCAGGAGAGGAGTCGATCGAGCTGACCGCAAGGGGAAGTGCAACATCTATGGGACATAATGGTTGGAATCCTAACCCCACCTGAAAGAAGCTGTGGCCAGTTGAGCTATGCAGGGCTCGATTGTAGCTATGCTGGACATAGGGAAGACTCTCATCCCATGTGCGAGGGTGATTGGAATTATACATGCGCAAGATATGCACGATCATTCAATTTATGACCTCGGTTTGGCCATCTGTTTGGGGGTGGAAGGCCGTGTATTTGGTGAGCTTGGTGTCTAGCAGTGACGAGAGGCTCGACCAGAATGTGCTAAGAAATTGACTGTCCCGATCTGAGACAATGGTTTCTGGGATTCCAAAATGTACCCAGACTCGTTCAAAGAAGATCTTAGCAGTGGCTTCTTTTGTGATGCTCTTCTTGCAAGCAACCAGAATCGCCATCTTAGAAAAGCGATCGACAACCACAAAAACACAGTCATTTTCCCGCTTGGTCGATGGGATGCCTGACATGTAGTCCATTGATATGGATTCCCATGGTCTGTCAGGAGTAGGAAGAGGGGTGTACAGTCCTTGTTTCTTAATGGTTGGTTTGGCAATAGCACAGACAGTGAAAGACCTGATATACTTTCTCACCTCTTGTCGAAGTTTCGGCTAGTAGAAATGTTTTTATAGCATCGCCATTATCTTTTCGATGCCGAAGTGTCCTGCCACCCGGCTGTAGTGGGCTTCCCAGATCATCTTTTCTCACTCACTTGATGGAACACATATATGGCCTAGACGACACAACAACCCATCCTGAAGATGGAAATTATCGACAACTACCTTTGCAGCCAACATTTGGTAGGTGGTGGCGAAGTCTGGGTCTATCTCATAGAGTTGGGGCCATACAGAGGTCTCATGTCTACAACAGTCTAGCACTGTGGTGAGTGTTGCGATTGGTGGTATGCTAAGGCAATCAATGTTGCGGTTGGTGCTTCCTGTTTTATACTTGATGTTGAGGTGGAATTGCTACAAGTATGTGGACCAATTTTGATGTCGATCATTCTGCAATTTTCCTTGTGTCTGCATGAACTGCAGTGGCTTATGATCAGTGTGGATGACTATATCCCTCCCAAGAATGTAATCTCTCCACTGGAGGTAGGCTTGCATAATGGAGTACATTTCTTTGTTGTAAGTAGGGTACTTACAGACAACATCTGATAGCGTCGCACTATGATAGGCCACGGGGTGGCCCTGCTGCGTGAGAATGACACCCACAACATAGTCTGAAGCATTAGTCTCAATATCAGAGGGTTGCTGCAGGTCTGGTAGTGAAAGTATTGGGGCTGAGCGCAAGCATTGCTTCAAATCACCGAACGCTTGTTGTTGGGACTGGACCCACACAATTTTTTTTGTACCACCACCCCTGATTATTTGGCTGAGGGCCCATGCAATATGGGATAATCCCAACACAAACCTACAGTAGAAATTGGCAAGGCCCAAGAAGCTCCGAAGCTCAGTGAGTCTGGTTGGGGCTGGCCAGTCACAGATGACTTGGATCTTGGTTGGATCCACATATATTCCATGTTGATCAATGATGTAGCCTAGGTAATGGAATCTATCCATGAATATGGACCATTTTTCCAAGCTGGCGTATATCTTGTACTGTTGCACGGTGTGCAGAACCTATTGAATATGATGCAAGTGTTCGGCCCAAGTCTTGTTGTAAATGAGAATGTCATCAAGATACACCACTACAAAAGTATTGGTGAATGGTCACAAGATATCATCCATCATCCTCATGAAAGTAGTTGGAGAGTTTGTCAGACCAAAGGGCATGACCAACCATTCAAAAAGGCCTTCCTTTTACTTGAAGGCGGTCTTCCATACTTCTGTTTGTTCTATCGGGACATGGTGGTAGCCAGAATTCAGATCAATCTTACTGAAGTATTTGGCCTCCATGAGTTGATCAAGGAGGTCGTCGATTCAGGGAATCATGTACCAGTTTCTGACTGTGATTTTATTCAGAGCTTGATAATCAATGCAAAGTTGCCAGGTTCTATCTTTCTTCTGTACCAACACGATTGGGGTCTCGCAAGGTGATGAGCTAGGATGGATGTGCCCCTTTTGGAGAAATTTTTGGATTTGTCCCTTGATCTCCTCATTCTCTAATAAAGAGAAACAATAGACTGGCCCATTGGGTAGAGGTGCATTGAGAGTTAGATCGATTGGGTGCTAGACCTAGTAGTGTAGAGGTACCCTGGTAGGTGAGGAGAAGATATTCAAGTATTCTTCCATGACCTTATCTACTTGCTTTTGCTGTGTGGAGAGGTCGGCCGCAGAGATCCTAGATGTGGCTATGATTTTTCTCCTATTCTGAGAGAGAATCACGAAGAAGACAAACTTCCCTGTTTGAGATATGACCTTCCTACATTGCTTAGCAGAGATCAAGGAAATAGCACAAGGTGGGACAACCTCGAGTATCCTGTACAATTTCCTGTTCAAAGTATTAATAACACTACGAGGCCTAGACTCATATATAGCATGACGTTTCCATAAATAATGTTGGCACAAAATAACATCACAAACTTCAAGAGGAGAAACATCACATAGTACCTCGTCTTTGAAGGGCTTGATGTCGTACGACAGTCGACACTGTTGGCTGACGCGGAGATCGCTTCCTTGGTGGAGCCATCCAATGGTGTAGGGTTGTGGGTGCAATGTTGTTGGCAGAGCCAGCTGCTTGACGACCTCTAATGAGATGAGGTTCTTCTGGCTACCACTATCAATGATGAAGTGAAGTGGGGTGCCTTTTACCCACATATGTGAATGGAAGAGGCGATCTCCTTCTTCTATCTCGTCTGGTTCACCATGCTGGAGCTTGGTGGTAGCAACGGTGGCACTGGGTTCCATGTCAATGATCTGTCTTCCCCTTTCTGGTTCTAACTTAGAGTTAGAACCCGCATCTGATTCATAGGCTTTCACTTCAGCCACCAACGCCTGCTTTGAGCAGCAGTCAACAATGTTATGCCAAGGGCTCTTATAGAAGTCACACCACTTCCCAATATCCTTCTTTGTCTTTGTGGTGTCCTTCTTTGCTTGTGGCTTGGACTAGTTGTCTTGATACTGTCCATCTTTGCTCTGTCCTTTTTTCTGTGGGTTGGGGCCACCCTTTCCTAGATTATTTTATGAGGGGTTCCTTAGCCTAAATTGTCATGTCTTTTGTTTGAGCTTCTGCTCGATTTTGACGACATATTGGTAGGCCATGCCCAAGGATGAGATGTCCAGAAATTCCATTTTGGTCTGGATGTATCTATGCAAAGCAATGTGATACTTGAGCATCATATGTCTCTATGAATCTTTGATACCCAGCTTGGTGTGCAAGGTATGGAAGATATTTGTGAAATATAGCACTACTTGGTCTCTTTTTTGCCGCAGTGTGGTCCATTTGGTATACAAGTCATCATAAATTATGACAGGGTAGTATTGTTCCTTAATAACATCCCTGAAGGATTCCCAGGTGGCTCTGACTGTAAATAATGAGGTTTCCTCTATTTCCTTTTTCTCACAGAAATTTTCCCACCAATCTTTGACATGGGGAACGACTTTGAGGAGCGCAAAAGTAATCTTTTCTCTATTCGAAAAGTTATGGATGGAGAAATACCCTTCTAGTAGATTCAACCACTTGTCTACAACATCTGCATCTATCTGACCTTCAAATATAGGAATATCGAAGTTTATTTTCACCTTGAAGGGGGCAGTGCCTCTGCTCGAAGAAGATGCGTCACCTGTTGGTAGTCACCGAAGGATTTGCATGAAATTATCCATCATCTCATTCCTCTATTGTGTGAGGGCTTCCTCAATCAATAGTTTGAAAGGATCTCATGTCCCATCATCTTTCTTTTCTCCTTCCATGAGAGGTCGCTTGGGTGTGCGAGAGCTTTTGTCCTCAAGAGAAACAAGCTCGAGACCCAAATATTTGTACTCTGACCTCATTGGGGACATGCATTAAGACGACAAGGAGCAGACCACTCTGATACCACTGATCCAGATTTTATGAGTAGAATGAAATGACTACAGATTATTGCCAGATGCTTAACACAGAATAACAGAGATACATTAAAACTGGTTTTCTATTCAATAAGGAAATAAGGTGAAACTGTAAAATGCAGCGGAAAACAAGCTTGCTGGAATGGTGGCGGCTTATCTCTAAGAAGAGATGTGACAGTTTTTCTCATTCGCAAGAAGATGATTAAAATGAGGCTCTCAAGTCCTTTTTACAATAAACAGGAGTTTCAAAAACCCTAAACATCCAAAAACCTAACCTTAGGAGATGAAGCGCCAAAAGTCATGTGGGCCCCATTTGGGTAAGTCAGTAAATCAACTTCCCGGGGTCGTAACTTTTGCATACGATATCTGTTTTAGGCGTATGATATCCCATTGGAAATATATATCCGAGGACTACAACAGTTGCACAAAATTTCATGACCCCCCAAAACGTCGTTTAGGGCCTCAAAACGGCTCCAGAAGTTCAGGACCCGAAAAACTGCTCAAAATAGTAAATTATCAAAATTGCTAGACAATTGTTTTGGGCCAGATGGAAAAGGTGGGTGGCCACCGATATCCACCTGGATAACTACGACAAACACATGCATGGGATCCGTAGTATGTAAGATCCTTGCAGTTTTCTCCTCGATGAATCATCCTGTGCTGAAATTGATAGTTTTTAGAAGCTTCCCATGTGGAAGAAGATGAAAAACATTGCAGGGAAAATGGAATAGCCCTTAGCTGAAACCACCTCTGCATAGTCTAGAAAAATTCAGGAGCACAGGTTGCACGTGCAATTCTAGAGGGCCAAATTAGTCCATTCTGGGTGGAAGGATATGACTAGTACTTTTATAAAGTATGGACATGAAATTTTATAGGGCATATGCAGATCCCTCATTCCATACTAAGGAGATTTTTCGATCATGGGTTCTTGGTCTGGAGGGTTGAAAATTGAACCTCTATTGTTCTGTATCCTACAAATAGCACCTAGACTTCTGCGATACACAAATTGACAGGCGAACTTGTAGGTTGGTTGGCTCAACATTGCACTTTTATTGTCCCGTAGTGATTCCATATTAATTCCATATTTAGTCACTTTTTTGGATCGGGTCCTCTCGGGATGGCAGTTTGAAAATTGGGCCTCTATTGTTTCGCGCTCTACAAATAGCACCCACAATTCCACGATAAAAAAATTCACAATCGAACCTGCAGGATGGATGGTCAACATTGCACTTTCATTGTTCCATGTGCTCCAAATAGCCCTCAGAGTTCCGTGATATACATATTGACAGATGGACTCTAGGTAAATTATTAATATTAAATATTGATATTGTAGAATTTAATTAGAGAAGAAAGTTTGTACAATTTGGTCAGGCGAATGATATAAAAGTATTCCGACAAACGAAAAATACATAGTAAACATGTACTTTTATAAAGTATGGACATAAGATTTTATAGAGCATATGTGGATCCCTCATTCCATACTTAGGCACATTTTGGATCGTGGGTTCTCAGCCTGGAGGGCTGAAAATTGAGCCATTTTTGTTCTATGTCCTACAAATAGCACCTAGACTTCCGCGATATACAAATTGACAGGAAAATTTGCCGGCTGTTTGAGTCAACATGATATTTTATAGAGCATATGTAGATCCCTCATTCCATACTTAGGCACTTTTTGGATCACAACTTCTTGGCCCGACAGGATGAAAATTGAGACTCTATTGTTCCATGTCCTACAAATACCACCCAGACTTCCACGATATACAAATTGATTGGCAGACTTGTGGGATTCTTGGCTCAACATTTCACTTTTATTGTCCCATAGGGATTTCGTATTAATTCCATATTTAGCCATTTTTTTGGATCGGGGGATCTCAGGCTGAAAATTGGGCCTCTATTGTTCTATGCTCTACAAATAGAACCCACAATTCCGCGATATACAAATTGACAACCGGACCTGTGGGCTTTCTGGTCAACATTTCACTTTCATTGTTTTATGTTCTCAAAATAACACTCAGAGTTTTGCGATATAAAGATTGACAGATGGACTAGACATAAATTATTAATATTAAATATTGATATTGTAGAATTTAATTAGACAAGAAATTTTGTACAATCTAGTTGGGCGAGTGATATAAAAGTATTCCGACAAACGAGAAATACATAGTAAACATGCACTTTTATAAAGTATGGACATGAGATTTTATAGAGCATATGCGGATCCCTCATTCCATAGTTAGGAACTTTTTGGATCACGGGTTCTTGGCGTGGTGGGCTGAAAATTGAGCCTTTTTTGTTCTATGTCCTACAAATAAGACCCAGACTTCTCCGATATACAAATTGAGAGGCGGACTTGCGGGCTTCTTGACTCAACATTGCACTTTTATTATTCCGTGTCCTCCAAACAACACTCGAAGTTACGCAAAATAGAAATCAACAGGTCTCCACGACTGGTGGGTTCAAGATTGCAATTGTTTAGGGATGTTCATCCTATCTAACCTTATCTAAAAACATTATTTTCAAATACTAAATTATTAATATTAAATATTTATATTTTACAAGTGAATTACATTAAATTATTAAACGATGTTAAATCAATTATTTTTAAAAAAATGAAGGAAACAAAAGAATTATTTTTTTAAATTCTATCACCGCCAGCATAACAAGGACCAATTTCAATTTTAAGGGCCTCTTGTTCATATGATAGTATCAAAATTTCACTCCACATAGTATATATTTGTTGATTTCAAATAATTCAAGGACATTAATTTTACCAAGTTCATCGAATAACCAAAAATGCCAAAACAATGACCAATTTGAATTTTAAGGGCCTCTTGTTGATACGATACCACAATTTCACTTCGCACAGTATGTATTCATTAATTTCAAAGTATTCCAGAACAATAATTTTACCAAGTCCATCGATCAAGGAAATCTGCTAAAACAAGACACATAGTACATTTGCGTTACAGCGCCATAGAAACTATCAGGCGGATCTGCACGCCATTTGGCTAAAAAATTCAATTATATTATTCTATGTCCTCCAAAGGACAGTTGGAGTTCCGCGGTATACAAATTGACAGACAAAACACATAACCAAGAACCAACTTCAAACAGGCCACAAGAAAGTTCCCAGAAGGTTCCATAAAGATGAACCCATCGGCCTTTGCACCAAATAATTTGATATAGAAAGAAAAGACGTCATCACATTCATTTTCTCTTGCATCTGGTATATGTTTCCAATAGAAAATAACCAGGGCTATGGGATATATGGGGTTTTCTTCCATGCTAATATTATGCGTGTGCAATCCTAGCTAGACAAGTCCAATGAACATTCATCTGGATGATGAACAAATATTATAGTGACAC